>VZZY01006369.1:435634-513780 GCA_013400335.1 Eurystomus gularis | reverse complement strand
CCAGGTCCCTCTGTAGAGCCTCCTGACCCTCCAGCAGATCAACGCTCCTGCCCAACTTGGTGTTGTCATCACACTTACTGAGAGTGCCTCAATCCCCTCGTCCAGATCATTGATAAAGATATTAAAGAGAACCGACCCCAGCACTGAGCCCTGGGGACACCACTTGTGACCGGCCATCAACTGGAGTTATTTCCATTCCCCACCACTCTTTGAGGTGAACCTAACAGTTTGTTTAACAGTTTGTGTTGCTGGGTGATGTTGGCTGAGGCTGAGAATCACAGAATCATAGAATCATAGACTGGTTTGGGTTGGAAGGCACCTTAAAGATCATCCAGTTCCAACCCCCCTGCCATGGCAGGGACACCTCCCACTAGACCAGGTTGCTCAAGGCCCCATCCAACCTGGCCTTGAACACCTCCAAGGATGGAGCATCCACAGCTTCCCTGGGCAACCTGGGCCAGTGTCTCACCACCCTCAGAATGAAGAATTTCTTCTAATTTCCAGTCAAAATCTACCCTGTTCCAGTTTGACTGGTACCCCTCACTAACCCACTCTGGTGGGTCCGAGCAAGTAGCCTGTGTATGGCCCAAGATCCAGCTTACTCCAACCGCCCTGCTAGAGCAGTTGACACAGGAACGCGTCCAGATGGGTTGTAAATGTCTCCAGAGGTGGAGATTCCACAACCTCTCTGGGCAGCTTGTTCCAGTGCTCTGTCACCCTCACAGGAAAGAAGTGTTACCTTCCATTCAGGTTGAACCTCCTGTTTACCAGTTTGTGCCCATTGCCCCTTGTCCTGTCACTGGACGCCACTGAGAGGAGTTTGGCCCCATCCTCTTGCCCCTGCCCTTTAGATATTTATAAGCATTGATCAGATCCCCCCTCAGCCTCCTCTTCTCCAAGCTAAACAGCCCCAGCTCCCTCAACCTTTCCTCGTATGGTAGAGGCTCCAATCCCTTACTCATCCCAGTGGCCCTGCACTGGACTCTTTCCAGTAGCTCCATGTCCCTCTTGAACTGGGGAGCCCAGCACTGCACACAGGACTCCAGATGAGGCCTCACCAGGGCAAAGTAGAGGGTGAGGAGAACCTTCCTTGACTTGCTGCCTGTACTCTTCTTAATGCACCCCAGGAAATCATTGCCCTTCTTGGCCCCGAGGCCCCGTTGCTGGCTCATGGTCAGCCTGTTGTCCACCATGTCTCCCAGCTCCTTTTCCCCAGAGCTTCTCTCCAACAGGTCAGCCCCCAGCCTGTGCTGATACATGGGGTTGTTCTTCCCCAGATTCAGCTCAAGCACTTGTCCCTGCCAAGCCCAGGAGCTCGTCCCACACCCACCACAGTGCCGGGTCCTGCCGCATCCCTGGGACATCCTGGGGGGAGCATCCGGAGCTGCTGCCGGCTCTGCCATCAAGTGTTCCTGCGAGGAAAAGGCTCAATATCGGAGACCTGCTTGAGGCCGGGCAGCGCCGCGCCGCCCGGGAGCGCTTCAGATAACGAATGGTTTCAACCGAGCATAAGAGAGAAAAAAAATACCGTTGGTGGCAATTCTCATTTCCTTGGAAAAAAAATCCCGGGCCCCTGGCAGAGAAACAGTTTCTGCACAGAAAACATGACACTATTTACAAAAAGCAGTGTCTAATATCCTTTTCCAGCTTGGAAAGAGGAGTTTATTTTAATACATCCTTTTCTAATTGCCATGAGCTGGACTTGTAAATATTGTAAGTGGTTGAGTAATAGTCCTCTGTGAGCGGACCAAAGGAAGGGACATTTTTTCCACTCTCGGAGCCTTTGCATATTCCCAGAGCTCGGACAGGGGGACAGCACGGAGCAGATACGAGCCGGAACCAGAAGATTGGTTACAAGGTGGTTGGAGCGTGGGGCTGCCCGTGTGCCTGGGGCGGGCAGGGCTCCTGCTGCGGCTGCGGAGGGAGGGGATGGGACGAGCTGCAGGGATCCGTCCGGGAGCAGTAACACCTTTCTTCCTCTCCTCAGAGAAAGGGGAGAGAAAGGGGAGGGGTCTCTGTAAGAAACTCAGGGGGGAACGCAGGAGAACTTCATCTCGCAGACATCTGGCAAGTGTCACCTTACGGCCGTCGTTCAGGCCAGGGAGAGAAAAATCCACTTTGCTGGTTTTCTGGATCAGTCTTCAAAACGATCCGTAACTCACATTTTTTAACTCGCCGCCCTTCTTCAGAGCAGCTTGGTATGAGATCACATTAGTCATGAACTTCTGCAGAGGACCTGGGGCAGGATGGAGCCCACGGAGCCCGTGTGCTGCACGGGCGGGCAGAGCACCGTGACACTCTCTGGTGCTGGGTGATCTTCATTGTCCCAGCCCAGGTACATACCTGGCAGTCCTGCTTCTGCTCTGCAAATAATTTTGCCTGGAAGCAGGAGTAGTTTGTATTGGAAGCAATTTCCTGATGCAATTTGGATTTCCTTCTGGATAATCCTTTGCCCCGGTGGGATGGTGTAGGGGGATTCTGGAAAAGCTTAGCTGGTCTTGCCCTGAGTTAAACATATCCCTTAATCTTTGCAAGGCAGATGTTGAAGTTGGAAGACACCCTGCAGGCACGGGTAAAACGAATGCATTCGAAGGGTTGGGCAGAGAAAGAACTGCTCTGGCAGCGTGGGTTTGGAGCCCACATCGCTGCTGGGTCCTCGGCGTGACGGGTTCACAGAATCACAGAATCACAGAATTTATATGGTTGGAAAGGACCTCCAGGGTCATCAAGTCCAACCTTCTCCTAGCATCATCAGATGGGATCTGGTGAGGGGCTGGTGTGGGGCGAGCAGGGGGGAGATGGGTCTCAGCAGGGAGGAGGAGCAGGGCTTGGAGGAAGAATCTAATCAGAAAAGCGGGAGGCAGCAACCTTAACATCGTTTCGTCTTTTGCAGGCATGCTGGTGGTGATCGTGCTGCTGCTGATCGCGATTGCCGTGGTTGCCGTCTGGCCAACACACTAACGGGGACGTGCCGGAGCTGCTGCTCGACAGCTGAGCGTGGAGAACGCTGGAGAAGAGACCAACGGTGCAGAGACCTTCTGTGTTACCAATAAACTCCAGAATATTGGAATGAAGCTGTGTCTGACAGACATCTGTTTGTCCTTTGGTGCACGGCTGAAGAGCTGCTTCATTTGGAGGGTTTGAACTTTGCAAGGACTCTCTGACCGCCTTCGTTTGGCGTCAGGAGGCTGCGGCTGGCTGTAAAATTCCTGGTGCATCCGCATCTGAGCTCGTGGTGGTGTCGGGAGCTCCCTGCCCAGGGTGCTGCCTGCCCGGCTGCTGCCGCTTCTGTGTGGTCAGTCCTCCAAAGGGCTTCAAAATCCTAAAATAAAGGTGTGGTTTGGGAGGACAGCGGTGGCTCCTCGGCTTTCTGCTACCCTCCTTCAGAACTAAAATCCTCGCGTTTTTCGAGGAATAGATGTTTTGGGGGATGGCTGGACCTGGATGGCAGCAGGATGGGGAGCGAGAACATGCGGAGCCCTGCGGGGAGGCACAGGACCCCGCGAGCTGCACAGGAACTGCTGAGTGAGTCAGTCCCGTGCCCCTGGGGGAGAGTTATCGGTGTTGATCTTCATGGGTAGATGTGTGAACAGCAGCAGGTCTCAAACCAGGTGTCTAAGAGTGGAAAGCCTTGTCCAGGATGTGCCCATGCTCTCCATGAGCTCTCCACGTGCTCTCCACGAGCTCTGCCAGGCTGACGGTGGGAGCTGCGCTGGCATTAACGTACTAACGGCGGCGATCGAGCTCTGCCTCTCTTCTGTAACTTTTTGCACGCTGATAACACCGAGAGGAAGGATTACGGAGTTAAAACCTGATGAAAAGGAAGTATCGAATGTTCGCTTCAATGGTCGCTTGACACAAATGGCCAAGAAAATAATTATTTTGTTATACGTGCCGGTTTGCCAAGCAAGCAATAAATATTGAATAAAAGCCGATCTGTTTATATACAACTCACCTGCCTGGGCTTTTATTGTTTCCTACCACCTTGTGTTCCACCGGAGTGATTCTCCAACACTTCTGTCAGGTACCCCACTGAATACATAACTGGTTTTGATGGATAAGGACCGTTCCCTGGAGCTGAAGAGCAGCACTGCTCTGTCTGCGTGCTCCAGGGAAGGAGGGTGGGTGGAGAGAGGAGCATGGAGGAGAAAAAACCCAGTAGATACAGATGCGCCTTGTGGTTTGGGCAGTGGCCTTCAAAGAGGGCTCTGAGCCAGCGTCAAACCTGTCTTCTGATGCTTGACACTGAAGGTTGGAGCTGGAGAAGAGACCAGCTCCTCTGGAGGGATTTGAAATCTTGGGGCAAGAAGGACTGTGCTCCGCTGGCTTCAGCATCCTTGTCTGGTGTTTGCCAAAGGTGGGAAATCCAGGCATGAGCTTAGTGGTAGGTAACTAGATACCATGTTCTGCTGGCAAAGGATGTGAAATGATGCCGGCATCATTTCACATCCTTTGCCAGCAGAACATGGAGCAGAGTCTTCTACACGTCTCACAAAATCACAGAATCCCAGCATGGTGGGGTTGGAAGGGACCTCTGGAGATCATCTCGTCCAACCCCCTGCTCCAGCAGGTCACCCAGAGCAGGGGACCCAGGATCGTGTCCAGGTGGGTTTGGAATCTCTCCAGAGAAGAAGACTCCACAACCTCTCTGGGCAGCCTGGGCCAGGCTCCGACACCCTCACAGCAAAGTTGTTTCTCCTCCTATTCAGCTGGAACCTCCTGGGTTCCAGTTGGTGCCCGTTGCCCCTTGTCCTGTCACTGGGCACCACTGACAAGAGTCTGGCCCCATCCTCTTGATCCCTGCCCTTCAGATATTGCTCAGCATTGATCAGATCCCCTCTGAGTCTTCTCTTGTGCAGCTCAGCAGCCCCAGGGCTCTCAGCCTTTCCTCATCAGAGGTGCTCTGTGCTGGAGAAAATCCTTTAGAACCCAGTGCAGGTTGTGCCTGTTTCTTACTTGTCCTTGGAGTGATGCTTCATCTTAAAGCCTTCAAAGGAGGGGAGGGAAACAAAAAAAGCGATAGTTTTATGTTCTCGTGGTTTTCACGAGGGCACAACAGGTTTTTGATCAGGTTATTGCTTGATCTCAGACTAGAAACGGAGCTTTGCGCAAGGCTGCTCCAGCTGGGAGCAGGGAACGGGCGGCTTTGGAGACGGGTTTGAAACGAGTGTTCCTGCAGCTCTGCAGAGGAACCCGCGCTGGAAGCTCTCCCGGAGCTGCTCCTCAGCAGCAGCCTGTGCCCGAGCCCCATGGTGGGATTCCAGCCACGGCTCCAGTGCAGCCCCACGGAGCTTGGGCAACAGCAGGAGAACAACACGTGGTTTCTTGAGATGAGGCGACGGGCTCGGCTTTCTGATGAAAACTGGCATTTACGGAGGGAATGAAGGCTTTGTTTGAATTCCCAGGATGCGCAGGAGGGATGCGTAATTCATCCTGATCGACGTGACACGGTGACTTTGTTCTGATGGAGTCCTTAAAAGATGTTTTCTGTCCTCTTGGGTCCTCAAACACATTTTTTCTGTTAGCGCCCGGGGAAGGTGGAAACGCGAGGCTTTGCTCTGCGGAGATGTCTAACAAAGCGGGGCTCAGCCGTGCCCTTTCAGTAACATTTAGTGTGTCACGTGGCTGAAGAGTTTCATTAAAAAGAAGTGGATTTGGCAGCATTCTGCTGTGTTGTGGAAAGCTTCTGTCTCTTGTTCCACCAAAGAAAGAGGAAGGTTAAAATATCAGAGCCGCTGGTTTCCAGCTCTGGGCAAGAGGGGCTGGAGAGCCCAGCTTATGGGTCTGGTTTCTGCTGCTGGATGCTCCCATTTCCCAGCGTGGGATGAAGGATGCTCAAGCTGCCCATTCAATCTGTGCTTCTCCAAGCAAAGATTTCCCCTGGAATGTCCCTGGAAAGACATCCCGGGCCTCTCCTTCCCTTGCATCTCCTTCATGTCTCTCTTGGAGGACATGCTCAGGAGTTTAGCTGCCTCCAGCTGTTATTTCATCAAAAGTACAAATGCTGGGGGAAGGTCTGGTAGAGGCACTTACATGTCCAAATGCCCTTGGGAAGAGGTCCCCAGCTCCTAGGTGAGGATAAAGATGATCTGGAAAGGCCGCTGGGCATTTTCACGCACCTTCTGTCTGGGGGTTGGGTGGGAGCTCAGTGCTGAGCTCGGCGCAGTTGAACGGCTGCTCTGCTGTGCTGCCTGGTGGGAACAGGCTGAGAGCAAACGCTCCGGGTCCAGCCCTTGGTGGGAAACGGCTCTTTCCCCTCTTTCCAGAGCCACCAAGTGTTCTTTGGACCAGCGGGTACCTGCCAGGAGGATGAGGAGCCAGTGCAATCTGGGAAACCCATTTGCTTCCCTGCAGAGCCGCAGGCGACAGCCCCGGTGCAGAGGTGCTGGCACTTGTGACCCATTTGTCTCCACAATAAAGATCTCAGATCTCTGACCTCTGAGATGTTTTCGAATTCATAAATTACCAGTGACGCTGAGGACATGGGTCAGGCGGGCTGACCCCTCGGCAGTTTGCAGGACCTTTTGCTTGTATTTTTCTCTCTGGAAGTGTTTTGCTGCCTCAGTTCCCCCCCATCCGCCTCCAGCTTTCCAGCTTATCGGCACCGTCAGCGCTCCCCTGGTCTCAAGGACCAGCTGCTCCAGTAGCATCCAGCACCACTGGTGCCCTCTGGGAGGTTACAGAATCATTTAGGTTGGAAAAGACCTCTAGGATCATCACGTCCAGCCTTCAGCCCAACATCTCCCTGACCCCTAGACCATGTCCCAAAACACCACATCTACTCGTTTTTTGAACCCCTCCAGGGATGGTGACTCCACCACTGCCCTGGGCAGCCTGTTCCAATGCCTGACCACTCTTTCAGTAAAGAATTTCCTCCTGATATCCAGTCTAAACCTCCCCTGGCACAACTTGAGGCCATCACCTCTTGTTCTGTCGTTAGTTCCTTGGGAGAAGAGACCAGCTCCAGCCTCACCACAACCTCCTTTCAGAAGCTGTAGAGAGCAATGAGGTCTCCTCTCGGCCTCCTCTTCTCCAGGCTAAAGGAGCCCGGCCCGGCTGCAGTGGGTGGGCAGAACGGGGTGGCACTGGCAGGCAGGCTGTGGATGGGGACAGAAAGCGGCTCTGGAGGGGGATTGGCAACTCCCCTGACCCCAGGCTCTGGCTGTCCCCTGTCCACGCACCTCCCACCCCTCCGTGCCATGTCCCGCAGCTTTTGGCTCTGTCCCACTGCAGGACACAGCCTCCTTGGCAGCAGAGGAAGGATGGGGAGCCCGGTGGGATGTACCCAGAGCTCACGGCAATCCTAGAGAGCCCAGGGGTGCTGGCGGGGACCCCCCATCCCATCCGTCGTGAGCCCACAGTGGCCCCGCTGTCACCAGGGACATGTGGCCGGTGGTGGGGAGAGCTGCTGGGAGGATGCTGGTGGGACATCAGTGGGGCTGGTGGTCAGAAGTAGCTGTGCACCACCTCAGCCCCTGCCCAAGGGGTGTTGGCAGAGACCTAGGGAGGTGGGGGGGACATCGTCACTCCCCTGCCCAGGTCCCTGGCCCGCGGGGTGGGAGGAAGCAGAGACCCTTGGAGAGTTTTACAGTTTACAAGAGTTTATTCAACTGGTTTCTGACTTTAGTTCTACCGAGTGGGTGCTGAACAGTTACAAGCTCCTTCAGGGTCAATTACAGCCAATCTAACGAAACGAACGAACGAAGAGAAAAAAAAAAAACCAAACAACATTTAAAAAAAAAGAAAAGGAAAAAAAAAAAAAAAGAAACGACTTGGAAAAACAATAAGAAAATCCACAACTTCTTCACGTGTCATTAAATATATTCATATATAATAACCATAATATATTAGTATGCATTGTAAAGAAACATCGCCCAAAGCAGTCTGCAATGGTCATAACTAAACAACATTTACAGTTCAAGATATTAACAGAAATAATCAAAAAAACCCCCAAACCAACCCCGAAACGAACACAGGTTTTGTGAGGGGAGAGGAGGCGGGTGTGCGGGGAGAGGGCACGGGCTCGACGGCACGAGCAGAAACGAGACGGAACGACTTTTGTCGGGCGCTACCGTCGGGTGATGATTGTTTTGGCATTGCAGCTGCTCTCCCAAAGCCGCGCTGAAGGCACCACAGCCCCCGCTGCCCCCCAGCCCCCCCGAGGACCTGGGTCCTGTCCCCGGGGCGATGGGTGGGAGCCCGGGTTCCTCGCTGGTTCTACCCCAGCAGAGCTGCACCCCCAGCCAGGCAGGTTGATGTTTAGGGGTGATGCCTTGTCCCCCTCTTTGGAGGACCAGGCAGAGATGTCCCCCCCGGAGATGTCCTGGAGCAGGGGTGGCTGCAGGGAAGGGTTGCACCCCTGGACACCCCAAAAAGGGGGCTGCTCTGCCTTTCCCAGAGGAGGAGGAAGGGCTGTGGGCCACTTACACCAGAAGCTCCTGCAGGTCAAGGTTACTGGGAGCATGCAGGGGCACTGGGGGCTGTGGACAGAGTGAAGGGGCTTCTCTAGTCTGGCTGGAAAGCACAAAACTCCATCAGGGATCAAGGGACGGGGTCCTGGTGGGACAGGGATGGGGACTTCTCTTCTGTGGGTTGCTCTGGCTGTGATGGGCTCCAAGTTGTTTCACACCTTGTGCAAACTCTGCTTCCTTCTCATTCCCCGTGTTGTGTCAGTGCCTGGTGGGATCTGGCGGTGGGATGGAATGGGTGGTGGTCATTCTGCAGCCTCCCAAAGCGGTGGGACTGGGGAAGGGGCTGGGGCTTGTCCCTGGGCGGGTTTGGGGGTGTCGGGGCTGTGCTGGGGAGGACGCTGCGCTTGCCAAGGCTGGAAAATGGGAGCGAATGTTGGGTGTCCAGGTGTGCTCAGTGGGCAGAGCCCAACTTCCCATGTCCCCTGGCCTTGCCTTCCTGCTCTCCAAGTGGAGAACTGGCTTTGGGTTGGATCTCGTTGCTTTTAGGCCATTTGAAGGTCTCCTGTGGTTCAAGGGCATCCTGGCTGACCCAGGATAAGCTGACTGCTGTGGTGCAGGGTGTCCCTGGCATCAGTTGTTGCTAGCTGAGGAGCACATCCACGCCCCTCCTTGGGGCATTAGGCCTCGATTTTGACACTTGAGCTCAGGTTTGATCCTTCAAACCTTGGTGGCTTGGGTTCCCTTGACTGCAGAGCTGTGGGCTTCCTTCAGCTCTGAAGGAAGGAAACCTGAGTCTGCTGCGGGTAATGGGAGAAAACACGAACTTAGGGGGGGCTGCTTGATGTCTGGGGTGGGATTTCTCTCCTTATACCCAAACTGATCTCGCAGGGGCCTCACGGTTGTGGGGGGGGGCTCAGCCAAGCTTGTTCCCTCCTGGTGGTGTCTCCGGCAGCCCGGCGCTGGCTGGTGCTTCCCTGGGAGCCTTCCTCTTGACACCTATTTACATGGCTGCCTTGCTTTATGGTGGTTTATGTCATTATATAAATATTGTCAATTGCTATAAAACAAGGCAAAACCACTGGAAAATGTCATAAAATAGATGTTTCCAAGTTTCCTAAAAGGAAAAATACCAGGGAGGTTTTGCTTTTTGGAGCGACTAATGTTTGCGTCTCCTCCAGGTACCCGTCCTGCCTTCCTGCCCCGGCTATTGCCTGTCTCCATCGATTAGGGGAACTCGGACATCCCTGTTCCTCATGGGCTGGTGTGGCAGAGGAGCAGCCTGGCACGGGGACACAACGTTTGGGTGACAACTCAAGAGCCACTCCTGCCCGTAGAGTGCCATGGGGAAAGATGCTCCAGCCATCGGGCTGGTCCATGGGGTATGATGGAGACGAGGCGGCTGCTGCCTTGCTTAGTTCATGAGCGATTAGAGATGGGGAAATTGAGCTTTGCTGGTTTTCACCCCCAGCAGAAGGAGGAGAGCAAGTTGGGGAGATCCAGGCGGGTCACACCTTGCTCATCCAGTCCCTGGCTGAGACTCCTTCCCATGGGGCAGGTCTTGGTGGTAACTTGGCCAACCCTTCGAGCTCTGTGCTGGCCCTGCTGCCCATGGGGACAGTCCCTTGGCACCTGCTGTCCCACCTCCTTTGTCTCCCAAGGGGGCTGGCCGCCTTCTGCAGGGATGCCAGGGAGCTGCAGCTCCAGAGGGAGCAAGGGCAGAGATGGTGTGGGCTCAGGAAAGCTGGCAGAGTTTGGGAGTGGAACCAGTGGCCAACCAGGACCTTGGTGTCATCTGCACGGATTTTCTGTCATCTGTGGGTTCATCAATCTGCTGACAGCAATGGAGAGGACCAAGCCCATGAAGAAGGTCTCAAAGGTGGAGATTCAGGGACTGTGATGAGTGAGATCTTCCAGGGCACCTATGGGAACTAGATGCCAACTTATTTTTCTGCAAAGTCTGGGTGTTTCCTGGAGGATCCTGGTTATTAACTCCTTGACTGTGAATCAGTAGCTGGGAAGGGGCCAGGGCCTCCCGTGGGCTCACACTGGCTGGGGGCAGTGCTCCTCAGGGGGCTGGAACAAGGAGTCACTCCACAAGTTTTGCCCACGTGGAAGTCACTAATGTGGTCTCCTCCTTGCTGGGATCAGAGCATTGCTGCGGCTGGAGACCTCAGCTGCTCCTGGGTACCGTACAGCGGGTGATCCTTACAGCTGTCGGGTACCAAAGAGTCGTCAAATAACCCATCAGTAAAAAAAAAGAAAAGGCCTCAGCGATAAGTCTCTGTTCAGTTTCCTCTACAGTAACTGTCTTGTTCAGCCTAAGCTGAGAATCCGTATTTTGGGGGATGGGGAGTTAATTTCCAGCGTCGCTGTTGATTAATTTCTTACAAGTTTGACGTTCCCGGGCCGTGCTTTGGAAGCAGCAGATGTGAGCTGCTGGAAGGCAGCTTGGTGTCTCTGATTTCTTCTTCTGATTTCTTCTTCTGCAGGGCAGAAAGAAGCTGGGGGGGCACCGGGGGCCGCACACCCGCACCCACACTCCTCTAGTTTCATATCCACGTCTGCGATTTCTTTTCTTTTTTTTTTTTCTGTTGCGTTTCGTTTTGTTTTCTCCCAGAATCCGAGGTGCAAACCTGCCAGCCCCACAGCCGCGATGGCCGTCCCCCCCAGCGCGGCAGCCCTTCCTCCCGCCGCTCCCTGCCCGCCCCAGCTCTACACAAAGCAGCATGCACACTCAGTCTCTCCCTCTCGCGCGCTCCGTTGCCTTCTCCTCCTTTAGGCTTTCTTACACTTGCCCTTCTTCTCCCGCTGCTGGAACTTCCTGAGCCGCCGAGCCCACGTATCCCGCCACTGGATCACCAGGCTGGTTTTGTCCGCAATGATGCCGCTCTGGTCGGGAGAGTCCTCGTTGTTGCCCAGCAGCAAATACTTCTTCATGGGCTTGATTTTGGGGCACTTGCATGCTATGTCCTTGGAGTGGATCCACAGGGTCTGGTCTCCGCGCCGTATCCGGTTGCTCCCTTGTTTGTAGACGGAGATGATGTTGACTGTGAACTTCCACCAGTCGGCATTTTTTTCCGCTTTCAGGATGTGGATCTGGACAGCTGGAAAAAAAAAAAAAAAAAGAGGCAAGAGAGGAAAAGATGTTATGATTTGAGCTGGCAAGAAGAAAATGAGCTTCGAATCTTACCTAAGAGGCTGTGTGAGGGAAAGGGATTTTGTCTCCTGAGCCCAGGCTGCAGGACAGCAACCAAGGGTGGTGGTTACCCAAAACCCTGTCCTCCAGCCATCTGCCATGAACAAGAGTAGCCCGTGCTGCTGGCAAAGGGGCTCAGCAAAGGCACTAAGACCACCATAGGCTTGGGAGATGCTCTCCAGCTCTGCTGCCACAAAGACAGCCCTCTGGGTCCCCATGGGCATGGGCACAGTTACTCCAGGACCATGGAGGCTACAGGACCCCAGGAGCAAGGGGATGCTGGGAGCGGCTGTACACCAGGAACCATGACACGCCTTGTGCTAGGAGCCCTGGGAATGACAGGGACACTCCAGAGCGGTGCTGGAGAGCAGGTTGCCCCATTCTCCTATGTGTCCTAGGCAGGAGTACCATCTCCTAGGACGTGGTTGTGAAGCAAGCACGGACGGGGCAGTTCCCCAGGGCTGTTGGTGCAGCAACATCTGCCCCAGCACCCGTGAACTTTTAAAGCAATCAAGAATATCTTTAAGACTTGGGTGGATTCGTGCGCACTGGACTCTGCCTTTCTCTGAAGCAGCAAGCACAGAAAAAATGACCAATCCCAGGGACATCTTGTGCCTCCAGCCCCGGCTGGTGACCTAAGCATGAGACAGAAGCTCTGCGCACAAGGCACGTGTTGCAGTGGGCAGGACAGGGAAGGTGCCCAGCCCCATTGGCAGTGCCCAACTTCCAGACTGCCCCATAGGACCTGGGATGAGCTTTCTTCCTGAGCCAGGTGTCCAGAGAGCAGCACATGCTTCAGCCAGAGGATGGGTTTGCACACGGGCATCTCTCTGCTCTCCCTTCCTCGCTGGATGGGCAACTTAGAATCATAGAATCTTTAAGATTGGAAAAGATTTCCAAGATCATCAAGTCCAACCGTCAACCCAGCACTACCATGATTACAACTTGATGCATCTGCGTCAGGACCCTAAGGCAGACCCAGGCTTTAAGAGAAGATGAGCCAAAATCTGGAGCAAAACACTGGGACCGGCCCGTATCTCCAAGCACATGGCATCTGGAGGTAGGAAAGACCTGTTAGGGCCTCCAGCATGTCTGCCCAGGGCCATAGCAAGGAGACAGCTCTCCATGAGCACCTAGCCTTGAAGTATGATGCTAAACGGGCTCAAACCTCTAAAAAGATTTGGAAACAGGGAGGTTGACTTTTCGTATGTTTCTACATGTTCCCAAGTCAAGATTGCTCTTTGCTTGCTGTGGAAAAAGGCATACTTGGCAAAAAGCATGGGTGAAGGACCAAAGGTAGGGCTCAGTGATTGTAAAGAGAGGCCAGTAGCAGCATCCAACCTGACTTCTGGGTCTGGTGGACGCACCTGAGCATCTCTCTAAATACAGAATAGCAACATTGGGCACCAAGGGCATATCTTGGTGTGCAGCAGCCTGGCAAACCAGATGTCCTGGCAGATAACAAGCTCCCAAAGCAAGACTGCAATGGGAGGACAACTGTGACCCATAAGCAAGATGGCAATGTTTTCCAAGCCCATGGCTGGTGTTGTGTAGCCCATCTGTAGCTGTATGGACTGGGAAAACCTGGTGAGGACTCAGCTCTCCACCACTCCACTCATTGCTCTTTCCTGAAACTCGATTCATAGGCTACATTATCCCTGCATCCACCAGTATCTGTGCAGGAGTGTCGGCCCCTGGTCCTGTAGGGCCAGCGTGAAGAGGTGGCTTGGCAGCATGACCTGGATGGGAGAGGACTCTGCAAGGTTGTCCACAAAGGCACTGCAGAGCTGGGCCAGTGATGGACACCAGCATGCTCGAAGGCAAGGCTCCACTCAGGGCTGATTGCAGAAGCCTCTGGAGCCACCATGGCTTTGTCCTGCAGGGCAGGTCTGAGCAGGCAACGGTGACCTCTGCCAGCCCTCCTCCATGAGGCTGCTTCCTTGGGCACCCCACCCATGCTGGACCACATCCATGCCATCCCTACAGCTGGTGCTGCTGTGCCCTTCCCAGGTGACATCCATAGACTCGGGTCCAAACCAAAGGGAAGGATGGAGAGCTGTGTGGAAAAGGGGCTGTTTGGCCCCACAGCATGGCGAGGAAGAGGAGATACAAGCCTGGAGGCAGCTCCTGCCATGCCGGTAGGCAGTGGTCCATCACGGTGCAGGGGCAGCAGAGGAGGACAGGAGCAGCAGATGGCCAAGATCCCATCCTCCAGGGAGATTGGTCACATTCCTCCTTGCTAAAATTGGCTGCCAGGCAAATATCTTCCCTCCCCAGCCCTCCTGGGTTGGTTTGCTGGCTGTGGGATGAGGAGTCCCACCAGTGAGGACAGAGGGAAAAATCCCGGGTGGTGATGCTCTAGCCCTGGCTGGAAAGCAGGTGAAGGCTGGAATCTCCATGCAGGCTGGCACAGTCCAACCACAAAGCTCTTTTGGACCCAATCTTTGAGCTTTTCCCTTTTTCCCCCCATTCCTCTCCATGCCCCGTGAGCTATAACCCCCTGCCCATCCACCTGCTCATCTCAGCCATCTGGCTAGTCCCCAGTGGGGCCAATCTTGCTTGTAAAAATTAACAGAGGGAGAAGAAACCTCAAAAAACCAGCCAAAACTCCCATTTTCCTTGTAAGAACCTGATTTCACCCCCCAGATTCACGGTTGAGGAGCATCAGCCGCTCTTTAAAAGCAGGAGGCGTGAGCTGATCCCAAGCTGTGGAAGGAAGCGGGGCTCTGCAGCCCGGCCGGGCTTTTTAGCACATTGCAAAATATAGAGGAGGGTTTGGTCTTTTTTTTTTTTCAGAGCATGTCATGGAAGCCAGATGCTTTCATTAAAAAAAAAAAAAAGAAAAAAAACAACCCTAAGCTCTGACCATGTATTTCCCAGTCTGGTGTGAAGGTAACAAAATGTGAAGATTAGCCAATTTTGATTTTTTTTTTGGAAAAAAAATCTTTCCAAAAAAGCTTAAACCTTTGACCTGCCTGGGTCCACACTGACAAAATGGAGAAAATGAATGAAAAGGAACCGGAGCGAGGTGGTTACAGGAAACTCCGCTCTAAAATACACAGTCTGTATTTTTTTGATGTCAAGGCCCCCGTCTCGTATTTTTTTTCCCCTTTTATTAATGAAGTGGAAGGAGTGAAAGCTCCGGGGAAGGCTGAGCTGGCACGGCCGCAGCTGCCTTCGCTGACAGCGAGCTTTCTGCCCAAAACTTTGCATCCGGGACACCCGGTTTCCCCCGAGCCTGGCTCCAGAGCCTGGGCTTAGCGGTGACTTGCCTGGGTCCCTGGTTGCATTGGTGGGGGGATCTCCAGCATCTCCCAGGGGACATGAGACATTTGGAGATGCAGAGAGGCACCAGGAGGAATTTTTGGAAGCACCTAAGCTGGCTTCCTGGGTGAATCTTCAGGGATTTAGGCACTTGTTTCTCATGAAAGAGAAGGTGTCAGTTCCTTTGTGATTTTTTGGGGGGGGCTCAGCTGTGCCCCACCACTCCAAAGCTGCCTTTGGTGCTTGGTGTTGGCCTTCACCTGTTGTTTCCTAGAGCAGCGCTGGGCTGAACTGCTCCTGCTTTGCTGATGCACCCACTGAGCCCCGGTACTGAGGCTGAGCCACGCTCAGAACTGTCCCTGTCACTGCATCCCTGGAAAACATCCCTGAGAGCGTCTCTGGGACAGCTGCATGAGAGGATGTAAGAGGGAATGACGGTTATTCAAGTGGGTAGTGGAGATGATGCTCCCCTGGCTGTGGTTCCCCAGGAGCAGATGGTGACCCAAAGAGGGGAAAAAAATCAAATCAGCTTCTGCCTTCACGGTGCTGCTGCTCCAGCCAAGGCTGGTGACACCAGTTTCCAGTGATGCTGAGCTCTGGTCCAGTCCCGAGCCTGCTGGTGCCTTGGGGCTGCCTGTGGCCTGTGCCTCCTTCTCCCCGGGCTTTGCAAACGGGGGGCAGCCAAGCCTTGAGGTCATCTGGGGCTGGCTGCACCCCCCTGTAGCACTGGGGATTTTTCTCCAGGTTAGGTATTCTACACCCTGCTCCCCATCAGCCCCAGGAAGTCTCCATCAACCAAATGGGCATGGAGAGCTGGGGGACAGTGGCTCCAAGGGCGAGATGAAGATGCTCGGTCCTGTTGAGTGCACGGAGCTGCCCCATGAACCACATCCCAGCAGACACCAGAACTGCTGAGCTGCAAATCCCACCTGGATGGTGCTTTACAAGTCACACCAGCCCAAGTGATGGAGCCAAGTGTCTCACCACTTTATGCTTCTTTCTAAGAAAAGTGTTCACTGGGCTGCGGGAGGGGATGGGGTCCCTGGTCCCCTCCTGCCCCCCCAGCACAGGGTGCTGGGCAGGGCTACCCCCGTGCTCAGCTCTGGGGTCTGCGATGCTGCCCAGCTCCTCCAGGCTTGGCCAGGAGCCTCCAGCCACAAGAAAGCCCTGAAGGCTTCATGTTGCAGATGAAAGCAGAGGGGAGGGTGATTTGATGTCCATGAAACCAAAACCCAAGCCCAAAGCCACAAAACAACATGTTTGAGGGCAGCTGCCTAAAGGCTTAAATAAAAGCAGCGCCTCGCAGCATTCAGAGACCATGAGTCAGGGCCCCCAAAATCACGAGATTGCCATGAGAAGAGGGAGGCTGGAAAAAAAAAAAAAAATTAAAAAAATGTTTATTTTTGGAGTTTGCGATAAATCTGATGTCAAGGTTTCCCCTGCTAAAGCTGACCAAGGACCAGGATACACGGACAAATCTCTGCATCCTCTGTGCTAACCTGGGAGCTGGAGCTTTGTGGAGCTTCCAGCGATGGGGAAAGGTCCCACAGAAGCCGCAGAGGTGGCAGCGGGAGCGGAGCTGTTTGCTGGGAGAGGCAGGAGGGTCTTTAATATGGACAGATGGAACTGGGTCCCTGGGACAGCGGTTGCGGATGTCCCAGCCTAAGCTGGGGCTTTCCGAAGGCTCCCAGTCCCTTCTCACCGCACGGAGTAAAGTTAATGTGGATTTTAGTCCTGACAGCAGCAAAAAGTGACCATGACACTGTTTGGGAATGGGAAGAGCTGGCTCCTTGCTGGAGCAAAGGGTTAAAATGGGATTTTTCCCCCCTACACATCTATTTTTAATTTGTTCAGCCATGGCTTTGCCTGCCTCCAGCTGCTGATTTCCTACCGGTTTCATATTGGAGATTTATGACCCCTAATCCCAGCTGGCCTGGGTGCACTCCGGCTGGACACGATCCCTGCCCATGGTGCTGGGGACCCCTTGCTGCCCCGGCTCGCTCCCTGGGGATGGGAGGGATTGCTCAGCATTTCCCCGCTCCGGGATCCGGATTTCTCCACCTTCCAGGGCAGTGGAAGAGGCTGCAGCTGGGGATGGTGCTTCCCCCCCCCCCACCTTGGGTGTTTCTGTGGATTCAGGGTTTTTTCTCCCCCCACCTTTCTTTTCAAGCTGCTTTTTGAAAACACATTTTGCTTTTTTCCACCAGTCCCTGCCAAGCTCCTCTCGACAAAGGGGGTGACTAAGAGAAGTCTCCATGAAAGGAAGGATTTTTTTTAGCTTTTTTTTTTCCAAGAAAGGGCAAAGTGAGCAGATGATCTCACCTTTCAGATGAGGATCCTGCTCCTCATCCCCATCCCCTCCCCAGTACTGCACCAGAGACACGGGAAGGGCACTGGTGGCAATGGTTGGGACCACAGTGCTGGTGCCCAGCAAAACGCTCCGGCCCTGTCTGCGCAGGATCGGGCCCTGCCGCAGTGCGAGGAGCTCAGGGTCAGGGGGAAGAAAAGAGGTTTAAAAAGCTCCAGGTTTCCTTTACCACAAGTCGCCCATCCCGCTCGGATGAACCACACCAGACACAGCGGGAAAAGCCCCAAGGATCGGCGCTGGAAAAAGCACCCAAGCGAGCGAGGGATGCTTCCACATCACCTGCTCTGATAAAATAATCCCCTTTCCTTTTGAGCCGTGGAGGAATCTCCATCCTCAGCAGGGCTCAGCAGGGATCCCTCCTGCTTCTCCAGGGTAATTTTAACTGCCCCAACCCAGCGAACCCACTCTTCTATCCCCAGATTTATGGGAGCCGAGCAACCCCTGTGCTCTATCAGGCAGCCAAAATAAACCCAGAAAAAAAAAGCTTTTCTGCTTCTCTTCTTGCCTTCCCCCCTCTCCTGAAGTCTCCCAGCCTGCCCTCCCCATGCCCTGTTTCACTCCAAATATTTGCACCAATACCCATCTCGCAGGAAGGAGCCCCATTTAAAATAAAAAGAAGAAAAAATAGAAAAAAAGAAAACCCCGCAATCCCAACAAAAACAAACAGATAAGAAAAATAAATAAGGGAAAATATCCCCTTTGAATGGCTGAATGAAGCGGGGAGCTAAAAAGCCCCATTGAGAAGCGTGGGGCGGATGATAGCTTCCCGATTGAGCCCGCGGGAGAAGTAACTCTGCTCAAGCTAATTAGGGCCTTTTAGGACATTCAGCCCAGCGATGCTGGCGCAACGGTGAGGAAAAGAGCCTCCTAATTGGCTTCCTGCTGGGGTGTCAGTCCCAAAGTCTTTATTATCCCTCCCCGCACCTTTTCAACCCTTTCTTCCCTCGCTGGCCCTGCCGAAAGCGTGGGCTGCCCTGGCACGGCCGGGCGGTGCTGCGGCATCGCCACCTTGGTTTGCCCTGGAAAAAGCCACTTTGCCTTGGCCGCAGGGCTGGCCGGGGCTGTGGGGCTGGCCGGGGACTCCCCAGGGCCAGGAGGGCTCGGGTGGGAGCACCCCAGTTCCCGTACTGGGACAGCCCGTGCCCCAAATCAGCCCCGGCAAACGGCTTTGGCTCACTTGGGCTTTTGCAGAAGGGATGTTGCGTGAGAAAAGAAAAGCTCTTCCCAGCACCCTATTCACTGCTCCAGGGTGTCTCTGCCCGAGGCAGCTCTTGAGCTGCTCTCTTCTCCTCAGGCTCTGTTGAAGTCCATGAGCCTACGTTACAGCCTCAAACAAAACCAAGGGTGAGCTTTCAGCCAAACCCCAAGAAACATCTCCCTGGTGAGACTGGACAAGCCAAGCAGCGAAACCGCGCTGGAGATGCCCGTCGAGCAAAGCCCAAGTGCTGCTGCCACCAAAACATCACATCCCTGGCCCTCAGAGCTGCAAGGAGAGATAATGCTGCTTGGCTGGTGCTTCCAGGGGGTGCACATGCCTTGTTGTCCTCTCTACCATCCTCTGCACCCCTAGGGCCAATTTGGATCATGACAGGTCCAAGCTTTCTGCAGTCAAGTGGCTGCTTTCTCCCCTCTTCAGAGAGAAAATGCTCCAGCGTGAGCTCAGCCCTTAGGAGAGGCTGGAGAAGCCAGTGGGAAAGTGAAGGGATGCACATGTGGGAAACATGTGCCAGCAGAGAATCCACCCACAAGAAACCCCGCAGCTCAATAGCCTGGTGCTCAGCCCTAGTCCCATCTTTAATAACCTCATGTTCCAGCACTGACCTTCTCACATGCAATTAAACCCTTTAAGGGAAAGGCACTCTTTGGACCTTTCCAACATCTGATGAACCTCCAGCAGCTCCTACAAGAGTGGCCAGATCTTGGCACATCCTCTCTGGATGAGGACTACAAGCACAGTACAGCCCTGGCAGCTCATTCTTCCCAAGGGATGCTCTCCACAACCATTTTGCCACGTGGGTAATGGAAGAATAAATAAGAATGCAAATAAAACGTTTGCATCCAAGCCCTCTTCCTTCTCCTGAGCTCACAGGGAAGTGCCAGAGCACAAAGCCAGCGCAGAGCATCCCTCGGCTGGCCGTGCTGGGAAGCACCTTGTCCAGGGATGGGCTGTTAAATGGGAATTTGTTCTGCTCTTGCAAACACTTCCCAGACATTCTGAGCTGCCGCTGTAAGTGCATTCGAAGGAGGGAGGAGGTATCTCCACTCCTGGATGCTTTGATGCAGATGGGATAGGAGGATTTTTCCCTTGGTAGTTGGGTGAAAAAAAATAAAAATTAAAAAATAATAATAATAATAATAAAAATATATAAAAGCATGTATATGCATAGATATATATATTTATGTATTCCTCTGCTGTGCAGGGGAAGGGCTGGCAGACACCAGGGCAACTGCAGCCCCAGCAGATGCTAAACCCTGCCCTGCAGCACCTCGTAATTCCCTGGCTGTTCACACATCTGAAGGCCCAGCTCAAAGCCAGGCTCACCCGGACCCAGCCCACTCCCCATCCCTGGCTCAACCCCGAAGGCTCAGGTTTGGTCCCTCCTGCAGACACTTTGCTCCCCCCACTGCAGTCTAGGGTGGGGTGAGATAGTTTCCAGCCCCTATGTATGTTTAGCAGCATTCCTACTCAGCCCACAGCACTGCGCGCCTGTATTTAACCAGCTCTCCCTGATTTTTCCAGGTCAGTCCCATTCCTGACACTCAGCTCATCCCAACAGCGCTGGCATGGCTGGTGAAGGAGAGTGATCCTTTGGGCACGGGGGACCAAAGTGAAGCCATCCCTCCCCGCCTGCCCATGCCAGAGCGGCTTGGTGCCAGCGGGTGATGGCCAAGCCAGGGTGGAGAGAAATTGCTGAGCCCCAGAAAGGAGTTTCTTAGTGTGTCCTGAAGAAACTCCCCTCCTGGGGTCACCCTGGACACCCCCTGCATGGACCCACCATTCCTATGTTGGGAATGGACCCACATTACAAGTAATCCCAGGAGCAGGGAGGTGGGATGGGATCTGGGGACATGTCTACTCCAAGCTGCTGTGGAAGGATGCCCAGGACCTTGAGTACCAGCAAGAATGGGGATCTCACAGCCTCCTTGGCTTATTCCAGGGCGGCACCACCCTCTGAACGTGCCTGGGAATTACAGGAGGGATGGATCTAGGTAATGGGGAACCACCTACTGCTTGTCCCCACAGCAAAGCACGATTTTTAGCAGCACAGTGAGAAGAGATGGGACATGGTATCATTGTAACCCAGAAGACTCCATAGGATGCAGACAGTATGGACCCTGATTTGGAAACTATTTCAGCATTTGCTCATATTCTCCAAGTAACACGTTGCATCGCCGCTCCACCAAGCATCACTACCCAGGGCTTCCTCTCCAATCCCAGCAAGTCCATACCCTAAATCGCACATGTCCCAGCACGGGCAGCTGTGGTGGAACAGAGCTGGGCTGCCTGGTCCTGGCTGGGACCCAGTTGGCAACCTGCCCCTGGGCTGGGGGACACCCCAGGAGGGAGATGCTCCAGCTCTGCATCCCTTTGCAACCACTCATCCCTGGGAAGCAGCAGCGAGAGGGACAACTCACCATAGTCTTTCTTACAGTACTTCTTCATGTTGATCTTCAGCTTCCCCTTGGAGGCTTTGCAGTATGAGTCACAATCTGCGCAGGAGAGAGGGGGAGGGCAAGAAAACATTAACAAAACAAATTAGCCTGAAAATGAATAAAAGGCTGGGGGAAGGAGGGGGACGGCTCAAAGCTGCAGCCTGCCATGAATAAGCAGCGTGCCTGTGATATCCATCTGCCAGGCCCCGATTGGGTCGTCTAAGGGGGCATTCAGAAAAACTTTCCTTTCTAAAGAAAGCTTCTCACAAAGGAAACCATCCTCCCGCCTGCCTCCCCCAGCCCGGCTTCCCTGGGCCGCCTCTGTCTTCCTGGGGGACCCCAGGGGCCTCCCTTATTGTGCCACCCAGAGCTTTTGAGAGCCACACAAATTCTCCCTGTTCTCCAGCTCCCAACTGGAGCCTGCCCGGAGCCCACAGAGGCCCCATTGTCACCCCTAACCCGGGCCGGTGTCAGCCTTTGGCATTCATTGCCGAGGGATTCGGGCTGGGGTCACTCTCCGACAATGCGGGTCAGAGAGGAAATTAGCAGCCCATGAAGCATTAGCAAAGCCTTTTGGTGTCCACTCTACTGAAGTGTGCAAATAAAATAGCCCAGTAGGAACATCTCATTTCTAATGGGCCCCCAGCGCTGGGACACGTTGGCTTTGCCCGGGCGGCGTGGCGGGACCGCCGGCACCTCAGCCTGGCAGTGCTGCCGGGGCTGGAGCCCAGTCACGGTACTGGGTGGCTGTGGGGATGCTGAGCCCTGCTCCTGTAGCTGCTGCTCCACGGGGACCTGCTCCCATGAGGGATGTGGCTGGATGGCATCACCGTTGGATGGCATCGTGTGGTTGGATGGCATCACGGTCGGATGGCATTGCCTAGTCAGTGCTCTCCAGCCACTGCTGGGAATGTCCCAATGGCTCCATGGCCAAGCAATGCCACAGTGGCTGGAGATGCGCCACCCCATGCTGTCCATGCACATTCCATGTCTCTTCAGCACCCACTCACCCAGAGTGAGTCTGCCAGTACCACAGAAACCTCATATCTGGGGGAAAATGGAACGTGTCTGGCTGCAGCAGGAAGCCTTGGTACAGAGGTAGTCCTTGGACGTCTCATCTCTCCCAGTTGCCCATCATTCTTCTACAGCCACCATTGGAAACACAGTGTTAAAACCCACTGAAATTCCATAGCAGGGCCCCAGGGTTCTGTGAGCAGGGTGGGATGCTGGGGAGGTGGGGACGTTGCTGATACCCCATGGCCAGCAGACGTGGGGTGCCCACGTCATGTTTCAGGCCACACTGTCAGTGCCAGATGAGAGCCACACTTGCCCGTGCAACACCCCACACTCTCCAGTGGACCATGACCTAAAACCCTGAGGGAGAAGCTGTGCAGCATCCCCGTGTCCCCTTTAGCACAGCTATGTCACACACCAGGGTGGCATGTGCCACAGCCTCGCCAGGCTCCTCTTGTGTGTTGCAAGAACCCTTGCAAGAAGGAGTTCCTTC
The DNA here is from genome assembly GCA_013400335.1 of Eurystomus gularis. Classification (NCBI taxonomy): domain Eukaryota; kingdom Metazoa; phylum Chordata; class Aves; order Coraciiformes; family Coraciidae; genus Eurystomus; species Eurystomus gularis. The sequence goes on along the minus strand of VZZY01006369.1, from coordinate 491,380 downwards.
CTAGAGAAGTTGACACTAAGCTGGCTTGGAGGGGAAACTGAGGCATGAGGTTGGGAGGTGGCTGCACAGCTACAGCAGCTGCCGCATTCCCTGGTGATAGTTCTATCTGCAGCTCTGGGGGGCTGTGGTGTGAAGTCAGCTTTGAGGCAGGGCCATGTTGGAGGAGGTGTTCTCCAGTGGTGGATGCTCAGAGCCAGCCCAGGCAAGGATGGCACTGAGGTCTTCACAGTGTACTGGGTGCGCTGCACACTCTCAGCTCACCAGCCTCAGTGTCCCTGGAGTGGGGGCAGGGTTCAGAAACATGGGGAGCTTCCTCAGGTGGAGAGGAGATGTCCTAGGAGGTTTCAGAGACCCCAGATCCAACCCTTCCCATTGGCAGCAGAACCAAACCCAGCCTGAGCCAAGCAGCAGCTTCTTTTTCAGCTTGAGTTGGGGAAGCAACAAGAGAAGGAAACCCAGAGAGGTGAACACCCACACATCCCAAGATCATCAGGTACTGCCTTGGTACCAACACCTCTGATCCATGTGTTCCCCAGCCCCTCTCAACATGACCAGGCAGAGTCACCTCATCTCAGCACCATCCTCCTGCCCCACTGCTGCCTGCTGCTCCCATTCCTCAGGAGAGCACCCACAGTACAAATAGCTTCACATTCCTTCAGTATGACCCAGCCAGGGCCAAAAGCAAAAGCTCTGATATGAACTGGAACATCTTCCCGCCTCCAAGAGCCACAGCTGAGATCTCTGCCCAGCTACAACCCAGCCAAAGCCCTTAGAAACCCAAGAGCTGAGTTGATGACTGAAGCATTCCAGCAGCTGATGCCTCCCTCCCCACCACTTTCCTCATGTAACACTACCCTGAACATTGAGTAAAACTTGAAATGCCCTGAGAAAAGAGTGGATATTCCATAAAAACTGTAGTTCAAGTGATGGAGATTCACTAGCAAAGTCCTAGTCATGCCTACATGGCAGGATACCACCATTGAGTGGGATGTGGTTGCTTGGTGTCACCAAGCCCGTGGAGCTGATCCAAGCCCTGTTCCTGATCCAGCTCACTGATAAGATGTTCCTGGCCATAAATATTGAAGGAGCATCACCTAAGGGAAATAAACATGCACACAGAGACCCAACAGCCCAGGGCTGGGTTCCCCAACTGCTCGGTGGAGCAGGGGACTGACAAGAGAAAGGTCACTGGGCTCTCGGTTGGGCAGCTCACATGGTTCTGCTCAACCACAGACTGCTGATGTTTTCGGGACACTGACATGGTTATGATAAATGTGATGATGGTTCTCCTCTAGTACACAAATCCTGGAGCTCTGTAGAAGAGGCTGATGCAAGAGCAAGCAGGAGCAAGCCACTGAGCAGGGACAACACTTGGGAGCTCTGCCTGCAGATCTCTCCTCCCCTGGCCAAATCAAGTCAAAGAAACGCAGGTCAGCAAGTGGCTCTGAGCACAAGTTATGGGCAGGGGTGGACAGCAGCTCTCAGCTGCATGCCCTGTGGCTTTGCCCCAGAATCTGCAAGGTGGTCTCCACCAGCCAGGCCCACCAAGAGCAGATCCTCCTCCAGCTCCACAGCACTGCTTCTGGGATCTAGCCCCAAGAAACAGCAATCAGATAGAAACCATTGCTTCGCATTTCAGTCAAGACCATTCACAAGAACAACCCCAAGTCTCTTCAGCAACATCTCCTCACATAAACACCCCTACTCACATCAAAGCTTCCCAATCCTTACACTTCTGCCATGTTTCCACTCTGCCTGAGATTACAGACCTCTTAGAAACCCACCCCAGCGCTGTTCCCCAGCCAGGGAGGCTGGGGGTGATGGGACACCACCCCAACTGCCCCCAAGCCCTGCAAGACAGCACTCCAGCCCCACAGCCTCTGCTTGCTCCTGGGATACAAACCTGGAACCACGACAGCAGCTCAAGACATCCAGCTACAGCCAGGTCTGACCCTGCTTTGACTAACACAACCCTTGCTCTGCTTCCCTCTCTCTTTCTTCTTCTCCCAACCCCAGGGGCTGTGCCAGAGCCTCAGCTGGTTCAAATTGAGCTGGATGTGGCCAGAGCCAGCTGGTGTAAATCAGTGTAAATCTCCAGCTGCCAGGGCTGGTTTACATGGGTGGGGGATTTGCCCCAGTTCATTTCCTTTGTCTCCTACGCAGAGAACTCTCTTGCCTCCTGGGTGACTTGGAGGTCCTCCGGGGCCTCTTTGGGAGGGCAAAGGAAATTTCTCAGAGCAAAGCGCTGAGTCTGTGTTTGCTGGTAAGAGCCGCTACGTACGCGGGGCGATGCTGCGAGGTCACTGCTCGCTCAGGGGAAGTGCGTGGAGGGGGATGCTGCAGGATGTTATTTCAGTGCTGCCTCATGCCTAGAAAAGACCCTGCTCTTGCCCATCAAGTGGCATTTCAGAGGTTTAGGCTTTGGGGGGTGGGCAGTTCTGCTGAGCTGCAGGTCCTCTGATGGAAGGTGGTGGCAGATCCAAGCTCTGAGCGTGGGGAAGGGATGGGAGAAGGGGCAGCAGGCTGAGATGGGAGGAGAAGATTGACTTGGAGCCTGGAATGCTCCAAATGCTGTCTCAGTGGCTCGTGCATGTGTACAGGAGGTAAACAGATGATATGAGACTCTTGCAGAAGCTGTCCCCAAATTCTTCTGTTACAAACCTGCAGAGTGCCAAGGCTTGTGTTGCTTGTCCCGGTTGCATGAGAAGCTCCCCGTCCTGCAGGTCCTTCTTGCCCATCTCTGTGAGGTTGCAGAGGATCAGTCTGGGGTGACCTGCCCTTGGAAGGTCATGTCAGTGTCTGACCAAAAGGCCGGGCTGAGAATAAAAAGAGGTTTCCTGAAAGAATGAAGCCTCTTTTGGGATGAAGAACAATCTGGTACCCGAAGCATGGGGTGGTAAGTGTCCTGTCCACCCAGGTCCTACAGGCCTGATGGGGTGGATACCACTTGGCTCTGCCCTGCAGGACTGGTGGATGGGGTCAGCCCCAGTTCTCTGCCCCATCCTGTTGTACACTTGAGGGTGCAAGAACAAGGGTTGGTCCTCACCCTGGTGCTGTCCTGCCTTGCTCCTCCTCTCAGCCTGCCCTCAACAGACCCTGAAGCCTCTCCGAGTCCCTTCCAGCCTGCATTTGGCCTAGCCATCACCCTTGTGAAGGACTCCACCACCCCTGGCTACAGCACCGTGGTGCAAGAGAAACCGAGTGGTGATATCCAAACACCCTCCTCCCCCTGCTCCCGGCGCTTTCCTCCCGGAGTTTGCTCAGCTGCGCTAACATCTCAGTGCAAATCCCAGTGCAGAGATGCAAACCCAAAGCACAACCAGACCCCGGTGCTGTTTTTTCATGCCCGCAGTGGGGACATCCTACACCTCCCTGGTCCCCTGGGCTCGGAGCCACTGGCCGCTTCCCTGCAGGAAAGCACAAACTTTCTGCATTTCCCGGATAAACAGAGCGGGAGGGGATCTGGGAAGAGGCGGCTGGAGCTACTTGTTCGCAGAGAGCTGGGAGCAGGTGGCGGGCGGCTGTTTCGTGTCCGTCGCAGCTTAGAAAATGTGTCAGCAGAGCATTCAGCAGCTTTGCAGCTCAGCCCATCCCCTTGATATAACTAATTCTCTGGCTGAGCAAAGAGTTTTCACGGCTAAACACCTTCTTTGTTTTGTTTAATTATTTTTTTTTCTTCAAACTTGCATTTTAAATTCTTTTTTTTTCCCAATTTCTTCCTTTTTGGGGGTTGTTCAGGCAGGGCTGGGGCTGTTAGGGTGAGAGCGAAAGCTGGAGCTCTGGTCACCCCACGCTTTGCTAATGCACCCCGCTCCTGCCCGGGTTCTGATGCTTTTGGGGCTGGGCAGGATGGAGGTGCTGGCAGCTGCAGCCTGGGGTGCTGAGCGGCTTTCCCAAGAAGATGCTGCATGAGCCCACGTCTTGCTGTGCTTGCAGTTCCAAAATGAGCTTTAAGCCTCTGCGAAAGCCACATGTCGGTAACGGAAATTAAAGGCCCCTTGATTCTGACATGATAGAACGATTAAAGCCACATTTCTTGGCCCGGGTACCTAACTCGAAACACAGATAGAAGGCTGAGATCCCCGAGGGGATTCAGATTTCTAATCCCAATTTATGCAGCTAAATTCCTATTGATTTCCCCCAGGTAGGGCCCTAAATACCTCTGTGGGCTGAGGTCCAGAGTGGAGGTATCATGGCTTAGAAGGGGAGACCCAGCCTTGACAGTGTGGCCTCAGCATTTTGGGGGTGAAGGGTGCTTGCCCCTCTCTGCATGCTCCCGGGGGCTCTGCAGGTGGGCGCCTGGGTGTCTCCATCTCCTGTTTGCACTGGGTGGGGTGTGCAAGCAGACCGAGCTGCAAAATGAAGGTACAGGTCCAAATGCCAAATCCTAAATCTGTGAGCCCATTGCTGGAGAGAGCAGGGCTAAGAAAACAGGGGTGGGGGTCTGCTGGGGGTCCCAGATACCCCCAGCATTGGTCAGTTCAGATCAATGGGGCTGTTTTGATTTCTTCTTATGCAAAGGAGACCATAGTGATGAACAGCTTTCAACTCCTTTCATTTTTCTCTTCCTCTCCAGCATCATAGGTCAGGAATCCTCCATCAGGAGCTGCTCATGGGACAGGACACCCCTGCATGGAGCCAGTGCAATGGGGCTGTGGGAGTGAGCAGCAGTGACGTGGGGAGACAGGGCAGTATCCGAGTCCCCACCAGCTCGGGGCAAATCTCTGCTTGGGGGTGCTGACTCTGGTACAGAACAGCTAAACCTCTCCTCCACAGCTATCCCCAAAGCTGTGCATTGCTGCTGCTTCTGGCTTTCTAACAGCTCCTGAAGTTGCAGGAGGGGTTTCACCCACACCTGAGGGATGTGACATTAGTCTTGGTGCTGCAAAACCCACACGAGTGCCCATGGGGAGGAAGACGAATGTCTCACTGCTGTGTTTTTGTGAGCTCTGGTATCACAGTGATGCTGAACATGGACTGACACGAACCCACCCTTCACCAGGAGTTGGGGAATCCCAGCTCTTGGCTAGTCCATGCCTTGACCTTGCAGCTGAGCCAACAGTGCCCTCAGCCAAAGCCCTGATGTGGGTGCTGTGTGCATCAAGAGCCCAACCAACAACCACAAACTATTCCAGGTGCTCCAAAGAACTGCTACAGCCTGTAGTCCTGGGGGATGTACAGGACAACAGCCTGCAGCTCCATGGGTCTGCAAAGCTTCATGCTGCCCCATCCCCATGGGAATGAGTGCTCCTCCAAACTGTGGAAATAAAACTCCAACCCCTTTACAGGCAGCAACCCAACATCTTCAGCCTGTGGTTGGGAGCATGGAGGAAAAGCACATGGAGCAGGAGGGGTGTGTGTGAAGCCAGCCTTTGGGGAGGGCAGGGACAGAATCGTTGTGTCTGTGCTCTGCGGTTGAGCATGGACTCAGACTGGGCACGAAGACATTTCTGTAAGTCATCTCAAAACATCCCAAGGGCAGCTGGAAGCCATGCTCCCAGGTGACACGGGGGATGAAGTGCAACTCACCCCTGCCCAGCACCAGGACAGGAGATGATGACCCCATGCCAGGGTTAGCCCACAGAGGTTACAGGAGAGATACCTTTGGCTTTTAGACTTCTGGATGCTTCCCCAGGTGACCGTGAAATCCTTTTTTGTTTCTCATAGCACCAAAGTTGCCTCTTGCTTCCATCCCAAAGAATTATTTTAACGTCTTCTTTGTCAGTCTCAGTGAACAACTGTTAGAGTCATTTTGAACAGTGCCAGCTCTGCTGGCCAAACATGTTTGCTCCAAGCTTCAGGCTCTTGGCCTTTGCTGACCATGCATCCCAAGGGAGAGGATGCTCTGGAGTAGCCCTCTCCTTGCACAGGGAGCGTGGATGGGCTGCAATGTAGCTGCCTTGCAGTGTGCACATTGACTGCGAGGGATCGATCCTGGAGTTTAACTTGGGCTGGACTCCAATGGCAGTCTGTCTCAAAGCAGGCTTCTTTCTTCCTTAAAAGCAAACTTAAGACTGAGAATCCCTCCCAGGTTATTTGTGTCAGCAGTGGGATCGCCTCTCCTCTGCTCTGCTGCGTGCTCAGCAGCCTCCTTCCCCAGTCTGGCCATTGAACGGAGCAGGGGAGCGTGTCATGACTAAATTGACTCTTCTTCCTCTGACCTGGCTGTGGCTCAGCTATCGTGCATGATGCCCATGGCAAATATAACAGGCAAATTAGTGCTCTTTGGCTGTGGGATGGCCAGTGCCTCTGGTTGGGTGGCCTTGGCCATCTCTGTATCATGGCCAGGAGCTGGTATGGGGAGGCACAGTGTTTGTAAGCCTTGGACCTGGGATGAGCTGGGACTGGGCTGCTCAAGTCATGCACATTGTGTGATCTGCAAAGTGGTCTAAAGGTTTGGAAAAGCCCCTTTCTCCCCATGTGGAAGGGGATCCTGAGGGCCTGGGTCTGCTCCTGAGAAGGTCTATGCAAAATCCTGGTGCAAAGCAAGTCTCTGGCATGGGGTAGCATTTAACCACAACGCCGTCTGACTTTATTCTCTGTCCTTCATCACCTCCTAAGCTGGCCCAGGGCAGCTGGCCTTGGGGCAGAGGTTCTCAGAGTGTCCTGGGAAAAGGAGCTGCCAGGGATTTGTCCCATCAGCTGACATCCAGCCCCATTAGCTCCTGGGGAAGCCTTGGAGAGGGTCTGGGACCAGTCTGCTCCACTTGTAAAGGTGGAGGCACCTGCTCAGGCACTGGAGCATCTTCTGGTCTCCAAAGTAGTCTCAGGAGCACTTTGCGCCAGCACGTGTGTGGGGGGGGGTGTTGGGGCCAGTCCTGCCCAATAACCAGCACTGCTACCGTGCCGCCCCATCTGGGCAGGAAAAGTCATGGTTTTGGTGCTCTGTAGACCCTGACAATTCCCCTGGGACCCTGTTGAACCCCCTGGTTCAACAAATCTACATATATATCTATATATAGATATACAAAGCCTTTTCTGCAGGACAACCTGGGACCACCTGACAGGAGCATCCTGAGCCCTGCCTGCAACCCATCTTGCATGCTCCATCCTGGGCTGCAGAGATTTCTCACAAGACAGTGTTTCAGAGACATCCTCCAGTTGCTTCGTGCTTGAACTGGGGGCTTCTTACATAGTGCTGGGGGCCACGATAGCTTCAACCCACCAGGAAGAGCTGGGTCTACAGCCCTGCAGGGATCTCCAGCGAGGATAACTGCCATTAACCTCTCCCTTGGAACAAGAAGGTGCAAATGAGCCCACAGTAGCCTCCTTTCTTCTGGCTGAACAAGATTGATTGAAAAACAAATTGGCGCAAATAAAGCATGTAATTAGATTAAAGCCTCTTGCCTGGAGCGGGTGGAAAGCAGTGGGTGGAAAGTGGTGGCGGGTTCTTCACAGGAGCCCACAGTCCCCTTCCCACCTCCACAGCATCTAGCACAGCTTGGGGGGCATCGGCCACTCTGGTGGGACCACCAACACCCTGCAGGATAGGGCCAGGGCTGCCCATCACCGCTGGGGAGCTGCACTTGCTGGGGCCGACCATGCTCAGCCACCCAGTTTCAAGCTGTGTCCTGATGCATCATCCCAGCAGTGAGGTCTGGGATGATTCAGATGCTGCCAGGATCCCAGCCCCGGGAACCCTGGTGCTGCATTCAGAGGGGAAACCATCTGTAGGCACCACCAAAGCCGTGCTGCAGGTCAGGGTGAGTTTGATGCTGCTTCTTTAGCTGCCAGTTTGGTGCTGGGAGAGAATGGGCCTGAGAAGCTCTTGGTGTTTCAAGACATGGGTGCCCATAGCAGCCATGGCCTCATCAGGATCCCAATTTTTCCCAGATATAAATGGAGTGTGTAAGCAGGCTACAGCCACCAGTGACACAGGGGGGACAGCCCAGACACCAACACACTGGAAAACAGGGCACAAAGACAGGACCTTTATGGCTCATCCAATGCTGTCCCCTCCTCGCAACTCTCCTGGGAGCAGCCGGGGCTGGCAGCACAGTTCCTACCCTCTCCTTGCAGGGCCAGACCCAGCACTGAGCCCAGGGGACGTGAGGGACGGGGGTGTTGGCCCCTACAGCCCTTCATCCCGACTCAGCTCCTCCCTGCTGCCAGCGTGTCCCCAGCTGATGGACTCCAGGGTTACTGCTCCCAGCACCCTGGGACTCAGCCCTGCGAGAACCACAGTCGACGATGTGATTAAATATGTTAATAGGAAACCATCTGTCTTCAGGAGTGTTGGGCCACCCTATAAATTCCCAGCCTGACACAGCTCCCCGGCTGAGCAGGCGCTGCGTGGGATGCGGGAGCAGGATGTAACCAAAGCCAGGGCAAATCAGACTTTCTGCTCCAGGGAAATGCAGCAACGGCGAGACGGTGCTGGGGACAAGAGCTTTCCTAGAATCATAGAATCATTTAGGTTGGAAAAGACCTCTAGGATCGTCAAGTCCAGCCTTCAGCCCTACATCTCCCTGACCCCTAGACCATGTCTCAAAGTGTCACATCTACTCATTTTTTTAACATCTCCAGGGATGGTGACTCCACCACCTCCCTGGGCAGCCTGTTCCAATGCCTGACCACTCTTTCAGTGAAGAACTTCTTCCTGATACCCAGTCTAACCCGCCCCTGGTGCAATTTGAGGCCATTACCTCTTGTCCTGCTGTTAGTTCTTTGGGAGAAGAGACCAGCGCCAGCCTCACTACAGCCTCCTTTTTAGGTAGTTGTAGAGAGCAATGAGGTCTCCTCTCAGCCTCCTCTTCTCCAAGCTAAACAATCCCAGTTCCCTCAGCTGTTCCTCATAAGACATGTTTTTCAGACCCCTCACCAGCTTCATTGTCCTTCATTGCTGCACCCGCTCCAGCACCTCAATGTCCTTCTTGTCCTGTGGTGCCCAGAACTGGACACAGTGCTCAAGGTGCTGTCTCATTAGTGCCGAGTCCAGGGGCACGATCACCTCCCTACTCTTGCTTGGCTCTGATGCACCAAGGGGAACCAGCATCTGGAAATGTCCCTGGATGGAGCGAGAATCAGTTCATTTCACTTCAAAATAATCATTACTATTTTTTTAGATGGGTTTGACAGTGGTTCTGGGCTTGTAAGTCCTTGCTCTGAAGCTTGTGGCTTGGCTATGGTGCCCAGGACTTGTGGGCACCCAGGTCCCCCCACTTTCAGAAGGACAGTCTCTGAGATGGCAGGGTCCAAGAGCTGGGGATGTGGGGATGGAGGCATGCAGGGATGGAGAGATGTGGGGATGTTGGAATGGAGAGATGTCAGGATGAAGAGATTTGGGGATGGAGGGAAGCAGGGATGTGGAGATGCAGGAAGCCCTGCGATAGGATTATAAGAGCGCGATGCAGTTGTGCGTGAAGCTTATCTGCATTTCAGCAGTATTGTGGTGGTTTGTTTTCTGGGTTTTTTTCACAGACTTTGTGAAATATTTTGAAGTGACCAGAAGTTTCCTCTCTGGAAGCCCCTCAGCCCTATTGTGATGGCAGCCATTCACTGCAGATCACCATGAGAAACCCCTTTTCAAGCAGGAGCTGGCTGCTGCGGTGGATCAATCAGTCAATCAATCACACAGTCAATCCATCACCTTGCTTACAGCCTGAGACAAGTGAGAGAATACCCATGCAGGGCTGAATTAATCACTCACTTTGATGGGTACAAAGCTGGAGACCACCAGTCTGAGCCCAGATTTACACCAGGGTGACTGAAACGAGAATTTTGCCCACTGTTTGTGCTTCAGGCAGCTGTGCAGACCTTCATTCCCAGCCTGTGGGATGCTCCGGGCTCTCTGCAGAGCTCACACTCACTGTTAGCGCTCCTGCTGAGTGAAGAGCTGTGATTTTTCGCTCTACCGGTGCAAAGTCCTCCCTGGCCACACTGAATCCCCAGCTCTGGGAGCATCCTCACCCGGACAGAGCAGGCACAGGCTGTGCCCCCAGCCTGGCAGCTGCTCCCCAGCCTGGCTGGCAGCCGGGAGCCTTCGGGCAGGAGATGAGCGCTGCCGAGCCCTGTGCCCGGCTCCGGCCAGTCCCTTGCGCTGCTGATCCCCTCCAGATGTGCGAGCACTGACACGAGCGCGCACACACATGCACACACTCCTTTTCACTGAACATCAGTGCTGGGTGATGACCAAGACCTGCTGCTACTCCAAATCCAAAGGAAAACTAAGGCTAGCGGGCTTGCGATTCTGCAATTAAGATTTTGTGATTTTCTTTGTTGGTCTGGAGACAAATCTAGTTTGAAGTCAGAAACTTCCTCCTCAGGCTTTTCCTTCTCAATACACAATGTCAATACAATGTCTTTTGATAGTCCCTTTCATGTTAAATTTGCAAGGTGCTATACAAGTTGCGTTTTTTTGTCTATTTTTAGGTTTGCATCCGATAAAGAGGATCTCCCTAAGGATCAGCCTCTGCTTGGTGGAGACCATCCCTCCCTCCACCGGGCAGGGTGCCTGTGGCAGTGCAGCTCTCTGGGGAGCACGGCACCCAGCCAGGCCAGCAGGAAGCCTGGCAGGAGGCTGGAGAAGGTTGGTGGCTGCACCATGCCCAGCAGCTGAGGCTCGTCGCCAGCCAGCCCAGACTGAGCAGAGACCTGGACTTGTGCTTGGGGCTGCCTGGCTGAGATCTGGGAAGGTTGCAATGTTGAATGCCTGTTGGCAGGGTTGGTTTGGGGCCACCTCTGAGACAAAACCATGGTGCAGGGGGAGGTGCTAACCCAACCATCACCCCATGGGGGGGTCAAGGCAGGGGAGATGGAGTTTCAAGGGACATCTCCGCAGCCGCTCCGACACAGCCTCTGAGCCTAGGTTGGCAAGATGCCGTGGGAGAGTACCACCATCCAAATACAACAACCATGGTGCAACCCGGGTGCAGAGCTGCCCCTTTCCCTCCCTGCTTGCTCAGTGCTCTAGGAAGGCGGGAAGATGTGAACTCCGGCATGGTTTGGGACTTGCTTCCTCCAGCCTTCTGAGAGCCCACCAAGAGCTGTGTTCACATACCCATGAGCAAGCAGAGAGTGATGAGCCAGGTCCTTTCTGGCCAAGCCAATATCACCCACGGCATTTGCCCATGGGGGTACAACATGAAGGAGAGTTTTGCCACGAAATTCACCCACAGATGGAGCTGGTCCAGCATTTTAGATAAGCATTTGGGAAGGGGCTGGGGAGCAGCAGTTTGTCCCCGTGTCCTGTCCCAACTGGAGATGTTGAGCAACGCCAGCGGCCTGTCCCCACACTGTCATTTTCCAAGCAAGCCTCGCACCCCTCACAGATGTTGTGGAGGCAGCTGGCGGCTCACATGGTGTTGACTCCTTGTTTCCAGCTGCTGCAGCTCGTTAAAAGGAGCTACGGTACATTTAATCCTTTCCTAATGTCACTTTTCCCTTGAAGCTGTTGCTGCAGTGATGTTCATGGTGTTTATGTGACTGTGAGCAGGGAGGACAGTGATCCACAGCCTCTGCTTGGGAGTGGAGCAGTTGAGCCAAAGAGACCACGTTCCCATGGGGAACACGAGTACAAGCTGGTCGGGAGGCTGGAAATAAGGAGGTGGCTCCCAGCTGCCCGAGCCATGAAATTCAAGCACAGCCTCCGTACCTGGTGGGAGCAAGTGATTCAGCTCATCTTCTAACAGCTCCTGGTGGGGTTTTGCTGGGGTGATGCTAGTGCTGGTGGCAGCAGACCTGAGGGACCCCTTTTCCTCCATGTCTGTCCATGAAGACGGCTACGCTCTGAAATCTGCATTTTGCCCTTTTGCTGTGGGACAGGCAAGCCCCGTTCCTGCTGCTCATCCCGTGATTGCCCCAGGGGTGATGGCATGTATCTGGGAGCAGGGGACTCTCCAGGGGTGGACTTGCATCACCTCAATTCAGCTAGGCATGAGCAGGCAAAAATAAAAGCTTTTGACCTTCAGACAAAAGAAAAACAACCCTTTTTTAGGGCAGGAGTGCTCTGACTACCAGCACATGATGACAGAACAGGGATCCCAACTCATCAGAGAGATGGTGGGGGCTCGGCCACATGAGGAAGATGGAGACTTCTCCCCCCAGGAATGAATGTTTACAAGTGAACATTTTCTACTATTTCCTACAAAGTTTCTATTATCCCAGACTGAGACCACAACCTTCACATGTGTCTTTACTAAGTGAGACACAGAAGTAAGAAGTCTTGAAAGTCTCACGGGAGTTGGGGGTTTTTGTTTGGTTTTTTCATTTTTCCTTGAGACTATCCCAGATTGTTCCAGAGGGGAGACCTGACCGCCCATCTCCCTCCTCCGAGCTGCTTCTGGAAGGTGTTGATCATCCTCGCAACCCACAGCATGCATCCACCTCAGCGCTGGGACTGCTGCAACCTGGGAAGGCTGCAACCTGCAGCCAAGCTACTTCGGGTCTGTGCACATCCGAGGGAGCCGTGGGGATGGCTGAGAGTGGGTTTCCCTTTTCTGCACTTGCATCCAGCCTTTTCCTCACCAGCCAGGAACAGAAGGGCTCAGGCAAACACCTTGAGCCCAAATGACTTTTGGAAAGTCCAGATCTGGTTTTGAAACTGCAGAGGCCAGTTTCCAGGGGAAAATCATGTAAAGTTGCGTCTATCCAACCACCTGTTTTTATTTAAGCCCACTGGCTGAAATCATCCACCTCAGATAATCATTTCCAAGCCGATCTGGATTCGATTCAGATAAGACAACGACTGACTGGCAGGTTTGTAAACATTTTTCCCCAAAGTTGTTTTTTTTTTTTTCCACTTTCCCTGTGGCCCCTTCTGCATCTCTGAATGGGACCAGAAGAGGATGAGGTGGTAGCAAGAGCTTTCCTTGCCCGGCCACAGAAATGAGAAGCACCCCTTCCTCATCCCCTGATCTCCCAGCATGGGAAAGCATGAATGTGTTTCATCTAAACAATTCCATTTTGGACAGTTTCCCCAGATTGTTTCAGACCTCTAAGAGCTAAGCAGAGCCAGGTAGGACCCCCCCACGCCAAAGTCGATGTTGTTCCACCTCTTGTAGCAAGGCCAGCTTCAGCCCATGCTCTTTTGAAATCTGCCCCTCGTTGGCTCAGAGCAGAGGTGATCTCTTGGTGAGGAAGGAGCTTTCTGTCCTGTGTATCTCTGAGCAAAGGAAATAAAGCAGCATCTCTCCCAGAACGGTCTGCACCCAAAGTCTCCCATTAATTTCCTTCTCCATCTCCATAATCCTTTTGCTCCCATACCGTGCGAGCTCTGGCTTGCAGACACACTGATTTAAGGATTTGTCAAGAAAACACCACAAAATTCAGCAAGATGGCTCCAGGGTGGTGGGGGCTGAGTGGTGCCAAGACCCAGGACCACCTGATGCTCCCCACTGAGGGGAAAGGATGAAATATGGAGGGTTCAAGCTGCCTGGACAAAAAGGTGCTTAAAAAGACCAATAAAAATCACTGTGAGAAGAATTATGATCGGATGCTGGGCCTATCAGCTTGTTCAGCTTGGCTCAGCCTCCTCTGGGATTTCACGGGGAGGTGGCACGAGCAGCTCCTGGTGAGATGGATTGGTCACTGGTCACCCCTCTGGGCAGGGAGTGAGGAGATCTGGCCCTCCAGTGACAGAGGGATCCAAGAGATGTTGTCAAGTCATTTCTCATGGCTCACAGGCTGTCAGGACGCCCAGCTTGCTCCCAGCCAGTGGATAATCCTCTCCCAGCCTAAAGCGAGAGGTTCCTTTGCTGAAGGGAGGTCTCTAACCCTCCTGAGATGTTCTCAATTATTGACTTTACTCAAACTCAGTCGGGCTTGGGCAGACCCCTCAATAACTCTTCTCTCCATGAGAAGGATGCAGAGTTCTGGGGCTCACTCCTTCCCTGACAGGGCTGTTTGCTGCCAGGATCTGCTGGGGCTTGCAACTGGAGGCTGCAAACTTGCCAGCAGCACCAGGGTGAGACGAACCCCTTGTAGCAAGGATGGAAGGTGCTGCAGACACCTACCCAAAGCCTTGGTCAAGGATGAGTGGCACATCCTGACCACACACCTCTGGTGCCTACAGCCATCCCTATTGGCACTGACCCAGAGAGAATGATGGGTGGCAGGGAGCACCTGGTTCTCCCCACTGCCTGCACAGGGACCTGCTCCTCACCAAAGTGTCCATGCTGGGTGCCTAAAATAGGCCGTGCACCCCATTGTCCTGCTCAAGGGTCCTATGGCTGCAGGTTCTATGCTTTTGCCTTGGTGAGCAAGACAAAAGCCCAGCAGGCACAGTGCCCGGCGCCGAGCTGGTGGCTGTGACTCACAGTCCAGGGCTATTGCGGGTCGCACTGTCACAGCACATCAGCTCAGGACGGGTGCTGATGAGGGCTGTGGCCAATCGAGGTGGCACGTGGAATTTGAGATGGCCAAATGCAGCTGCCCCAGTTGGCATTTGCCCAGGACAGTGCGGGGAGTTCGTGGACAGGAGCAGTTTCCCCAGCTCTGTTGGTAACCATATGGAGCACATGGGTGGGAGATTGGTCACCCCAAAACGTGCCCTCACCCATGAACTGTGGGTGCAGCGGGGCTGGGGCTGCAGCAGATCTTTCCTTTCAAGCTGGCATGTTGGTTGGTGGATGTGGATAAACGCTGCTTCTCCAAGCCCTCTCCTGCATTCAGCCCCTCTTGTGGTCACGCTCTGGAAAGATGTGAGAGGACATGGGGACTGGCAGGGAAAGACTGTGAATAATGGAGAATGTCCCCAGAAAGGCCCCTTTGGACTTATGAATAAGAATGTGCTCCTAAGAGCAGCAAAAAGACATTGAGTGAACCGTGTGGCCAGTTCAAACCCAGGGACAATGCTCAGGGGTCTTGCTAGCAGCTCCAAGACTGGTAGATGGCTTAGCAGGGCAAGTTGCATCCAAAACTGACCTGAGAGATGCTTCCCACCACAGTGGTGGGCAAAGCAACAGTTTACTCACGCAAAAATGCACCCTGTGCCCTGCAACCTGATCTCAAGCAGGGTTGGGAATGGCATGAAGCAGGCCTTGCCTTAGGAAAGGGCTGCAGCAGCTGCATAGGGTGGGATGTGCCCTGAGCCCTGGAAGGAAGGACCCCAAGGAAAGGAGATTCCACCAAGGATGAGGTTCAGGCTGCAAGGTCCTCAGTGTGAGTGCTGGTGCTGCTTTTGGGCCAGCAATGGTGTGAGGAGATCCCAGCATGGAGATGCTACAGTTGCACACACAGGGCTTCATCTCAGAAGCCAAGCTTCTTGCGGAAAGGGCTGTGAGAAGATATTTCTGCATCTCCTGAGCTGCCAAACATCTACATTCATTGCAGAGCCTGTGCTGAGCCCGGTGGCACTGTGGTGCAAGAGGTCTGCTCTGCCATCTCTGCAGCAGGCTGGGAACAGGGTGGGTTCAGAAGGCTTTGAGGGGGATGAACAGATGGATCCTGGAGTAGAGCACAAAATCTCTGTGTTCCCAGGCCACGAGGCAGAACATTTAATCTGCAAGTTCCTGCTAAACAGCACGAGCCTGTGAGAAAGCTGATATTTCATCTGTTGAGCTTTCAGTATTTAAGCTTTGCTGGGGTTTATTGTTACCTGACGGAGGGTGGGAGCATTGCCCCCCAGGGCTGGAAGGGCCGAGCAGTGCTCAACGCTGGAAATTGTGATGCCAAGTGCCAAAGGCCCCCGTCCCCAAAAATCAGCTGGTAAATCAGGCAGGTGAAGATGCCCCATTTAACATGATGACACTGTGGAGTGGAGCTCACGCCAGCAGGCTCCATGGAATCATAGAATGGTTTGGGTTGGAAGGGACCTTAAAGATCATCTAGTGGAGGTCCCACTGATCCTTAAACTGCTAGTTGATATGCTGTATCTGCCTATAAATCTTCCACATATGAGCAGCACTGTCCCTGTGAATGGGAAAAACCCACCCTCAAGCGTTTGAAAGACTCGGCTAGACGAGTTAGACCATGGGCTTCTTTTATAGCAAGGGGTGAAACAGGGAGTTGCAGGCACCTTTGCTGGGAGGGTGCCAGAGCCTGGCCCAGGCTGCCCAGAGAGGTTGTGGAGTCTCCTTCTCTGGAGAGATTCCAAAGGCACCTGGACACGATCCTGGGCACCCTGCTCTGGGCGACCTGCTGGAGCAGGGGGGGTGGACGAGATGATCTCCAGAGGTCCCTTCTAACCCCCATCATGTTGGGATTCTACGAAAGAGTTGCGGGAGCTGCCAGGTCTCATGATGCTTGTGAGAAGACTCAATGTGTGCCTGCCTGTCCCAGGACCTGTCCAAGTTGGGGACATCCCCACACTGAGTCCTTTTGCAGCCATGACAAGATGGGAGGTTTAACAGAGCTCTCCGTGGCTGAAATAAGATAGTGAGGTGCACCACGGTGTGTAACTAAGCTCCTTTGGAGCTGGGGAAGAAGATTTCTCCTGACAGAAGCAGTTAACAGAGGCTGGTATTGTCAGGGAACAGTGTTGTAAGGCAGAGAAGACGTGCCCCTGCTTGACTTCACGTAAGGTGGGACAATCTCTGCTCCTAATAGCCCCATACTTCATTGTGATGGCCTCACCCAACTGCACATCTCATGTTGGCACCTAATTTATAAGGCAAAGTAGCAAAAGGGCGGATGTCCAGCCCTGGAGCTGGTAGCATGCTGGCTGGGAAAGGTTGTTGGTGAGTCTTCATGCTCCTTTCAGCTCTGCAGGTTGGTGGAGACACTTTAAAAAGCACATGCGGAGCAACAGGCACAAACTCAAGGCTGCAAGATATCTCTTGCCCTTACCAGCCTTAGAGAAGACACTGGAACACGGAGCTGCTGCTACCGTGTTCACGGGTGGCAGAACCTGTCCTTTAAATCAGTCCTACAGAAAACTCTGGGCTTTACCTTCCCGTGACACTGGGGACCAGAGACCTTGGCCCTTTGCTCCATGGGATTCCCAGCCTGGGAAGAGCTCCTGAGCATATAGCAACACGCACAGCCTGCGTGAAAAGCTCTGTCATGGGATGAGCCTTGGCTCAGAGTTCAATTCAAGGTGACATCCATCACTTTTAGTATAAAATCCTTAATTTATGAGCCTTTCTACACTGATGAGACAAAAGTAAACAGCCTTTACACCTCGTGTCCTTCACAGCCACGGCACTGTTCAAATACCCTGGGAATCTGTAAGGAAGCGGGATGGGATAAGTCATCCTTTCCCTGGGTCCTCCAGCTCCTGCCATCATCCCCTGCTGAGACCCATCAGATCCCAGGGAACTGGGGGCAGGAAAGCCCCTCGGTGACATGGCAGGGGCACATGTTGGCCCCTCTAGGGGTGGGAATCAGCATGGGAGGATGGTGGGGTGTTGGTGCAGTTGTGGTGGTGGAGATGAGGTGTATGATGAGATGCTGGCGAGGTTGGCATTGCACAGGTTGTGTTTGGCGCAAGGACAAGGGGAGGGGAGATGGGAAGTTACACACACACCATGATGTGCCAGAGCTTTCTCAGGACAATCTTCTGTGCAGCAGCTTTCATAAATGTGGTGAACCAAGTCCATCAGGGCTGTGTGGCTGTCCTCAGACTGCAGGACCTTTTACTGCAGGACCTCCCGCTCCAAGCTAAAATGCTTCCCCTGCTCTCCCAGTCACTGGCCTTGAGACACCTCTGAGCACACTTGGATCTAACAATGCCACTAACCACAGCCGTGTCCCACCCCAAGGACCTGCAAAGCTGGACATGAGACATATCACTGTAACATGCGCAGGTTACATCAGCACCTAAGGTCACTTAGCACAAGAACTACATAGATCTAGGCAAATAAAAAAAATGCTCAAACACAGCAGTAAGCAACACTTTGGGGTTTTATTCTCTTTTGGAGGATTTTTAGGTCTCCACCAGAAAAACTTTTTGGAAGTGTTCTTTCAGCCTCTTGAGAAGGTAACCACTGAACTTCAGTAATCATAGAATCATTAAGGTTGGAAGAGAGCCCTAAGACCAAGTCCAACTGTCAATCCAACACTACCATGACCATGTCCTTAGGTGCCACATCTACACAATTCTTGAATGCGTACAGGGATGGTGACTCCACCACTTCTCTGGGCAGCCTGCTCCAGTGCTTGACCACTCTTCCTGGCTCCTTACCTCTTTTTCATCAAGCCTTGGTTCCACATTGGCTAACCCCATGTGCTTATAGTTTTAGTACCTCTGGGAAAATCTTTCTGCATCTTCCTTATGCTCTCACATGCTCCTAGAAACACCCATCTCTTGGACACTGCACACTTGTTTCAAAACACTTGGACATTTTGGAAACCACTTGTCCCAGTACAAACAACAGAACTGATGTGTTAATTTAACGCAATTTCATTTCAGGCTGACGGTTCCTCAAAAGACACTTACCATCAAGATGCTTTAAAAGAAGAGACAACATACCTGCAGGCTCCTCGGTGCTGCTGGCAGCGGTGGTGGGGGGAGCGGCAGGGATCTCTGTGCAGGACGCCATGAAGAGGACAGTAAAGGAGGGGAGATAAAATAAGGAGGTATTATTGCAGATCCCAAAGGGCCTGGCCCCTGCACACACCACATTTTCCCTTCCCAACCATGTCTACCAGCAAGGGGTGTTTTCCAAGGATGTCCTCCACCAAGAAGCCTTGAAACCCCAGAAACCAGCACACCAGGACCATACCCTCTGGGGTACTGGGCCTCCCAAGAGAGTGTGGGAAAGCATTTCTTAAACCAAAAATTATGCATTTGGGATAAAAATAAAATAAGATAGACCAAACAGGACAAATGATATGGTTCCACAGCTGGCAACTGCTGTGCTGCCCAGACACAACCTGCTACAATTGCTAGGTCCCAGTGTGTGCCCCAGGGTGAGGGATGCTCTTGCAGGACAAGAGGGTCCCTGAGCTCGGCAGGGTGGTGTGGCTGCTGTGTTGTGCCCAGCCCCAGCTGCCTCTCCTGTCCCTGAGTTGTCCCTTCCAGCTGCTGCTTCCACCCAGGTCTGAGGCAGTGCTCCCACTCCTCCCATGTGAGATAGGATGTGGGTAAGGTGTTGCATCTGTCTGCTGGGGTGCAAGGACTGTCTCACATGTTTAAAGGAAACACAAACATATCTGGTGCCAATGCAGTGGTTCCTGGTTTTGATTTGGGGCTGGCTTTCCATCGCTGAAACCACATAATGTTCTGGATCTTCGTGCCCAAGACTGACTGTGTTTGTTGATGTTGAGAAGGATGGACTGCAGATGGAGCGCGTTATGTGGTCCCAACTTTGGCAATATGATCTCCTTTCCCCAGTGCTCAAACACAGCTCTCATTGCTGACATCTTTGGCACATTTAGGGCATCCCTGGGAATCCTTGCGTGGGAACATCCTACTAGTCCCTTTTGAGAGTGTAATTTAGGCATAGACTGAGGGTCAGCAGCTGCCTACTTCTGCTTTTGCTCTTGGAAACCTGCCTGGCCACGGCAGCAGGGTTTGCTGGGGTCTGTCTGCATTGCAGTGATGGCAGCTTGTAGCGGTACAGCCCAATTAGGATTACCATAGAATCATAGAATGCTTTGGGTTGGAAAGGACCTTTAAAACTCTTCTCGTCCAACCTCCCTGCACGGAGCAAGGACATCTGCAACCAGAGCAGGTTGCTCAGAGCCCCGGCCAACCTCACCTGCAATGGTGCCGGGGATGGGGCAGCGACCACCTCTCTGGGCAACCTGGGCCAGGCTCTCACCACCCTCAACAGCAACAATTTCTTTTTCATTTCTAGTCTAAAATTAGGTGACTTTTTGACTTGTTCAGCCTCATGCAGTTAAACACAGGCCCACGTGGAACACATGATGCATGGTCAGGCAGCACATGAACAGCCAGCACAGCCATTCCGAAGCTGCCAGCTGGATGGGTGCTGATGCCTGCCAGCGTGGGCTGCAGTGCAGGCAGACCCCACTGGTGTCTTGTCAGTTCCCCATGGCGTGATTTTTGGCATGACTGTAAGTCCTTGGGACAAGGAAAATATAAGGAGTGGTAAATCAGAGAGTCGCTGTGCTCTTGCAGAAGAGGTGGCCAGCCACTTGCTAGCTGCAGTGCCCCCATCCCAGCGCCACACGGGAGAGCAGAGAGGGTGGGGATGGAAAGCAAGTGCCCTCCACTACGCGGGCATAGATTGTGTGAACTACATCCCACACACACATAGGCTATGCTGACCGGCATTTTTCAAGGATGAAAGTGTGCTGGTTTGGGTTTGTCTAGGATGTGTGTGAGTTGCTCATATCCTCGCATTAATTGCTTTAGCATCATACTTGCAGATCAAACTCCCAACAACTGCACAGCAGCTTGAGAGCCGGGGCAAATAATTGCTTGAAACACATTTTGAACAGAAGTTTTGGCTCCGTGGAAAGGACATTTTACAGTGACGTTGAAGTAAGTGGCTCCCATGGGTGCTGGATGCTGGCTGGGATACAGGGCAACCCTGCCAGGCTCATGCCAGCAGGCAACCTTGAGCACACCAGTTTGGAGACTGGTGTGAGCACAGCCTAGCTCCAAATGCCTGGCTGGATCATGTTGAAATTCTGTGTCTGTTTTTATTTAGTGCAATGAATCCCAAGAGAGGTGATGCAAGGAACAATTTACTCTCTGATTTACCATGGCCCTGGGGAATGATTAATGATAAACCTTTGCGCATACTTGCTGCAAAGCATACCGGAGCCATGACTGCAGCATCTTGGGGAAACAAGCATCTGGTGTGAGGTCTTGCTGTCCCATTGCAACATGGGGAAGAATGAATCTCAAGTGACCAAAAACCACCCTGGAATGTATGCTTTCTACAGCAGGAGAAGGTGGAGAAAGGGTATCTGTCCCTCTCAGTGGCCATCCTGAGAGGCAGATGCTGCGAGGGGACGGTGTGGGAGCAGACTGCGGGTTCCCAACAAAGACTTGATTCTTTCAACCTTCACTTTCTCCTTTTAGCAGCAGGCAGTCACCCCGGAGGGGAGCAGTCCCTCCTTCCCTGCCCATCCCAGGTACTGTAATTTTGATGCTTCATTTCGTTAGGGTAGGTAGAGATGTTTCACGCAAGGTGCAGGAGATACTGAACGATCCAACAGCAGCAAAACCAACAGGCAGCAGAGAGAAGCACTGGGCTGAAGCCCGCCTTGCCCAGGCAGCAAGGGATTGAGTGATGATGTGGGTGTTTGCAAAGCAAGTGCTGCAACAGAGAGACTTTGGGAGCTGTACCTGGTGCTTGCTGCTGTTTGAAGAACAGAGGATGAGAGCAGCCTTGGAAGGCAAACTAAAAAGCAAACCCAAGGAAGGAAATGGTAAAACAGCCCATGTTTTTTGGGGGGGTTGTGTGAGTGCAAGATCCTCTTTAGCAATCCAGGGGCTATCAGTTGTGTTACTGAGATGGCAACTCCATCAACCCAGCAGCTCCTCTGATCTGAGCTCTGTGCCAGTGCAGCACAGCCTGATTTTGGAGAGAAAAACCTGTTTGTAGTGATCTGCCTTAGCATCCAGACCTGACGTGGAACCCCAAAACAAGTGTGTCCTTGGGGCAGCTTTGCTTTGTGAATCAAGAACAAATCACCAGCAAATTGGGCTGTAGATGCACTCACACAATCCACCCAACAAGGCAGATGAGCTACTTGGAAGCTTGGGGTGAATTTGGGATTGTGTGCCCTACTGTGGGCAGCACACTGGGGTACTCAGGCAGCTCCATCCCCCGAGCACTGCCCGTTGGCACGTATGTGGTGGGGTTAGTAGCTGCCCAGGCTGGGCAGTGGCTCCTGTGGGTCTCTAAAGGTTAATAACTCTAATCTACAGACACAGAAAGAGCGATCCACCTACTTATGCAGGGGGCAATGGGAGAGCGGCTTTGCTGGTAGCCTTTGGCGCATCGATTGCACGTGATGCCGGTGACACCGTCTTTACAGGGACATTGGCCCGTGGTTTGGTTACAGGTTTGGCCGGCAGCGCCCACGGGATGGCAATCGCACTCTGTGGGGGGAACACACAACAAGAGGGTCAGGGGGGGAGCAGAGAGGCTGCAGGAGGTGTTGGAACATCGGCGGGGAGCGGGGTGACCACCACGGGCTGCTGGCAGCTCCCGTGCCACAGATCCACCTTCTCCGCAGCTGGCACCGGACCTCCGGCAAACGTCCCATCCAGCCAGCAACTGCAATGACCTGAAACAGAGGTGGAATTTGGCAAAGTAGGGGCACAGAGGGGATGGCACTGGAGAAGGGTTGAGCTGGGCACAGCCGAGATGGAACTGCAGGCAGGAGGTCTTGACCAGGGCAACAAGTGCTCTGCAGAGCTGGGGAGGCATCAGGTGTCTCTGCTCAAGGATGCCCACCCATGGACACTGCAACAGCCTCATGCCATGGGTGTTGTGATCAAGAGTTTGCAGGACGGGAAGAGGAGGGGAGCAGGCAAGGCAGCATCACCAGAGGACTCTGTGAGCTGCAGCACCCGCTGCCCCCACCCCAGCCCGCTTCAGACTCCCTTGGACTCCCCTGGAGCAGTGGCAGGGCTGTGAGGAAGAGTTACAAAATCAAGGAGCATTTCATCACCTGTTCAGCACAGAAGATCTCAGGGAGGAAGCAATTGCTTTTAGAGAGGTTGAGAATTCATCTCACGTGCACTACAAAAAAAAAACCCAACCCAACCATGCTCCTTTCAGCGCTTTCGCTCAAGCCCTTTCCTGCTGAGCAGCATCCCTGGCAGCTGGCACTGCGGGCGCAGGAAGGAAATGCCCTTGTGGGATGCAGGCAGGCTGGAGGACCTGCTGTTCCCGGCCAGATGGATGGAGGCTTGACAGCAGAGCTGGGCAGATGTGAAAGGTTTGGCAGGGGATGTAAATACTGCACTTGAAATCATTCACCATCTCATTTCCCACAGTGGGACTTACCGGCGCAGCTGTTTGTTAAAAAAAAAAAAAAAAAAAAAAAAGCATCGAGGCTTGTTATCATCAGTGCCTCAAAAGGATTATGGCCTCGCACATTTGTTAACAGCCTTGATTTCTAAGAGCTGCAAGCGCCGTGCCAGACTGTGGTCTGCCCCTGCTGAGCGGTGGCAGGGAAAGGCAGGAAAGCTTTTCCTTTTCTTGTGCAGCATCCTCGGGAAGGAGCCAGCCAAAAGCCTCCCTGGGGAGCGCTGATCCTGCTCTCCTCTGCCCCTCAGGGAGCCGCCTGCCAGAAAGAGGGTTTGGGGGAACACCTGCCCCACTGTCCAAACCTGGAGCAGGCTGGGCTGTGGGTCAGGGCCAGTGGGAGTGTCTCCATGGGCTCCTGTGGCTGGACTTGGCTTTCAAACACCCCACAAATCGAGCATCTCACTCCTAGGAGGGTTCGTGCTGGACCCTACAATGCTTCCTGGTTTGTCTTGCACTCCCCTGGCTCTGAGACACCCTAAATCTACCTCGCTTGGGGACCGCAGATCACATCCCGTGTTTGTACTGGGGGTCCAAGTTGTGGTGGTTGGCTGGAGCTTTCCTCCAACCTGCCCCAAGCACCATCCTGCTCCTTCTCCCTGCACCAGCAGCCCCCAGTTTAACCTTTACAGGGCAGCAGCTCCCAGCCTGGGCCCCCTCCCAGCAGGGTCTGGAGGGTGCCTAGAGCCCCTCTGCAGTGGGATGTTCCCTTCTCCCTGCACGGGCCATCCCTGTGCAGCCCACCCCAGAGCATGAGCAAACCCCGCTCTGCCAGTGCTGGAAGAGAAGAGACTGAACCTTGCCAAAACCTGATGATTTTTCACATGGGAGAGGAAAAAAACCACGCAACAAACAGCAAAGCTTTTGCTTCTTTTCCGCTCCTTCCCTACCACTTCTGATCTGGGGGTTGGATTCAAAGTTCTACTCTCCGCCCTGCTTTGAGCTGCCTCTGCAAACCAGCCGCTTGCAAACCTGCCTGTAGTGGAAAACTTGCTTTTCTATCAAGGCCAGCTTTGATTGGAAAAGTTTTCACGTGGAATCGGTGTGGCTGGTGACGAGCAAAGAGAGCCGAGCGATGTTCCGGTGGGAAAACCTGCACCCTGAGCCCCAGGGGATTGCTGGGGGAGAGGACATAAAACCACATGGAGCAAGAGCCTGAAGAAGGAAGAGGACAGAGAAGAGTTAAAGAGGATCAGAGAGGCAGGAGTTAATAGAAAAATAAGCAAATCAGGGCAGGGTTACACAAGAAGAGGCAAAGGGCAGGAGGATGGGGAGGAACATGCCTCATGTTTCAGGCGTCCCCTCTGGGGCTGCTCGTGCTGGTTTCGAGCCTCGCCTGCAAAGCCCCATCCTGTGAGTAATCCTCCCCCATGTGAGCGGATTGCACTGATTTCGGTGGGACTGCACGGATGAGAGAAGGGGAAAAAAAAAAAAAAAGGAGGAAAAAAAGGGAAAAAAAACCCAACCGTTTGTGATGAGTAAGATTTACAGAATGAGGCGCTTGGAGGACAGGCTGCAGAGCACAGAGCGCGCTTTTGGACACCGCATAAATAAATAGCGATGCTGCTGCTTCCTTCCGCCATGAGGTAATGCCTCCACACAGCTTGTCCAAAGCTGCCGAGGTTATTTTTACAGCCGTATCTGTCTGAGGTTGGCTACTCTCATCCCAAGTCGGGCTCCTGCGAGGGCTCTGTGGCTCCAGCGTTAGCCGTGTCCCCGTGGCCAGGTGTGATGTGCCCAAGGTTACAGAGCAGATAAGTGGTGGAGAAGCTGGGAATCAGCAGCCCTTGGTCCAGGATCTCACCAGGGAAACCCATGGCTGGTGGCTGACGGCTGGTAGCTCCCTCCGATACCTTGTGGGGTGAACCCTTTCTGGGTGCAGGGATGTGCTTTCTGCTGCCCATCCCCAACTCGTCGTTGTGAGGACCCTACAAGTCCAGGACAAATGCTGTGGCAGCAGGACTCCGGCTCCTCCAACGCCTGACCCCATTTTGACTTTCCTCTCTTCCAGAAAACATCCCGAATCAGCAGCAACTCAACCTTCCTGGCGTAGGAAGGCGGGAGGTGGTCTGAGCAGTGTCTGCAGATGTACATTTACCACCCTTGTCCTGAAGGAACTGAACCAGTGCCAGCAATTAGGAGCAATTAAAGGCATTTTGCAGTTCCCTGGCCAGTGCAAACACTTGCAGCCAGCAATTACAGGCTCTTCTCCTTCCCCAGCCATGGGGTGGCTGGGCTGCTGGTGGTTAATGCTGATTTTTCCAGTATGGTTCAAATTCCTTTGGGTTGTAATTCCAAATTAAGGAAAGATTGCACTAGAGTCGCAGAGGGGGGTGATTGGTTCAAACCCCCACATTGGCATCCTCACTACCTTTCTGGTGGGCACCTTTTGACTCACAAAACTTATTTTCATCCCTGGACTTCCCTGGGTGGAAGTGTTTGTCTGTCACCCACCACAATGCAGAATATCAGGAGTTCTCTGTGCTGAGCAGAGCAGAGACCATGAGGCACCAGAGCTGAGAAAACCTCCCTGGTCAGAAAAAGAGAGGGCCTGGGCCATCATTGGAGATAACAAGGGGGATAACAGCTGATTTATCCTCTGTGTTCTCATGCCTTGCTTAAAAGAATCACCCGACAGAGGAAGATGCAATGGTGTGGTGAGTTGGGAGAGGAGCAAACGGGAACTACATTGGTGCAAGAAAATGGAGAGTCTTTAATCTGCTGGTTCACACAGCATCAGGGGAAAGGGAAGTAACCATCATCATTTAGTTCTTTTAGGAAGTCTTGAAGAAGAATCTTCAAGCGTGTCTGTGGAATGTAATTCCTGTAATGAGGAATTACTAGTGAAAAACGAAGTTATTTTGTACTCGAAACTCTGGCTGTGGAGGAGAAAACAAGGAACAGGAGACTATGGTGAGGTTTTAATGGGGAATGAGGGCAGCAGTGGGGCTGCCTCTACCCACAAATACTGATTTTTCTTACATAATAACCACGGGATCCAACAGCATTTCTAGGTGACCACCTTCAGCTTGGCTAGTCCAGACTTGAGGAGACCATGTAGGTCTTCTGCAAGACCAACCCTGAACTGGCTGAATGGGTGAGGGGCTAGCAGACGAAAACCAGTGCGCTGAAGGATGCATAATTGGAAGGAGGGAACAGGATGGCTCATACATGCTGAAGGGTCCCAATTAACTGCAACCACTCCAGGAAAAGATCCAGGAGTCAATGAAACATCTGGCTGATTGCAACAGAGCTCAGAAGAGCAACGAGATAGTAGGATGTATTATGAAAGGGGTAGAGAGCAACATTGAATGTAACATCACGACACTATAGAAATCAATAGTACGTCCTCAGCTGGGAAACTGGAGTGAAAAGCACAGAGAGGCACCCATCTGAGGGCGATGGAAAAGATTAGAAATGCCGTGCCAAGAGACGATGGAGGGATGCCAAGTAATGCACAGCGCCGAGAAGGTCAGACAGGTGCTCCTCTTCACTGGTCCTTAAAATACAGGAACAAAGGGACATTCAAGGCGTTTAAAAGGCAACCTTTTTCAATGATAAAAGGAAATGCTTCTTTGCACGGCACATAATTAACTCGTAGAACTCATGCTACGAGACACCATGGCAAAAGCCCAACAGGATTAGATAGGCCTATGAATGAGAACATCTGTAGTTACATTAGCTGGGATTAATATATATACGGATATAAGCACTCCAAGCCAGCTACTAACTGCCTGCAGTTAGGAAGAGATTTCCCCTGGGGACGTGCTATTGCAAAACTGTCTCTCCTAGAGTTTTATATCTCTGTCTGAAGTTTCCAAGACAAGCCGCTATTATATGCATGAATCTGCCAAGGTAGACCATCATCTGCTTGACCACAGGGACCTCTGCGTTTCTCTGCTTCAGCTGAGATCTGCCTGGTTTGAGACTGCAAAAACACCTGAAAGCAAATCTTAAGACCATGCATGAAAGGATTTTCAATACCCTGGAAATGTGGTTGAACTTGCTGGGTTGTCTCCGGCCCACCGAAGGTTGACAAATAGCACGACAAAAATGCAAATATTTTTCCACTCCTGAATTTTGGTCGGAGGTATTCCCAGCTGCTGATCTTCCCCCACACACGTGTGTTGAAAGGTAAACAGAGGGATAAATCTCCAGGCTTAGCTCTCTTCAAGTGTGACCGTTTTTGGAGAAGGCACCTGAAAGGACCTGCATTTCTGGGGAATTAGCACCTTCCTGTTTTCAGGGAGCTATTTCTTCGGGAGGTTCTCAGAATGATGGAAAATCCATTGGACTGAACAACAGAGAAAGGCTTGATTTCACGGGGGGTCCAGATTTCCTCTTGTCACACTGTTATCTGTAACGATAACATATGTAGAAGGGCTTCCAGATTTAAAAGCTCAAAGCGTGACCACTTGAGCTTACGCCGTGCGCTAAGCAGCAAACCAGCAATGCCTTGAACGGGAGAACACCACCTTAAGTTGCAATAGCCATTGATGAAGGTTCCTGTATTGGGAAAGAACCTTCTTCAGGAAATCACACTCGGTTTTAAGCATGACTTTAAGTCCCACATAGCCAATGTGCCTTAAGTACAGATTTATATTTAACCATGCTTTTAAATGCTTTTCCAGAATCATGGCCAAAATTGCCTCCCTTCGCTTGCTTTCCTCCTTTCCTCCAAAGACTCCAAGTGAAAAAGGTGGCTCCAGAAGCTTTCTGCTGGGAAAAAAAAATGCACCAGAATCAAGCTTCTTGTGTGGACACGTTGATTCCGACAATATTTTAAACAGCAAAATGTCAAAACTATTCAACTTAAATTTGCCTGGTGCTTCAATAGCACAGCCCACATTTTATGCAGTAAAAGTATTTCACTTGGTCTTATGTTTTAGTATTTAGTGGTATGGTTCAGAGGTTCAGATATTATTGCTTAAACAAGCTTTTTTGTAGTTGTAGAGTTATTTTTCTTCCATAACTCAGGCACTTGAAATCCTAGTTTTAATGAAGACATCTGCCTGGGGAACGCAAGGTGTGAGGAACTCCTGGGGTGAGTCCTGTTGTCCCCTTGTAGCTCTAATCCTCCTCGAAGGTGACCCCAGCCTTGAAGCTGTCCCAAAGACCTGACCTGGGCAGGACTTCTTTTTAGCAGGTTTGCTTTGGCTCCTGTCTTTGGGGAAACAACTCAAAATGAAATGTTGCTCCTTC
Source organism: Eurystomus gularis (assembly GCA_013400335.1). Classification (NCBI taxonomy): domain Eukaryota; kingdom Metazoa; phylum Chordata; class Aves; order Coraciiformes; family Coraciidae; genus Eurystomus; species Eurystomus gularis. The sequence goes on along the minus strand of VZZY01006369.1, from coordinate 463,343 downwards.
CTTTGGAGACCTCCTCTGGTTGTCTGTCTGTGGGCGAGGAGAGTTATGGTCTGATATCTGTGCACCTGAGCGGTGCTGAGGGGTTTGTGCTGGCTCTGAGGATGAGATTCTGTGGGGATGGGCAAGACCGTGTTTAATGGCAGAGCATCTCCACCATGGGTGGCATGTCCTGCAAATCCCACAGATTTACATCATGGAGAAGAGAAAATGTGGTATTTAGTGTGTATCCACCCAGTCTGGCTCCAGCTAGTTTACTAACCAGAAGCAGAGGTTGAAACGTCTCCACGTTAACTCTGAATACTAATAATGGCTTTAAATATTAACTGTTAACTGTTTTGCAATGAGATCGTCAGCTTGTCTGCGATATTGTGAACTGGATTTACTTCTCCAAAGGATCATGTTCACGCACAATGTCCCTCAGCACATTCTCTTGGAGATTTAAAGGTTTCTTGCCAGCAGAAAATGAATTCTCCCTTTTATCAGGCAAAGCCAAATAATCTCTTGGTGTTTCACAGTGTCCCTCCTCCCGCGCCGCTTCTCAGGGCTCTCCCATTTCTTCCTCCTGAACTGGCACTTGGGGAAGCCAAGGGCTTTGGCGCCCTGTGGTTTGGGCCAAATTTCACAGATTAGACCTTGTCTTTGTCTTCTCTGTAACAAGTAACAGACGGGGCCCACAATGCCTCCACTGAGCAGAAGTCACCGCTAATCCAGAGGGGGCTTTGAACCACCGCAATAAATCCACTTTTTGGGCAGGCGCACTATGGGCAGGCATTAGGGCTACAGACAATAAGACAATTATGGCAGCACTTTCCAAAATGCTCGAAAATCCGCTTGTTAAAAAATTGTTCAAGATTCCCCCCGTCGTCTTGGAGCTCCACCTTTCGGGGGATTGCCGAGGAGCCGGAGAAGCTGCCAAGGAGAGTGATGGGGATGCTGAGATAGGCAGGGTTGAAGCTTTGGGGCTCCCTGCTTTGCTGGCAGGACTGGAGTTCTGTCATGCAGGATGTCATCCTTTTGATTTTTCCATCAAAAAATGCCAAGCCTGGTCCAAGACCCTTGGGAACAGCTCTGGCCAGGCAGAGAGCAGCTCCATGGGTCACAGTGTCCTCACGGCTCTAAAGCAAAATAAGGCTCAACCTGCTCTCATGGGAGACATTGCATGAGAAAGAGCAGCTTGGAAAATAATTTAATTGAGGAAAAAAAAGAGAAAGGCAAACATTTTCTCCTCCTGATGTGTTTTTAGGCTGGCTCCTGAGGAAATGAGGTTCCTACAAGCGTACTCTCCCACTAATATTTCAATCAAATCTGGCAGCGGAGCAAGAGTCTCGGAGATAATGAGGTTGCCACAAGCCTCACCAAAAGAGGCAGCTGGGTAAAGAAGAGAGAAACTCCAGAACAGCTCAGCAGAGCACAGCCCTTATCAGACGTCGGAGCATCCACAGTGGGGAGAGCCTTCCTTGCACCCCACATGCCTGAGAAGAATTGCACTGGGAGCTCCTGGAGCATCAATTCAAGCCACTGATGTGTGATGCTCTGAGCAGTATATGTTGAGCTGGAAAATACTCTCTTTTTCTGCCAGAAAAAAAGCCTTTTCATTTTAGCATGCTTAAAATCTGGACAGGGCGTGGGGATGAACAGGGCTGAACTTCAGTTTAATGTTAGGACCTGAAAGCTTGGAGAACTTTTCACTCTTGAGAACCATTCTGAAGCAGAAGATTATCTCAACAGTTTGAAAATACTTATGGGGAAGACAAATGATTCCTTTTCTTTCCTTTGTCTTGGAGATACGCAAAGGTCTGGCTACGCAAATGAATTTAGCAACTTCTGTTCTTAGTCTGAGGCTTGTGATCAAGAACTGGATTTTACTCTGTTTTTTCTGCTAATAGGGTGAAAATTCCCCTCTATTGTGTCGCACCCTGCCCCTTCTGAAAAGCCACAGTCCAAACCTGGCTTTGGGACAGCATATGGATGGATTTCTGCTGAAAAACCAAACCCAAACCACAGTTTGAAGGTGGTCAGCCCCAGATTTAGCCAGTAAATCTGCTCTCAGGCATCACCATTGCAAGGATGTGATTTTTCCGAAAAGAGAGCTCCTGTCAGGGAAACTGTCCAAATTTTCCTAATAAGCTAGAGCAGCCAAATGTCTCCCATGGATCTGGGGCTCAGCTGTGAGCTCTGTCTCCACTTGGAATGTGCTGGGGGGGGAAGTTTCCAGACAGCAATGGAGAGCTCAAGGTCCTTCAGAAGGTCTCTGGCTAAGCCTTCTCCATCACATGTCTTGGCTCCCTGGAGTCAGCAGAGCATCTCGCTCCGAACTTTGGGAGCCCCACACAGTGTTGGGGGTTTCTGCCATGGCTTTTACCCTTTCTACGTGTTTTTTAATTCTTCCATTCATGGGGTTGCTCCTCCCTAACAGCGAGTAATGAAGGTCTCCCATTGCAGTGGAGGTGCATCTCTAAACCTGCTCACCCGGGGTAGTCCTTCTCCTGGGAGGTGGTACTTTGGGTCCTGGTTTTCCTCATTTGGGTGAAAGAAGGAACTGATGGGTGCTTTTGTGGGAGAGCATCCACGGGAGTGTGACACACTAGGCACCGCCGGGGCCCTGGGTGCATTGCGGGTGCTCCTGGCTGGCCTGGGGATGCCAAGTGAACATCTCAGAGCTGTGCTCTGGGGTTTATGTAACAGGTCAGGCCTCCACCCGGTGAGGTGTTGTGTTTACATCCAGATATCTTCCCAGGCTGCCTGAATATATATCGAAAGCCCCTTCCTCATCTCCCCTTCCTTAAACCAAGTCTATTTCCATTTTGCCTTTAAATGCAAGTTGGTCTTCAGCTACTTGGCAAAGTCCAAAAGAAGCTCCTTAGAGAGAGGGCAGCTTTCACAGAATCCCAGCATGGTGGGGGTTGGAAGGGACCTCTGGAGATCATCTCATCCAACCCCCTGCTCCAGCAGGTCACCCAGAGCAGGGTGCCCAGGATCACCTCCATGTGGGTTTGGAATCTCACCAGAGAAGGAGATTCCACAGCTTCTCTGGTCAGCCTGGTCCAGGATCTGCCACCCTCACACCAAACAAGTTTTTTCCTTTGCTGAAAAGGGCTCTGGAAGTGCTGAGGTGGCTTTTTGGAGAAGAAGAGAAGAGCCAGGCTAAGAAGCAGCCCTCTCTTCCTTGGTGCTGCAGTAGGGTTGGGGTGCTCAGCATCTGCCCAGCCCACAGCCTCAGGAGTCAGGGCTTGCAGGGGAGTCAAATTATGCAGCAAAATGCGCCTGGGTGGGAGCAATAGGTGAAATTATTGACTTCCGTGGAGCCTGGAGACAGCTGCAGCTTAAGGAAATATTTGGCATGGAGGTGATTTTACTCTGATCTTATCAGCAGGTAGACAAACCTCACTGTCTTTCTTCTTTTGTTTTTGTTTGGTTTTTTTTTGTTTTGGTTTTTTTTTGTTTGGTCCACTTTAATTTTATTTTTTGCTTAATGACCTTCTAAACCAACTTCTGGAGACTGTAGCAGACCAGAGACTCCTGGCATTGCACTTTATCTGGGATGTATATGGCAGAGCCTCCTTGCCCATAGCCATGCCCCTTGGTGCTCTGTCAGCCCACAGGGCTTTGTCTCCTACCAGTCCTCTGTGCTCTCTCTGAGCATCCAGGTTTCGATCCCAGAGTGCCTAAAATATATTCCACTGAAAGCAAGTATCCGTCCAAATGCTGCTGTGTCAGCAATAAGTCTTTGGGAAGACCAGGCAGGCAAGATTTTACCCTTGTCCCAGTTCACTTGCACCAAAATGGAGAGCCAGCCCCAGCACTGGAGGACTTCCAAGGCAGATACACAGGGGAACAAAAAGTATAACTGCTTCAGATCACCAGTGACTGCAAACATGGAACCGGAACGTGCTATCTGTGGGCCCTACGTGTGTGTCCCATTGTGTGGCATCATCCCCACGCTCTGCGTGGAGGTGGTGGAGCTGGAGCTGCTCTGGGCTGAGGGAAAGGGCTGGGCATGGCTCTGACATTTGGTTTGTTCCTTGCTGATGGCTCACATAGATCAGGCTTAATTAGAAAGTCCTTGGAATTGGAAACCACACGTGGAAGGGAGCACAAGATAAAGGCTGGCACATGGAGTCCCATCTGGCTTGAAACAATTAGAATGTGTCTCAGTTTCTGAGTTTGCTACAGGAATATTCCACTGCTGAGACACAGCAAACTCTTCACACTCAGGCTCGCGCAGAAGCAGCTGCTTAGTTTGACATAGCTGCTCATAGGTCATTAAAATCATGGATGTTTAAAAGCTGGTTTGGCCAGGTAGACAACTTGCATTGAGCTCAAGTCTTCATCCAAAAAAGAAATCATTCCTTTTCCGTATTTTAACACTACAAACTCAAAACGATCTAAGAGCTTCTGTAAAAGTCATGTCTCCTCTTTGCTTCAGGACCCTTCCAGCCCAAGGGGTGAATGGTGCAGCTCTGTCCTCTGTCCTGGACATGCCATGGAGGTGGTGGCACTTGGTGGCAGTGGCATTCAAGCCTCCCGCGCTGCCCCAGGACACTTCCACACAACCACCCATGTGCCTGGGACAGCTGAAAGCTGCGTTTCTATAAACTTTCTCCGACGGGTTTGTGTGCGCCTGGGGGTTGCTGATGACAGGCTTTAGATGTAGAAACCATAAATCAGTGCTTAACACTTGGAATAATATCGATATAAAGAATTATGGGGCCTTGGGGAGCAGGGTGACTAAGGCATAGCCACTAACAAATGCAGTATAGAAATACAGCTAGAAAATTGTTCTCACAGCAGTGGAAGAGTATGTCCTATGGAGAAAATAAAGTCTGTGTGCGGCAGATCAATGCCTTGAAAATCTGGAGTTTCTCCAGTGATGTGATTTCTCAGAGGTGACCAAGCCCTGATACAAGAACTCGATCCAAGCCCTGGCAGCACTATGAGTTGGCTCATCTCTCATCTGAACAGTAGCTCCAGCTGGTCTTCAGAGGAAGAAAGGAGGAAAGGAAGGGAAGGAAGTTTGATAATTAAGGACAACTCCCCAGGGGGAATTAATAGAAAGTGTTGCCTTGGACTTTGCCTAGTGAAACCACAAATGAGCTGGACTAGAGATGGGCATCAAAATGAGGTTGCTCTGGGGAGAGGAGCCTCTCTCCTAGGATGCACTTCACTTCCTCCTCCTAAAGTGAACACCAAGGGTAGATCTCCTGCACTGGTGCCCAGCAGTGATGGGGTCCCTGCAGTGATGGGAGGGAGCCTGTGAGAGCTGGTGCTTGCTGCAGGCAAGGAAAAGCTGGGAACAGGAGCCCTGCCAGGAGCCACCACTGGTGACTGCTGCTCCAGGGAGCCCTGGTGTAGGGGTTTCGGCCAGGCCATCCCTATGACTTTTGGATGTGTTAGCTCTGAGCTTCCCTACCCCCGCCTATCTGTGGCCTGGGGACCGTGGTGGCAGGGGACATCTCTGAGACTGGAGGGGTGTTGACCACAACTGAAACCTGCAGAGATGCACCATGGACAGGCTGATCTTCCTGTGGGACATGGGGACACCAATGATAGGACATCAGCATGTTGGTGGCAGCGAGCCCATCTTCAGACTGCCATCTCACATGGGTTGTACCTCAACTTCCTCCCTTGTCCCAGCTCCTCAGTGGGGTTCCAGGCAGGAAGAAGAGGTTACATCTCCCCGGCTTCAGCCTGGTGAGGAAATGAGCTCTCTGCTCTAAGCTGGTCGTGCAGCTCCCTCTATAGTCAGTGGAGAGAGGCTGGGGACTCGTCCCACTGTCCCTGTCACCAGGGGCTCTGCTCTCCTCTCCAGGCAGCACAAGGAGCCAGAGGGGTTCAGCTGCCTTAGTACCCCTGCACTCAATTCCTGCAGCGGGCTGGGAAGAAAACTTCCATCTGCACCCATGAAATCAAGGACAAGAGGCTGAGTCCATGGGGACAAACTCACTCTCTCTCTGCTTGAACCCAAACTGTCTCCAAAAAGCCAATGCCAAAGTCTTGAACTTTTGGGTACCACCCAGGATGGGCAGGTAGGCTGGGAATGTTTGGGGGTTTTTTGCACAAACCATTAAATAATCCCCCAACACAGACGGAAAAGTCTGCCGGGCTCGGCCCAGGTGTGGGAAGGGGGAAGCAGACCAACCCATTTTTTTACCAAAACATTGAGTTTAATGAACATGACCTCTCCAGGTGCCAAATCCTGCCCTTCCACAAGGGGTTTGCATGGGCAGCCTCGGCACAAGCACGTTCATAACGCGCATCGTTTGTCATCTTTTCATCAAGAAGTGTGTAAAGCCTCTCCCCGAAGTGCAGAGCTGTTTTACAACCAGGCTATAAAATCCTGCGGAGTCTCTCTTTCAATAGAATGACATTAGTGCCAATAATCTGGCAAATATCAGGAGTGAATTTAATCAGAACTAACATCAGGGCCTTGTTTTAGAGCGGACCACGACGGAGCGGATGGAGGGTTTGCAGGACCCAGATGTGGAATTTCACTTGCAACATCCTTTGGAGCAGAGGGAAAGCAGAGGGAATGGGAAGCAGGGATTCAGTGTTTCGGGAGCTTCTTCAAAAACCAGTGAGAGAAGAGGAGCAATTCACACTTGTTCTGAGTTTTAAAAGATAAACATGTAAAATTTCTTCTATCTGGGGTTTTCTGTCTTCTCAGGGCAGCCTGCACACCTAAGGGGTGTGTGCAGGACCAGAGGTTTGATGTGTGTGCCAGAGCAAAGGGCATCCTCCCCCAGAACCCGCTGGGTTCCATCGTCCATGGCATGGACCAGCACTGCCGTCAGACTCCTCCAGCCTGAGAGCCTACACAGAGGTCAGTTGTGGGGTCTGACCTCAAAGCGCCGGGAGAGCCTAAGCCCTTGCTTGAGTAACCAGCGTCCCTGGGTTTGCCTGACCACCCACCCGCATCCTCGCGGTTCTCCTTCAGCTCCCGGCTCCAGCCTGGCAGGCTCTGGTGAGCACCCAGCGCTGCCGTTTCGTGCAATATCCCTGCCCCATCTGTCATCAATTCCTTTGCATGTGGTTCGCAGACTTCATGCCATGCTCTGCCTGTTGCGTGGCTCTGCAACAGGGCATGTCTCAGCGCTGACAACTTTCCTGCTTTTAGCGATTTTTGCAAGGAAATCACTGGCAGCAAATGCACAGGCAAGGAGCATGGCACGGCTGCACCACTTTTAACCACCAGGGTAAAAGCCATCCTTAAATTTCTTCTTACACTTTCACCTGTGCTGCTAAGAAAACTTCCGCTCATTCAAAGAATCTTTTAATTAAGAATGATTATAGGCTTGGCTATTAGGAAACCAAGCAGCCCTCGCCTGGGGCAGGGGGGCACTGCCCAGCTCCCCTTTCTGCCCGAGCCTCACAACATGCCCCGCAACACGTGCAAAAGTTTGTGGCATTTTCTTTTCCTCCAAGTTAGAGTAGCTATTGCGCAAACATTTCCGCAACGTGATATTTTTGCATAAACACCAAACCCAACCATTTAAAAGAATGCAACTCATGCCTCTGTAACTGTCGCTGGATGCATTCTAAATAGAGGTGCATGGGATGAAGTGAGAGATGAGAGACAGGAGTGAGAGGAAAGGGATGTGTCTGTTAGGCTGGATTAATGAACTTGAATTAATACAAAAATCTCTTCAGCAGCAATTCCATGGAACATTTGCTGCGAGTTCACCTGAGCTCATGCTTGCTTGCCAGGCTGGCTAAATGAGCAGCGTGTTTCCTTGGCAGCTCTCTCCCGGCTCACCCGGCACCCAGGCTCTATTACATGCATTTGTTTAAATGTGTTAGGCGTAGGACATGAACGGAGCAACGTGATGGTTGAAGGAATCAAGTCTTATAGAGAAAACATCATCTGCGGGGTGAGATGAGACGTGTGGCAGTGGTGAGGGAGATGGCAGATGCTACAGGATGGTTAATTCCTTAATTCTAAACACATTCGGTGGAGATGAGACTCTGGGAGAGCTTTTGCCCATTGGCAGATGGCTTGGTGAGATGATAAATTAATATTGTTATCAATGGAGAAATGGCTGAGGTTGTTAGATGGCAGGGTTTGTTTTTCAAAACATGCCTGCTTTCAACAATTATTTCCAAACCGTCCCTGAATCTGGGAAGAAAAACAGAGGGAACGTGAAATCCCCTGTGTCATAACCAGAGCTCAGGAAAACGAGTTTTCAAAGGAATGCCTCTGCCGTAGGAAACTTCATTTCGCCCGCTTTTGTATAGGACGGTGGATTACGCCAACAATAAACCACTGCAACTACTGTGAAATTGTGCTAATAGCCTGCGAGTCGGGGAGCTGTTCATGCACCAGCATATTTATTACATACCTTTGTATCTCTTAGCTCCAATAGCCACATTTTTGTTACAAGCTGTGGGGGGCTGGAGAAGTATTTAAATTTGCCGATCTCGAATTTCAAGAACAGGAGTGGTTGGAGAAGGCGGGGGATGAGAAAAGGATGATGGCAAAGAGCATTTAATGGAGTGAATGGCCCAGCGACCGGGCAATTCAGCCTCAAAAACATTGTGGAGTGCCTCGCAAGGGCTGGCACAAATCTTCCTGGGTGCTTGCTTGGGGAAACTGAGGCACAGCATGGCCTTGAGCTTTCCCAGCCCTCAGGTACCACTCACCACCCGGCTGTGCTTTTTGGGTAAGACCACGGTGCTATCAGCCATGGAGAGGTCGGCGAGAGTGAGGGGCCAGGGTACAGCAAGGATAAATGGGCAGGAGAGGGGGAGCAGGCTGTGTGGGCAGGGAGGAGAGCTGGGAAAAGCAGGAGTGAGGAAGGTCCCAGGAAATCCTGGGGTTAATGAGACAGAGAGGGTTAAGCGTGGACATTGCTGCCAACCCAGGGCAGGGACTGCCTTTTCCCAGGATGGAAAAGCTGGGGATGGACATGGGATGAGACCCACCCTACCCTGCCAGCTAAGTGTCCTCTTCCTGCTCCACATCCATAGGGACTGGAATCCCTAGAGATGCACAGTGAGCCCATGGCCAGGAAAGAGCACTCGTGTTCCCCAAATCCCACCACGTCCCCAGGAGCCCTCAGGCTGGGGAGGCAGCCAGGATAACCCTGGGAAGGAGTTAACTGTGTTTGGGGAGGGATGGGAATTCCTCCCACCACCCTGGCACCCCAAAATCCTTTCTGGAGAGCAGGAAGGGAAATGAGAATCAGGCTCTGGACATCAGGAAACACCTCTGTGAGCATGCCGCTGCCCAGAGGTGACGGATGCCCGCCTGTATCGCCGCCCGGCCCTGCTCGAGGAGAGCCCACGTCTTCACAATTTCCCTTTGTTTGCCTCAACCTAAGGCGTTGTTACTTCAGCCGCGGCCTGGCTGGGAAAGCAGAAATATGAACTTTATTACGACACATATCGGCTCACGACCGGGGGGCAAGGCGCGGCCACAGCTCACTGCCGGAGATGGGGTCCAGCCGGGATGCTGGGTGTTGGGGCTGGTGTGGAAGTATCTCAGCCCCCCTGCACCGCTGCCTTCTGGCTCCTCAGACCCTAAATGGCAGCTCCTCTCCCCTGGCAGAGCCATGAGCTGGGGTGACATCCCACCAGCTTGTAGCTTGCTCACAGCCTCAGCGCAGGGTGGGTCAAAAATGTCTCGTTGAAATAGTTTTTACAAGGTGAAAAAAGGGGGAGTAGGGCCATCTAAAGAAGCGATTTCTTTTTCTGCGTTGGCAAAGAGTGTCTGTTTTCAGTGGAAAAAAAACAGCAACCATGAGGAAGCGTTTTCATTAGAAAACTGAAAATGCTGAAGACCCAAAGCTTTCCAGCCAAAAATACCCAGCTCGGGCCAAAAAGCTTTCCGTTTCTTGTTGAAACGAGTCTTTAGAGAGAAAAGAGCTGAAGCTTTCTGCAGGAAACCCCAGCACCGTCAGATCTGCCTTTTGAATATTTTCTTGATTTCCTTTACCTGCTTCAGGTTCAGGATTTATATCTCTTCCAGCAGACAGCTGAGAGTCTAAAACATTCATCTGCAGGATTTGCTCTTATTGCTGCTCCTGCCCCGGCTGAAGCCCCTCTCGCTTTCATGTCCACTGCAGAAAAGGAAACCTCAAAAAACTTAATTTGCTGAGCCCACAATCAAATTGTTTCCCATTTTACTGTTCTCGCCCACGGAGTGAGATGCTTTGTGCATGGGTAAAGTGCTGCCTGCAAGGGTGGAGGGTGGGAGCAGGAGACGGGCGTTTGGAGGAGGCTGATTTACAGATGCTACATCTAACCCCATCCCCAGGATTTTGGGCAACTGTACCCTTATGTAGGTGATGACAGAGTTAGCTGCAGCTGTAAGAGTAGATGAAGCATGATTTATAAGTGATAAAACCTGAAATAATTCCAAGTCATCCTCAGCAGTGAGGATTTTTTGTATTTCAATGGCCTCATCCTCACCAAGCGGCTGAGGAGACCAGGGAGAGGGGATAGTGGAGAACCTGGGTGTAAAAAAAGTCATTCTGAGGGCTTGTTTTGGGAGAGGGAGTTTGGGGAGAGCAAGAGCTGTGGAAGGAATAATGGCAAGAAGGGATCAGAGGAGAAGGAGCTGTGCGGTCTTGGTTGTCCCACCCCTGACCAGGTACCTTTGCAGGCCTTGCGGTGGGAGATGGGCTTGCTGAGGTCCCTGTAGAAGCCCTCCTTGCAGTAGTGGCAGTGCCGCCCGGCAGTGTTGTGCCGGCAGTTCAGGCAGACACCACCGCTCTTGCGTCCCGACAGCTTGTAGAGCTCCATGTTGAAGCGGCACCGCCGGGCGTGGAGGTTGCAGTTGCAGGCTACGAGAGGGAAAGAGAGGAGACCATCAGCATCTGCACCCAGCCAAGGAGGTGTCAACCTGGGGGATCCCGTATGCGTGGGGCTGGGGACCCTCGAGGTCGTGTCCACGAGGCCCCGTTGCATCAGGGATGTCACTGGGTGAGATGCTCTGGTGACATCTCTGGCTGTAGGAAGCCAACTGCAGGATGGGCTGTGAGGGCAGGGAGCCCATCCATGGTTAGGAAACGGCAACAACCAACCCCCAGCTGCTCCTCCAGCTTTGTTGCAAGTGTTTCATCCCACGCAAGTGCTGCTTGTCTCCCTCTCATCTGCTCTTGCACTGTGATGCTTCACATCATGCTGCCGCTCAGTACTTAGCCCCCCTAAAGTGCTACAAACCCCCTGCTTCCCAACCCTGGGAGCCCCCAGGGGGGAAAGGGGATTCCCAACATCACCTGCACAACCTTCCCGGTATTCCCACTCTCACCAGTCCCAACACACATGTGTGTTTGAGCCTCAAATGTCACTTCAAGACCTTCCTAGCTAGCTTCTTCCCCAGCTTTCCTTCTTGTGCTTGGTACTCGTAGCACAAGGCTCTGTTACATGTCTGCAGATATGAACATGCTGATAAAACCTCATCTCTGCCTCAGCATCTCTCATCCCACCACTGGGACAGGGCCGGGCTTACACCCAGTTAGCCAAATACCAAAAAGTCCCCCTCTGCTTTAATTGCATGTGCTGTGACTCGACCTGCCGGGAGATGTCCAATTTCTCCACCATATGCGGCCTAATGTCAACACAGAGACTATTTTAACAGGAGGCCTTTGCAAAGGACAACTTCAGGACTTCAAAAGCTCGACCCCTCGCCTGCCTCTCCCAGAGCTGTCAGGGGAACATCAAGAGGCAGTTGCTGGGGCTCGGTGCTTTGCCGAGAATTTTATAGCTTGTTTTCTTTTCCCTTTGCTTTTATTTGCTCTTCACCCCTGAACAATACATCTGTGCAATGCCAACCCACAGCTGGGCCTCCCAGCTCAGCACGAAGGTGTCACGGCTCTGGGCTTGTCACCTTCCTTTAGAGCAGAGATGTCTTAATCCCTCATTCCTTCCTGTTTACCTTATGGTGCTTGCCCAAGACAAAGGCATGCTATATTTGCTTAATTATCAAATTTCAGGCCAGAAAATTACAGTGCAGTTCCGGATTATTTCTCAGGAACAATCCCCAGCTAACTCACGATGTGAAAGCAAAGAGGAGAGCAAGGTCCTCCAGACACGTCCACCAGCGGGATGGAGACTGCTCTCTCCATGCTCTGCAAGCTGAATTCTCTGGCTGACAATGGTGTGGCTGAACCTCCTGTCCCCACCAAACGCTGGCAGAGCAGGAGAAGCAGCTACCAACGTGCTAATGGTGAGCAGAGTGGCCTGAGAGCGGTTTGCCAGCTGTGAGTAAGCGAGATTCCTGACACCAAGTGGGGCCACGACTTTGAACTGTGGTTTGCCACTCCTTAGATGAGCCCACCAGCCTTCGGGTGCGTTTGTCATCTCCCCAGACAAGAGATGGCCATCCAGGCGGCTGGAGACACGACTCCTGCACGCAGAGGGAAATGAGGCCATTGCTGCTTTTTAGATCTGGTCGGTCTCACAGTCATTTGGTGATGCCGCAAGCGCACTTAAACAGCCTCTTTGCATCTGAAACAAAAGCAGGAGCATGCACCAGGTGCTTCCTGCATCTCCCCTTGTAGGTTTTTCCCCTTCCATCTTATTCTAAGCACTTTGTGCTTTGCTAGGAGCACCCCAACAGCTGCTCAGGTCTGGTGTTCTCCTTTTCTCATGGCGTGCTGAGCAGCCCTGGCTACCACCATGGCTCTGCCACAGCCAGTGTTTTACAAATGGGGCATTAGAGGTGACCCTTGCCCTGCAGAAGGCATGAACTAAGCTTCCGAGAAGGAGGTGGCATTTTTGAAGTCTCAATCCCAATCCCAGTTACAGAGAGGTGACCAAGATGCTGAGATTAAACCCTTTTCCCGGACATGCAGGAGGCACAGAGCTTAAGGGCTGGTTCCTCCACTCAGGGCAGAGCCTTCCCCCGGGCATGGACTGGCTGAGAGGCACACCAGGGCTGCAACATGAAGGATGTCCTCTTGGCTAGGGCTAACCACCAAGGCAACACCTGTACCAACGGCATGGCCTCAGGACTCAGCTCAAGCAGAGGGAAAAAAGACTGATGTGCCTCAGTCTGAGGGTCTGTCATCCCTGCTGCAGCCTGCGAGCATGCAGGCCGATCTCCATCGTTCAAAGCCTCGCGACTCACTGGCAGCTCTGCCTTTGGTGCGACAAACCACAGGATTGAGTCCCTGTTGACCAAGATGAGGAGGCATTTTTCCAGGGGCTGGCATGGCCTCATAGGAGACCTAGCTCTTCCTTGAATCTGGCAGAAATACATGTTTTCCAAAGAGCATGAAAGCTCACCTCCTCCTAAAGCTTGTATTTTAGGAGAGCTGGACATATTACTCGGGTATTTTGCAAGATTGCATTGACAAATCCCTTTTTAAAATTCAAAGCTGAGCCCACCCGAAGAGTGAATTAAAAACTTCAAATTTCTCTGGTTGCTTGATAAGCAGAAATGTTTTTGCAAAGCCAGGAAAGCAGAACTCCTGGGATTTTCTCAAGATCTTTGCAAATATTTCCGCTGGTCCCACCAGGGCATAGCTGCATGAGAATGCAGAGGAATAAGGGAAGTGTGCAGAGCTGCTGGCAGCCCTGCTCCCTGATCTTCCAGGGATGGGAAAATCCAGCATCTGGAGAAAGGAAGAAGCTGAACCTCACAAGAAGCTGCAAGGAGCTCCCCAGAACAGCCATCCCTGTCCTCATCCAGAACAAATGATCTAAAGATTGTGCATGCTTTGGGGTATAAACCCTCCCAGGAGGGAGTGTGGGAAGGTGTGGGCTCGGTTGAGCCCCTCTCCGTGCCCACCATTCCTGCACTTGGCTTCCCTGTGAGCTCCCTGCAAGCACCACACGCAGCCAGGGCGTGACGGCCACCCCTCCTCTGTGACCTCTCAGCTTTTTTGGCTCTGTCAGTTTAGCCTTGGCTCTGTGTCCTCCTTCACCCTGCACTCCCAAAGCACTGAGGACATCCACAATCACCAATCACCTCCTTAACTCCATGCACTCTGGTGCTTTTCCATCATCCATCCCCTCCTGATCCACCTGTTTGTGCAGACAGAAGGGGCCAAACAGACTCAAGGAGAGTGGTTTTAATTGAAATTACTGTCTCCTGTGCTCACCTCGAGAGAGTGGGTCCTGAGTGGCCAGTGCTATGCACCACTGGCCACCAGCCATGGCTAGCTGGCAGCTCCGTCTGTAGCCTGATGTGTTTGCAGATGCCCAGTGAGAGAGGCTTGGTCTGAGTAGAAGAAAATAGCCATCCTATTTTCTCCTGACAATAGCGCATAGGGACAGAAGAATTAGGGCAATGCAATAAATGACCCATCTAGGCGTCAGAAAGTCCTTGCTGGGGACAAGGCTGGGACATGTCGTGATGGGATCCATCACGCTAATGCTACAGCCTTGGAGAAAACCAGTGGTGGGGGCCCAGAGATGCCGAGTGCGGGCACTGCCTGGGCACACCACTATCGTTGGGAGCTGGCCGTTAGCACCGACAGGGACCCAGCAGCAGGTCGGGATGTTTTGGATCCCAGCTCTGAATCCATGCGTGGTCCCTGGGTGCCGCGGGCAGGGCATGCGGCTCTCCCAGCCACATTTTCCCTGGACAGAGGAGCTCAGGAAATGCGGCTCCCGCCCACCCCTTCCCTCAGCCGATGGTTAATCCCCTGCTGCGTTAAAACATTTTGCCTCGTTCCGAACATGAATTGGCCTGGCTTTAATTTCCAGCCAGTGCTCCTTGGTTTGAATTTCCCTGCCACAGTAAGTGGCTCTTTAGCAACCCGTCTTTTCTTTCTATGAACGCCTTCGCCAGATGTAATAAAAACCACCTCCCAGTACTGGCGTCACCAACGCTCCCCACGCTGTGCTTTCCACCCGGTGGAGAAGACACCCCTCTGTGGGCTGCAGACCCAGTCACAGACAAAACATGTGTCAGGTGCTGAGGCCTCTCTGATGAAAGGTTCTGGCTCCAGTTGCTCAACTAAGCTCAGTGCTGCTGTCTCCTGCTCTCTTTTTTTCTCTTATTTTACCATGGACCGCACAAGCCTTTTGTTCGCTGGCTTTATTGCTCACAGATGTACAGAGCTTCATCAAACAGACTCTACCTGGGCCGCCAGACTCTGATACGAATAACCAGATATCACTTAAACACAGATGTTCAGAAACGTGGAGAAGGTCGGTGTGGAAAAGAGGGAAGTTTGGAGCCGGGTGAAGAAACTACGGCAGAAGCGTCTCTGCATTGAAAAGTGTCTTGGTCAAACGAATCTATCAAAGAAGGTCAAGGCAGGCAGGATTTTCCATTTGGGAGAATGAAAGGAGATACGTGAATGGGAGGCGCGGGCTGGAGCTGTAGTTGTGGGCTTTTGTGCTGCTGCCGCGTCCCCCGGGCCCCGCATCCCAGCGTCCTGCATCTCCCAGGATGCATTCCTCGCCGTGGTTTTCATTCAGCAATGACAATGCTGCCTTTTCAAAAGACCCCACCCTTCCAAAACTTATATTTTGGCAATTTTCAGAATGCAAATGGCTTTTTAAACAAACGAAAACCCCAAAACATTTTGTTTTAATTTTTGAAAACAATAATTCGGGAGAGGGGGGGAAGGGAAAGGGGAGGATAGAAGAAGCCAGGGGCTGAAAGTAATCTCTAAATTTGACTTGAATTTATGAATAGTCTCAGTCTCCTTAAAATTGTCCTTTTCCCAGATAAGTTTTTTTGCCAGAAAATTGCTAGCTCAGCCTGAGCCATTATGTCTCTTCTGCAGGAGCAAGGCTCACCGTGCATCGTCCTAGTCACCGAGAGGAACACCCTGCCCATGCCCATCTGTGTAGGGACTTTACTCCCTGGGGAGCCCTGGAGATACCTTCAGGGATATTATTTTTGAAAGCCGTATTGGTCAAAGAAACAATCACCCTTAAAACAAAGAGAGGGGACAGTGGAGGTGGAGCAGCCAGAGCCTGTGGGGATTTGTCTGCTTGCTGGACTGGGAGGCAGTCCTATGGAGACAGCAGGAAGGTGTCCATGGTTTTCTCCAGCATTGCATCTCTTCAAGCCTGCTGCTGGCTGGTTTGAGGTTTTGGAGCAGCTGGGCACGAATCTGGAGCTGCTGGATGAGCTCCTGCACCACCGCATAACACTAGACCCTCTGGTCCAGCGTGGGGCTGTGCCTGGTGAGTGATCCCGGGTGGTGTGACCCCGCAGGGATGTCCCCCAGGGGGGTCTGGACACTGCCCAAGCTGGGGAAGGGGTTTCTGTCCATGCTTGCTGCAGCAAAATGGCAAAGCCTGGGTGAACACCAGCCATGGTGGCAATGAAGTCCTCCCCAGCACAGCCACCGTGCTTGGCTCCAGGAGCTTGAAGCCATTGGAGCTGAGCGGCTGGATCCAGCTCTGCTTGCAGAGCAGGCGGCCCCGCGCCCTCCTGGGTGGCTCGGTGCCACCCACCACAGACCCAGTTGGCTGGCACTAAACAAAAACGTTTGCTCGGGAAAATTCATTTGCGTGCACTGTGAAGTCTGAGTGAGGAGGAGGATCGGAAATTGGTTTGGTTTGCCCGAGCTAATCCACCGAAGGGGAAATCCATCGGGGTGTTGTGGCTGCGAGAGGGAGACGCAGGGTCTGCGCCAGGCCCTGGGTTTTCCTGACAGTTGGAGCAAAAAGACAGAGGAAAGTGTGTGGATGCACCACAAGATATGCAGCTACGGCAGACATCACCCACAAAACCAGAGCCACAAACCTGGCTTGCAGCAAAAGCAAGTGTGCACTGGTGGTTTGGGAAGGAAAGCCCCAGCCTTGCTGATGCATCCCAGAGACCCTTCCCACTGCTGGGTCTGAAGGGTTTTGGGCAGCTCCTCACACTCCAACCTGCTCCCCACAAAGCCCCTCTCCACCCACAAGAAGCACCACTGAGAGCAAGGAAAGACCAAGCTGCAACCATAGGTGAAGCAGGAGAGAGGAGTCCTGGGGAGGAACACACTGAGAAAATCTTCCTAGTGGCCCAAAAAGGAGTTGTGAAACAGAAGACTTTTCCACGCGTGAAAAACCTGAGGAAAGGCAGTTCTGCATAAAAGCTCTAGACAAGGTGACCCAGGACCTCCCTGGGGATGCTGCACATCCCAGGTGCCCTTCACTTCCCACTTTGCCCAGTTCCCAAACCCTCAGATGCACCCCAGGAACTGGGAGACCCTAGAGATGTCCCCATCAACACCAGTTCTGCAAAGCATAACAATGCTCTACAATAACGAAGCCCGCTGGTATCAGCGACATTCACGTCAGCCTGAGATTTCCAATGAGAAGATTTCCAATGTAAAAAAAATGCCAAACTCACTGTTTGGGCTGAAAAGCTTGAGACCGGGTGTCTGACTCAGGCTGAATATTTCTGGAAAAGTTCCTGCTGACATGATTCAGCCTCTAAGGAGAAACAAGGCTGGTGAAGAATACAGTGTTGTGCCAGTGCTAACAAATTGGGGGGTTCTTTCCTTAAAGAAAATCTGTTGCCCTTA
Source organism: Eurystomus gularis (assembly GCA_013400335.1). Lineage (NCBI taxonomy): Eukaryota > Metazoa > Chordata > Aves > Coraciiformes > Coraciidae > Eurystomus > Eurystomus gularis. The sequence continues at coordinate 445,923 of VZZY01006369.1, read as the reverse complement.
TATTTGAAGCCAAGACTTAAAAGAAAAACTTTGCTCCCTGGGAGGCATGTGTCCTTTGATGTCTCTAAGAACTGCTCAAGCTTGGCGAGGTTTCTAAGTCACTGAAAAATGGGAGATGTGTTTGCCCAGGGAGGTGGTGGAGTCACCATCCCTGGAGGTGTTTAAAAAACAAGTAGATGTAGCACTTGAGGCTATGGTCTAGTGGCTAGAGAGATGATAGGATGAAGGTTGGACTTGATGGTCCTGGTGGTCCTTTCCAATCATAATGATTCTATGATTCTATGAAGTTGATGGAGTTTTGCAGCTAAATTCCCTGAAGACCTAATCATAATGGGCCAAACCAAGCTCAAAACCAAGCCTCTAGAGACAGGGCAGTAGAAGCTTGTCCTGTTGGCGAACTTTTGGGTGCTGAGAATGGTAGTGCCAACCCACAGTGCTCCCTCCTGCTTCTGGTGTGAGATCCACCTCCATACACCAGACCACCCCAACAGCGATGGTCATCAGCAGGCCCATCAGCAGGAACCATGAACTTTCAGTAGATGCCAGGGAGTGGGTAGGAGCAGCAAATGCTACACAGCAGAGCTTGAGAGATTCAACCCATGAATGTGTTTTGGGGATTGCACTCAACCCAGCAGACAGTAGTGGTAAACCAGGCACGTCCACGGTAAACCAGTTGTCCACCAGCACCCGTAGCCAGTTCAAATACTGGCCGTCAAAACTGGGCAGCAGACAGCTTGGAAAAGCCAACAACCAGTGTGTGGTCTCTGGCATGTGGTTTTCAGAACAGATACAGGGAGAAAGTCCAGAGCTGCTCATAGGTCAAACCCAAAAGAGGAAAGAACAAGTCCCATCAGATCAGCTACTAAGGGTTGCTTTGTCGACACTCACAATTATCAACTTTTCTCCAGTGCTATAAGACCAAAGCTATTCCCTATAGCACAAGATCCCTTTGGACAGCACTCGGCAGCTGCTGCAAACCAGGCATGGTGTCTGCCTGTCCGCCCCTCCAGGCCCCCATGCCATGGGAGAGGGCTACTTGTGACATAACCTGTGACGTGAACTTGACTGGGGTCTGATATATACTTTTATTAATTTCAGGGAGGGAGATATTTTCATAACTACTTCTACATTTATTAGTTCCAGACTGGACCGGAGCACAGAGATCTCACTAGGTATTTCCTGGCTGTCCACATGGTATTTCTGGCCCTGCAGGAAACATCAGAGGAGCAAGAGCAAGACTTACTCCTGGGAGATTTACAGCTCTGAGATGTTCAGATTATGAGCCAGATTTTAACAATCTCTGAGCAGTGGAGATGTCCCCATTGCCAGCCAGCACACGTGGCAAACAGCTGCTCGAAGCCAGCCAGGTCCCACTGCTTTGCCTATGCCTGCTTTGAACCCTCAGGGGCGTCTCCAGTGACCTTTGACAGCTCCTTCAAAGCCACCAGGCAGCTGACTGTCTATCAATGGGCAATAAGGATGGATGAGAAACCTGTGGGCCTCTAGTGTTGCATTGAAATGTGGAGATTTGTGGCAGCCTCTTACTCAAGGCATTTTATCCCAAGACAAAAGAAGTCTTACTCAATACAGGATGCAAATCACAAAGCAAGCCTAGCCCTAGTGCAGAGCACAGGGTTGTACTCCAAGTGCCTGGAAATGGGCTGCAAATTGACCTTGCTTCCTTCAGAGAGTCTGCTCCTCAGCAGAGACCAGAGTGGAGACTTTTTCCATCTAGAGCACCTCTGAAAGCTGTTGGGAGATGATTGCTTCAATAGTCTACACAGACATGGTCTACTGCTTGACTAACCTAATCTCCTTCTATGACAAGGTGACCCTCTTAGTGGATGAGGGAAAGGCTGAGGATGTTATTTTCCTGGACGCCATTTCCCCCAGCATTCTCCTGGAGCAACTGGCTGCTCATGGCTTGGATGTGTGGATGTTTCACTGGGTAAAAATCTGTCTGGATCATCAGACCCAAAGAGTGGTGGTGAATGGAGTTAAATCCAGTTGGCAGCCGGTCACAAGTGGTGTCCCCAGGGCTCAGTACTGGGGCCTGTTCTCTTTAATATCTTTATCACTGATCTGGACAAGGGAATCAAGGCACCTTCAGTCAGTTTGCAGATGACACCAAGTTGGGAGGGAGTGTCAATCTGTTTGAGAGTAGGAGGCTCTACAGAGGGATCTAGCCAGGCTGGATCGATGGGCTGAGGCCAATGGGATGAGGTTCAACAAGGCAGAGGGCCAAGTCCTGCACTTGGGCCACAACAACCCCCTGCAACACTCCAGGCTGGGGGAAGAGTGGCTGGAAAGTGCCCAGTGGAAAAGGACCTGGGGGTGTTGGTCAAGAGCAGCTGAAGATGAGCCAGTGTGTGCCCATGCGGCCAAGAAGGCCACCAGCATCCTGGCGTGGATCAGCACTGGTGCGGACAGCAGCACCAGGGCAGGGATCGTCCCCCTGGACTGGGCACTGGGGAGGCCCAGCCTCGAATCCTGGGGTCAGTTTTGGGCCCCTCACTCCAAGAAGGACACTGAAGAGCTGGAGCATGTCCAGAGAAGGCCAGTGAAGCTGGGGAAGGGCCTAGAGCACAAGTGTGGTGAGAAGTGGCTGAGGGACCTGAGGGTGTAGAGCCTGGAGAAAAGGAGGCTCAGGGGAGACCTTCTCCTTCTCCACAACTCCGTGAAAGGAGGTTGGAGCCAGGTGAGGCTGGGCTCTTCTCCCAAAGAACAAGAGATAGAACAAGAAGAAACAGCCTCAAGTTGCACCAGGGGAGGTTTAGGTTGGACATGAGGAACAATTTCTTGGTGGGAAGGGCTGTGAAGGGCTGTCCCAGGCTGGGCAGGGCAGTGGTGGAGTCCCCATCCCGACTCCATGTTGAGGGACATGGTTTAGTGCTGAATTTGGCAGTGTTGAGTTTATGGTTGGACCTGACTATCTTAAGGGTCTTTTCCAACCTAGATAATTCTATGATTCTATGATCATGAGTCTACCTCAACAAGGACTGGAGGAACCATCTCTGAGGGGTTAAATGGGAGCTCCAGCTGGACCTCATGGTGGGGGCTGACCTATGGCTGGGAAGGACATGGCCAGAGTGTGTGCCAGGCCCTCCTGTTCTGTACTGAATCTGCCAGCACATTGCACCCATGTTCAAGTCCTAGCACGCCCAGTGAAGTGATGACACTTCTGAGCACATTCTAGGTGATGTAGCAAGAGATCCCTTTTCTTCAGTAGCTGTGGGATTTGACCAGGACTTTTTCTCTGCAGATCAGGTGCTGTGCAGAAAGTTTGCAGATAAGCTTCAGCCTGGAAAGAGCTTGATTAATTTATTTTTTTAAGAAAGGAAAAGTCAAGAAATGAACTCTATTTCAGTCTGGGAGATGACACCAGCCCGCCATCAGCTTCTGTATTTAATGGCACCATCCAAATCCAGCCTCCTGAGGTTGTAAATACTTCGAAATTAATTGTTTGCATTGCAGTAATTCATCCAAATGCCATCCGAAGGCACGAGATAACGACAACCTGCAGGTTATCAGAGCAAGCACACAGCCACCAGCCCCTGCTCTGCTCACCCCGGCCCAGCTCCGAGGTGCTCCTTAAGTGTTGATGTATATTTAGAGTCCAGGGGAATCCAATTGGGAACAATTTATCCACTTAGGCTCTGGCCTTGTGGTTTCCCTCTTATCTGGTATCAATCTCAGCAGCAGCTTTCCTCCCATCACTGCATGAGGGTTGTGGTACTTTGCAAGAAAACCTTTCTCCTCTCTCTTCCCCATGCCATGGTGCTTACCACCTACTTGTCCAATCTGTTACCCCACCGGGCAGTTATGAACTGCTGCAGGTTGAGGGATGCTTTTCAAGGTGCCCAAGGGTGGTGAGACCCTGGCCCAGGTTGCCCAGGGAAGCTGTGGATGCTCCATCCCTGGAGGTGTTCAAGGCCAGGTTGGACGGGGCCTTGAGCAACCTGGTCTAGTGGGAGGTGTCCCTGCCATGGCAGGGGGGTTGGAATGAGATTATCTTTGAGGTGTCTTCCAACCCAAACCATTCTGTGATTCTACAATTCTATGAAATCAGTATCCCAGTCCTCAAGTGCTTGGATTTGTCAATACTTTTGTGTTTCTGCAAAACCAGAGCCCCAGAGTTCAAAAGGAGGGTGAGTGACGACAGAGATCTGAGCACCACAAACCTCAACGTGATGCTCCAGCCCAGAGCAAGGGGCAGGGGCCGGTCATCACTGCCCCAGCACAAGGCATTTTCCTGTAAGTTTTCCGACATTTCCGATGTTGGAGCACATCAGCCACGTGAGGGTTAATGTCACAGCAGAAACAGATATTGAAAGAATTTGCACATTCAAAGCAGAGGTTACTCAAGATGTAAAAGGCCTGAAAACACAACCAACCCAGCAAAGGGTCGAAAGATTTTCGAATCTCTGTTAAAACTGCTCAGCCTAAAAGGCCCAGCTGAACATCCTCAGCTCTGCTTCCATCACCGCCCCAAGGAGCCAGGGAACTTGGCTGGGGTTCCCAACAGCCAAGGGGTGAAAGCAACTCAAAGCCGTCTAAAACCAGCTCATGCTGTGATTTCTCCAGGGCAGACCCAGCTTCAAATGATGCCACTCGTGTGCCCAGTCGCTGCCTCTCGGGTTGTGCTGATTCAACCTCCGGTGAGGTTGGGCTGCGCCAGGCTCCGGTTTAAAAACAAACCAAGCGCGTTCAGGAGCGTGTTGTGTTTTTTTAACCCTAGATCATTTCCCAATCTTGTCTGGAGCAGGGCCAGGGAAAATGTTAAACTGGCCCCAGCCAGGCCTGCTTCTGAAGGGACCGTGTGGTTGGGAGCTCCGGGCTGTTATCAGAGCCTGGTATGAAGCTGTGCATAACCCATGGCTGGTCATCTCCCCCCAGCCCCAGCAGCACCCGCTCCAAGGTGACACAGAGTCCAGGTTCCTGTGCTGCTGTACCAGAAACACCTCTCTAAAGACCAGCTCTTAGAGGATTTCCCTTTGGAGACTGAGTCGGCACCACTTGCTCCTTTGAATGACCCTTTTGTCCTTCCTTGACCATCTGTTGGATGCTGCTTTCCCTTCCCTCTGCCAAGATCACATCACCTCATCACCCAGGCAGTGCCAGTGGCTGCATCTGTGTATTTACAGCCCCCGCCTGAGATTCCCCACACCTCTGTGCCAGCAAGGAAAAGGGGATCCCTGACCAGAAGACAACATTGTTATTGGAGCCATCCTCCCATGAGTGACCCTCAGAGCTGCTGTCTTACAGCATGGGGAAGGGTCTAGAGCACAAGTCTGGTGAGGAGCAGCTGAGGAACCTGGGGTTGTTGAGCCTGGAGAAAAGGAGGCTCAGAGGAGACCTTCTGGGTCTCAACAACTCCCTGCAAGGAGGCCGGAGGGACTCTCCAAGGGGATGGTCCTCTGCGTTTTGTCCCACATTCCGGGCCTGTCTGGGAGATGGTCCTGCCTGTGCTGCAGATGCCGCTCCAGCCCCTGCTTCATGCTGGGAGATGGAGCACAGGGTGGCTTCAGGCCTCCTCCCCTTCCCCATGAATTACAAACCTCAGCTTGGCCACTTGATGTGCCAGACAGTAACACAAGCTTGACAGATGACGGCTCTCGGGAAGGGTTTTGGTTTCTCTCCGAGGCCGAGTTGGCTCAGGGGAACAGTTGGCAGCTCAGCGCGTTTGTTTCCACCCAACGGAGTAGGGCTGAGCATCTGTGTGGCTGCAGAGAGCCTGGCCATGTGGGTTGTCCCTGCTCCATGCAACACAGCCTGGACTTGGCCACTTCTGCTCTTTCCCTACTTCCAGTCTGGAGTCCAGGCCAGGAAGGGCAGAAGAACTCATCGCTGCCTGTGCCATCGCCAACTGCAAAGCCCTGGCTGTGTTGAAAAGGACACACAGGTCAGGATTAGAGACCAAAGCCTTGAGCCACTCTAAGCTGCTGGAGCTGAGGTTGAATCACTTGTCTTTTGAAAATATTTTCCAACTCCTTGATATTAATTAATTCTAATTTCAAAATAGATGAGCACTTTGTAGGATTGGTTTCTTGAATCAGTCATTGTGCAGTGAAGGACCAGCACCAACAGCAGAGATCAAGCACCACTGGTCCAAAATAAGTCTTGATCTTCCCTGCATGGTGGGTCTCCGTTTGTTTCTCTGGCCAACAAGGTTCCCTAATCACTTTGGGCTGGTCCAGTTCACCAGCAAACAACCCTGCAAACGGCCTGATCCCCTGGAAATCTGCAAAGTGCTCTGCTGAGGCAGGGGAACATCCTTCCAGGAGCCTGAGGCTGGGCACCAACACAACACCGCCCCGTTATGCTAATAAAATGCAGTAGATTGGTGCAAATTAAGCCCCATTTGATTAATCCTTCACTGACTATGAAAACATGGGCCATCCATCCCCCTGTATATGGCTGGAGGAAGGTGGGAAGCCTATCACGAACACAATGTGCTTGTTCCTTCTGCTCTACAAACAACTCAACATTTGGTAGTTGTCCCTGCCAAGGCTATCAGCAGAGTCTGCTGGCCACTCTTCCAAGCCCACTCCTGCCCACCACTGCCTTTCCCAGGGTACATTCAGCTGGTGCATGGGCACATACTTCCTTGGGAAGTGACAAACCCAGCCACACCATCCACTTCCCTGCACTCTAGCACACGAATGAACTCCGCCAGATGCAGAGAAGGTCCTGCCATGGCTCCACTACTGGACCCAGTGTAATCCTGGCCAAGCCACCTAACACCACTGTGCCTCAGTTTCCCTTTCTGGAAGTGGGCACATGTGTCAGAGGAACCCTGGGATGGTTTTCTGGTGGGAAAGGCTGAGAAGTGACAGAATTGTGTGTGGGTCTGCAGAAAGATGTTAGATGAGCTACAAACATTCAGCTCTAGATGGGAAACCTCAACACAAATGGATTTTTTGTTCTGCTTCCAAGTCTTCCAAAACCTGAGCTAATGCTGCAACCACACAGATCCAAACATGAATCCCAGCAGTTGACGGGGCATCCACCACCCATCCCACATTATCCTGGAGCCCGTACTGGCTCCGGGCTGGCTTCAGAAGGCCACGCAGGTGTGAAGATCCAGGGACGCCTGTGTTTGCTCAGTGATATTCTCAGCACTGGGGCTGTGGACAAAGCTCTCCTTTGCGGCCCTGGCTGAGCCTGGGTAAACAGAGCTATCTTATCCCCAGGATGTTATCAAGGGATCTGAGAAAGAAGGAGAACTCTGGCTGATGTGTATGACCTCCCAATCAGCGCTATCATAGGCAAGGACATGAAAGTATTTCATGGAGGTGTTGGGACACACTTGTCTGCCCTGCTACCCCCCATCACCGCAGGACGGTGGCTTTCTGCTCGGAGCTCCCGGCCAGGCTGGGCACTCCTGGGGCTCCCCTGCAAGGCATGGGTGTATTTTGTTTTCCTGGAGATTGGGGTTTTATCAAAAGCTGACAGGCTTATCCCACCTTATCAGGAGAGCAGTGCTACTGTTAATGGTTTTCTGGAACAGGCTCTGGGCAAAAATGTTGATTGCAGCCTGGCCTCTAGTAGGTCGGGTAGGGTGGGTGGCCAAGGGGGATGAGCACAGCATCTCACACCCACTGCCGAGGTCTCTGCGGAAGGCAGCACTGCGATCCCACACATGAATAGGACTGTGCTGCCATGCTTAACATCAAGACCCCAGCACCTGTGAACATTCAAAGGTCATATCCTGCCCTCTACAAGGGAGAAGCTGTCATCTCGGGTGTCCCACACACACGTCCATCTGGAACGCGGTATTTCACCTTCTCACTTTCCCTCTGATTGCCATGGGATATGCTATTTTTTCTTTTGCCTGCTTGGCAGCTGACTAGTGATAGTCTGCACTGGCTGAAAGCTCACTCCAGAGACGGGTCCAGGCTGCTGTAAGTGATGATCTATTACCTGATTGTTCAGCAACCCTGGTGCTCCTTAGATGCCAACAGCTCAAGAAGTTTCATGGTCTGCATGTGCTCATCACGAGCAGCTATTATCCACTTTTATAAATGGCAAAACCAAGGCATGGAAATGTTGCAGTGTGGGATCTAGAGGTGTTAGGGCCCTTATAGAAAGAATTAGGAACTGGAAATACAAGTATCTTTGGGGTCAGAGGACCTATTGGGCAATATAGGGCAGGGCCTTCAAGCCAGGTCTCTTCTACCTTAAGCCACTGCTTGAGCACAGTCCTGAGGGCACGGCTGACAAGAATGCTCTGTGCTGCAGGACAAGGGGAATAGGTCGGTATGGACACACTCTGCCAGCACCAGCACCCCATGAAGGATGCTCAGCTCCAGCTCTGTCCAGCTCAGCCCAGCCCTGAGATGGTGTGGAGCTGGGAGTGATTTCACTGACCCAGCATCATCAAGGATGAAGCAGGCAGACATCTACTCAATCCTGAAGCAAAGCCACCAAATCTGGCCCTACTGCGCCCTTCAGCAAGGACGATACACCTGGAAACACAACAGTGTTTGACTGCCCAGCCCAGAGCCTGTGGCTATCTACACGCTTCTAAGGGTCGCTTAGGGCAAGCTTTGATGGAGTAAAGTCAAAACACACAGCCCCAGCCTTCCTGGGGCTGTTCCTCTGCTTCTCTCTGAGGGATTTAATCCAGATCAAAGCAAGTCAAACACAGGGATTTCCCGGCTTTTCTCCTGAGGTGAACTTCCCCTGCATGCCATGGCCCCTGGGACAACGCCTTGGCCAGCCTGACCCTCACTGCTTCTTTCACCCAGGGAGGGGGGCCAGGAAAGATCAGAACTGTTTGAAGAGGGTGTTTAATCCCCAGATGTGACAGCTTTCATGGCAACGGGGCAGGTCTTTGGAGAGGAGTTTGACATGAACACCTGGACACATAAAGCTGCACGTGCTTCACAACAGCAAAGGCTGTTTTCAGCTATGGAAACTCTTTGCTTTTCATTTTAGCCAGGACCTGAGGAATGGGTGTGCCCAGGGGTGGCTTCCTGGTGGTAGGAAGAGGATGTTGGGGTCCTCCCTTTCCTAATGTCACATCACCCACATTTTCCCAGCTCCCTACTCCTCACTGGGTTGTTGCTATGAAGCCCCTGCCACCATCCAGCTCTCACATCTGTAACCCCCAGGTCACTGCTAAAAACCACCCTGGGGCAAAGAAGGGACTGAGCAATGACAACAAGACAGCAGAGACTCAAGTGAAGGTGTTGACAGCCTCTTGAGAGCAGAGAAGGAGGAGGAGGGCCCAGCATAGACAGTCTAATAGAGCCCCGGGTGTCTCAGCAGGCACCTTCTCCTCTGCCTGGGGCCATTACACACTCCTTCGAATGCCAGGCAGACTTTATCAGAACCCTTTAATTAGCTTATCATGGACAATTAGCTCAGGCTGCCCCTGGCACAGGCTGCAGGTCTGGATCATGTCAAATGAGGGCTGCAGATGTGTAGCCATCCTTGGGAAGCCACAGGGTGGAGCGGCGATGCTGAAGGTGGCAAAGAGGATGCTCTGAGATGGGCCTGTGCCACCCAAGCCAAGGGATGGGCCATTTTGGCCCTAAAATTGCCCATCCCACCATCTCAAGAGAAGGCTTCATTCTGTCCTGGATCTGAGCCTAGTCCTTGCCCATCCCTGCAGTGACACCAAGGAGGGAACATGATTAGGTGCTTACGTGGACGTGGGGCTGCCTGGGTACAAGCAGAAATTGAGCCACATGTTTCAGTAAATACTGAAGCCAGACATTAACATGTTCCCATCCAAAATCACCTTGAATTTATGCCTATAGCTTAAATCTAACCCATCAGAGACACTTCTCAGCTCATGCCCAGACTGCCCTTCCTCCTCCCTCCTCTCCATCACAAGTGCCCCATGGAAAGAATCGCTGGATGTATGACCCCACATTGTGTCTGGAAACTCTTGGGAAGCTGGTCCAGGGACCACGTCGTGGTAATGGTGTGGAGAGCCAGATTTAGCTCTCACAGCGTGGCTGCAGTGCGATGGTGCCACGTGAGGTGGCTGCTTCTCCAGACACACCTGGGGTAACACCCTACTGCTGTGGGACCAGGTTGGAAAAGCCGCTTGCCCCGGGCTGGAAGATTAACAATGTGGAGGGCAGGGGGACAGCCCTAATCCCCTCATCTTGGAGGTGGGGGGTGGTTCTTCCTTTTTTGAGGCAATCCCCACTTTCCTGTGATCCCAGCTGCTAAGCGAGACATCGAGCAAGTCTGTCTCAGTGGGAGACCAGCTCCAGGCTTCAGCTGAAGTTCATGAATTTTGCTCAAGTGTTACAGAGAGGAGACTGCTTTTT
>VZZY01006369.1:409305-435606 GCA_013400335.1 Eurystomus gularis | reverse complement strand
TTTTTAAGGAAAGTGCATTTCCTGCAGTTACAACAACCGGCTGGGAGCGGGGAGTCCTGTATTTCAATCTGGCCTCTGCTTTTGAGCCTTGGATGCTGCTCTGAGCCAAACCTCTGATCCTGCTGTGGTTCAATTTCAGGCGCGTGTGCCCCAGCAACTTTTTTTTTTTTAATTAATTTTTCATACAGAATTCTTCTGCTTGATGGATGCAGTGAGAAACTATTTCCCAAACAGGAAAAAGGACCTCCCTCCCCGCCTCCTCTCGCTCGTGGATGTTTTTATAACAACATCAATTGTCTGCAGAAGACTTATTCCTTTCTGACCTCAAAACAACTCCTGGTTTGTGCATTCCAGCATGGCCGCAAAACGAGCCTGAATGACTTCACAGGCCTGGCAAGAGGCTTTCCGTAACAATGCATAGTTAGTGAAGGGCCTGATCCTGGCAGATGGGAACTGCCTTGGCTTTGCTGGAAGCTGAGGATGCTGAGCACCTTGGGAACAGGCCCCAAGCACTGGGGCTGTGGTGCTGCCGTGCCAGTGATTTCTCTGGCAATTCTAACTTCAGCTGCTCCCTTTTTCCTCAAAGTCTCCACCCATGAGGACATTCCTGCCTGTCCTTTGTTCTGAAGCCCCTCTGAGTGGTTTGGGCAGAGGAGCATTTCAGGTGTGGGTGATGGGCTCCTCATGGCCCAAGCCAGTTGTACATGGCATGGGCAGGAGGAGAGACCTCACAGATGTCTTGCTGATGAACTGTGCAGACCAAGGAGTCCTTATGGTGGGGCAACAAAGGAAAGGGAAGCCCAAAGCCCTCTAGTGTCACCTCTGAGGATGGATGTGTCTCCGACCATGTGGCAAGCTATGCCACCCACAGCACAAGGCTACACAATGACAGAGGTTCAATGTACTAGTGCACTTGCAGACCAGCATCTAAACCCAGGAAGTGGGGTTTTAGGGGTTGTCTTCCATTTCCATCCCTCACTTCAACAGAAAGCACCATGTAATGATGATGTGGCCATCACAGCACCAGCTGGAAGGGGATGGGTGAGATGGTGCATCTCACAGCCACCTCCCATGGTGGCACATCTGGTCCTGCCCTTGGCTAGGTAAGAAATTTGCCATGTCCCTGAAGCAGCCAGACTTGCTCAGCCCCAGCAGCTTCATGAGGGCTCCTGGTTAGCAGGGTCCTCACTGGGCATCGCACACTCACAGCTGTTACAGCCCAATTTTCAAATTTTCGGTCCTGAAAGGCTGGACCACAATAACCATCACAGGACCCAGACCCACCAGCCCAGAGACTGTGGAATCCCAGTCTGGCGAGGAGATATTTTCCAGCCCAACAAATTATCAATGGACTAAAGCAGCTAGGGACCAGCTGGAGCTGGTCACAAAGTCATGAGGATTGAGCTGTAAAGAAACGATATTTTCCTGTTAGGTCACTGGAAATACCCATCTGGGCATTTTTGAAATGCAGCATTTTGGTTTTCTGCTGTGAAAGGGCACTGCAAAGCCGAGGTCACATCAAGGCAACCAGAGGAGGGAGAAAAAGCCACAGACAACCAAACCAAAGGGAGTTTTGGGGTGGGGGATCAGCGAAAACATTGCTATGGCGTGAAATTGTGGAGGGAAGAGGGAAAGGGAAGTGTGCAGGACAGCAGATGCTTTGGCAAGAAAAGGAAACAGGCTTGAGCTCAAGCCCACCTCCGGACAGAAAAGTTTTTGCCGTTCCCAGCTTGGCCCGAGCCGCAGGCGCTCGCCCACTCCCAGCTCCCTTCCCCGGGCGTGTGGTGCTGGACAGCTATGCTCTGGGATGGGAGATCCCTCCAGAGCTGAGATGACCACCCAAAGCCCACCCTTCCCACCCCAGACAGATGAGCCAGATCTGCCTGAAGCCAACTCCTGCCTCTGCATTTGCTCACCCCAAAACAAACCTGGAGGTCTCAGGGAGACCCAGACACACATTAGCTCCAAAAAGCCTGACTGCAGCAGCGACTGATGTGCAAAATCCTTCCCACAGAAGTTTTTTTGGCTGGGTTTCCAACCCAGCTGCTATATGGACCACCAGCCATCTCCATGGGGAAGCCCAGTCATGTCCCCAGGAGCGATGGATGCCACTGTCCTGTGTGGATCAGGTACCACCCCACCGGCCACAGCTGTGGAGTTGAGCAGGATGACCACCCCCACCCACACTCAGCCCCAGAGCAGCCTGGGGTGCTCCTGCGCACACCAATTCTCTTGCCTTCCTTCGGGTGACCTGCTTCTCAAGCCAAACCTCTGAAGTGTCTGTGGTTTGCCCATTGCTGAACACAAGGCTTTTAAATGCTTGTTTGCCACGGTTTGTATCTCTGGCACAAAGCTCACCACAGCCCTGGAAATAACCCTGAGCTGAAGCCTGATCCCCATGGCAGGAAATAAACATAATTTTATAAGCGTTAACAGACAGCAGGGTTAACCGGCAGGAATACGCGGCATTTCCTAGGAACCCAGATGTGTGTACAGTGACGGGCTGAGCTGCGCTCGCGTTGATGTCAGGGAACGCTCAGGGCCTAAAGGGATGTTCCTACATTAGGAAACAATGTCTTCGAAAACCACAAGAACAGGGACTCCGAGATTGTGATGAGGAAAACGAATCCATGACACCTACCAAAGTATCCCCTTGCTGTCAGACCCAGAGGAGCAGGAGCGGTTGGGAGCAAGTGTCAGCCTAGCAAGGGTAGTAGGGCAAGGAGAGGCTGAGCAGCAAAGGGAGCATGGCTCTCAGCCCTGCATTAGTGGTTGAAGCTCTTTTAAGTTCTTATGGGCTTGAATTTCATAGAATCCTAGAATCATTTAGGCTGGAAAAGGCCTCTAGGGTCATCAAGTCCAACCTTCATCCCAACATCTCCCTGACCACTAGACTATGTCTCAAAGCACCACATCTCTCGTTTTTTGAACCCCTCCAGGGATGGTGACTCCACCACTGCCCTGGGCAGCCTGTTCCAGGGCTTGACCACTCTTTCAGTAAATTTCTTCTTAATATCTGATCTAAACCTCCTCTGGCACAACCTGAGGCCATTACCTCTTGTCCTGTCATTAGTTCCTTGGGAGAAGAGACTAGCTCCAGCCTCACCACAACCTCCTTTTAGGTAGTTGTAGAGAACAATGAGGTCTCCTCTCAGCCTTCTCTTCTCCAAGGGAATTTGGCCCTTCACATTTTCTGGTTGCGATGAGGGGTGTTGGACTGAGGTTCCGGTAGTCAGGAGTGGGATGGTTGCTTACTCCACTTGGAAAACAGATGTGTTTTCACCTGAAAGACCTGGGAACCTTCAATCACACACAGAGAAACAAACTTATCTTCACCATGACAAACATTGCTTCTTTTAAAGCCAAGCCTGGACAAGCAGCCTAAAGCTCACTCCGATGTCCCCCCCACGGAGCTTAAGCCTTCTGCACCTATGGCCAAGCACGTTCCCCCAGAGGCAGAAAACCTTCTTCTCCCTTTGAAAGCAGCAAAGCAGATTCATTCCAGCTGCACCATTTCAGGGAGTGCGAGTGAGAGGGCTTTTTAAAATTGCTTTTGTTGACAAGCTAAACTAAACTGACACTTGTAATCTGCAATTGGAGCATCCAGCGTAGCCTCGTGCTGGGCTGTCTGTGGGTGAGAGCTGAACTGGTGCCATCAGCTGGGCTCTGGGTACGGCTCAGTCTCACCACACATCCAGCCCTTCCTGGGATGCTTCCCCAGCTCCCTCTGACTGGCATGCAGGGTGAGCAGCACTGGAGCTGAGCTGTGCTTGCCAGCAAAGGGGAGACATAAAAATTGAGTCTTTCAAATGATTTTTCAAATAGGGGATGTTTCTGCTTGGGGACCAGCGGTGGGTGGCTGGGAGGGCTGCAGCACAGCTACTCGCTGGCTGCTGCTCCAGCACGATTCCCAACTGCTGGTCTCTTGGGCACAGTTTTCCCTGGACAAAAATTGATGGCAGGCAGCAGACCTCTCTAGCCACACAGCTCATCCCAGGAGCTGCTCCTGCGGATGGACTAGACCATGGTAGGTGCAGTGCAGTGCTGGCACTGTAGGCTGAGGGGCTGGAGAACCCTGAGTGTCTGAGGGATGGGCGCCCCATTGCACATTGGAGATGAGGTAGAAGTCCTGCCCACGCCCCAGTGCCTGACTGGGTGATAGAGGGTATTTCTTCAACAGCAGCATGGACACAGGCAGGTCCTCTCCCCTCTGTTTGGACAGCTGCATGGAGAGCATCCCAACTCAGAAACAAGATTTTGGTCTTTTTTTTTAAATTTCTTCTGGGTCATTTATCACTGGTTCCAGTCCTGGATCCATTCACTGTGTGGCTGTGGCCAGCAGTGCGTGGGCAGGAGAAATGCCCCGGGGACTGTGAAACCGCAGCCTGTGCAGCCCTGGCTGAGGAGGGGAGGACGAGCCTCCCCACTCTGCAAGCAGGCGGCTGCCCTCCATCATCACTCGCTCAGCGATAGACGTTGCCTCAAAAGCTATTTTCTTTTGGGAACCCTTTGAAAGGCTTGAGGACTAAGGAGCATCAGCCTGGGGGTAGGTGGTGGTGGTGCTTCCCCTGTTTCTTGCCCTCGGCAGCAGAGTTGCAAGGACTTTGCAAGTACATCGCCCTAAGGACAGAGGATGTGTGCTTCTAGTGAGGTTTCATGAGCAATAAATCCTTGAACACAACCTTTGTATTTGCTGACACTCAGCTCACATTTTTAATAAACGGAAAAGCCTATTCTTTCGAGCAAACCAGCCTCAGATAAACATTATTCAAACCGAAGCTCAGGGACTCCACCTGGATGGAGAAATCATTGCTTTTAGAATGGCTGGAGGTGAGAAGGATGGTCATGGATCTGGGATGCACTATGAGAGAGGGAGTTTCAGGTTCCCACCCTGTGATGGTCCTTTGGGATGCTCTCCATCATCTCTAGCAACACAGAGAATGGAGGAGCGCTGCCTGCTCCCCCTGCCCCAAGGCCAAGGGCCACTCCATCCCACCTTGTAGGACACAGAGACACTGCATCTGGGGACACATCAGCATGGAGAAGACACAGTCCGTAACACCTGGCCCTATGCCCTGATGCTCTCCATCCCTCCATCCACAATAATACACCAGGAAACAGGGGTGGTGGTGGGGGGGTGGCCATACGGGTCTTTAACTCAGTGCCATCAACCTTCGACCTTATCTCTTATGCAATTCTCTTTTCCTTAAAAATTACAAGAGAAAGTTTCCTTTGGAAGGGCCTTAAGCCCGGTTTCATGTCCCCTTGACTGTCTGCAGCCGACGACTCCAAACCCTTTGCTAACTAACCCAGGCAGCGCTGGCCGGCATCCCCGCGCGCCCAACACGTCCCCCTGCTCCGGGTGATTGTTTGGCCCGGCTCCTGCCCAGATCATTTTTAACCTTCTGCAACTTTGGCTCTGGCAGAACTAAGGCTGCTCGGTGGGTAGCCTATTCCAACCAGCACTCCCTTGTCTTTGCCTCTCCAGGTGGTAACAGGCTGAAAAGCGCCTGTAATCCCTCTGAATGAACCGCACAGTGCAGAAACAAAGTCCAACTCTATTGTATTATGTTCATCCCCTTTTAACACGGGCTGCTTCAGCCACCCAAGATAAAGCAGGCGAGGATCTCACAGCTCCCTGTGCTGGGACCCCAAAGGAAGAAGTTGGAAAGGTCCATGAGACCCCTCCCTACCATGGCCCTGGGGGGGTTTATCTGCAGAGCTGGCAGTGCTCTTGCCACCCTTTTCCAACAACATCAAGAAAAAAAGTCTCCTGTTCCATCCCCTCCTACAACCAGTGCCTTTCACCACTTTTTTTGGCAAAGTTCAATCTGATTTTTCTTCTCCAGCCTCAGTTACATTCCCCATTTAAGGATAAAAGCTCCTGTTAGGACAGTAGTGCACCTCCATGGCTAGAAATGGGAGACACCTTGTAGGCTTCATCTGAAAGACATCAGCACATGGCTCTGAACTCGACTGACCTGCCGAGACAGCTTGTCTCTGCAGTTTGAAGATAAATGGTGAGCCTTTTGAAATAGTTCACCCGGCAGTGAGTGCAACACACTCCCTATGCCAAACATCACATTTATGGCTTGTTTCTTCAGTTCAGGTTTTCTGCAAAGATTTTAGAGAGCAAACTCTCAATAATCCTTTGCTAGTTGATCCAGTTTCTGGATCTGCTGCTCCACACCCTCCCAAGACCCCCGGTATGACCAAAGGCCTCTGAACTGCTGCCCTGAGGCTCAGAGGCTGCAGTGCTCCCACTGTGGGCAGAAGATGCCGAGGCAGAACAGGCAGAGCTGAGCCCCATCCCTGAGAGCTGCCTCGCGGAAAGGTGATGCTGAGCACGGAGGTGGCCACACACCCACCAAATCCAGCTCCTGCTGCACTCAGCTGCCCTGCTTGTACAGAAACGCCTCAGCATGGCAGCTAAAAGAGAGCTATATGCACCCTTCTAGCTGTGTCAGGGGTGATCCCTCCTTGCTGCCCACAATGCTGGGTGGTGGCACCCCCCTGCCTGCTCACCCGACTGCTCATGAGGACTTGCTGTGCTGAGCTGCCAAGCCAGGGATGCTCTGCCACCTCCATGTCCAGCTCCTACTCATCTCCAACATCTTCCACTAGTGAAAGCCCCTGATGTAGTAAAATTGGCTCCAGAGCACCCTCTCTGTGCTGGAGCCCAAATTTGACCCAAGCTCACACCAGGGCAGTTCTGAGAATGCTCCATCTTGGCTTTTCTGTAGGGATCCTTTAGCTACCAAGCTGGGAGGGACTAGGAGGGAGAAGATCAGGGCAGCTGCTGGACTCCACACAGGCTGGGACTGCCCTGCACCGGCCCCGGCTGGACTCGGCACCGGCAGCTTGGGAGCCAGCAAAGGGCTGTGCTTGCTCACGCCAGAGTTCTCGGCTCCAGCAACACGAACAGCTCTGTCCTGCTCTTTGCATCTCTCCCCTTCTCCTGCCTCCCCCATGGATGGACCACAGCTTTGCCTCCCTGACCTAGAGCTGCTCGGGCCAAAACGAACAAGACCTCAGCGAAGACGAAGCCGTGAGCTATGTTCTGTGCATAGCTCCGTTTAAGTGAAAACAACCGCCCTGTGCCAGTCTAAATACAACTCCCCTTTTCTTACTTATATAACATGGTAACCTTCTGTCAACAAATTCACTTTATTCCTGGCCCAACAAAGCATTACAGAGCCCTTATGTTTCTTGGCCACAATGGTCAAGACCCTCTGAGAAAAGCAGAGCTGTTGGGAGTCTGCGCTGGGTACATCTCGCTGGTACATGTCAAGGCTTACGTGAAACACTCCGTGCATTAAGGACTGGATGTTTGCTAAGGGCAGGGGAAGCTGGCAGCATGCGAGACCTTTCTTCTGATGGCTTTCTGCTTTGTGTCACTGTGGAGCTGGGTCCAAGCAGAGAAAGGTCAGCACAGCTCAGGCTGTTCAGCATGTCCTGAGCAGGGACTGTCCTCCATCCAGCACAGCTTGGGTGGCCCCAGGTATGTCCCTGACCCAGTCTGGGAACATACTGGCTCTTCCTTGCTCCAGCTGGACAGGGAGCTTGGTTTCCAGGAGGAAGAGGCAGAGTAAGATTTCACTTTTGGGTTCTCACAACACTTAATGTGGACCTGCATCCCAGGACCTTCACAAGAAGTTGGGTTTGGCTTGTAAGGAAAGTAGTGGAGAAGGGTTTGGGGTAAAGGTAGACCTCCCCATCACTAAACCCAGGCAGTGATAGGGAGAGGGAGTGATGTGAGATCCAGGGAGATCCATCTCACTCCCATTTGCAGGGGCTCAGTGCCTGCTAAGCCAATGGCCGGCTGGTTGGTTAAGTCAGCTGTTGTTTTGGAAAGGTGTCTCATTAGCCCAGTGTTTTCCAAGAACATCAGAGCTTTGGCAGGGGCCAAGCAGCAGTCTGAGGTTAACAAAACAACCTGGTGTAGACAGGCGCTCTGGTGGCTTGGAGAAGTCCTCAGTCAGCAGCTCAGTACGTGCTGCGGGGATCTGTGCAGATGCCAGGGATGTCCATCCCTCGTCTTCCCAAGCCCTTCCAGAGGCCAGGAACAGCCTATGTCCACAGGAGAATAGTCCGTGAGATGCATCTGGAGAGCAAAGTCTCCTAGGCCTGCTGGAGAGACAGCAACCGCCTGGCTCCCGCAGGCATTTCTCCACTACAAATGAATGCTGCAGCCAAGAGCAACCTTTCCAACGTCCAACCCGCGGTACTCGGCCTGCAATAGCAGCAGGCGTCTCGGGGGACAAGCCCGGCTGGAAATGTCATTAGCATGTGTCACCTCTGCCTGCTTGGAAGGATTAATCAGAACGAGGAGCTCACTTTTTAATGAGCCTTTTCATGGTGCATTACTGGAGGAGAAAAAAAATAAAAAAACCCCAAGCGAAACAGCTTTTCCAATAAAATTTATAGAGCATGAAAAGGGCTTCTGGCACTGGGGTTCAGAGGTGGCTGGCCCTCTGCATGTGGAGGCACCACCCTCCTCATCCTCCTCGGTGGATGAAAACAAAACAAACAAGCAGAAAAGTTCTGGGAGCAGATAAGTGAACTCATGTCCTTCACTGGAATGAGTGAGTTGCCGTTGTTGGCAAGTGACCCTCGGATGGATAAACTGAATCCTCTGAGGCTTCTATGCACCATGGCCACGGGGGCTCTGCTCTTCTAGGAGGCCCCTGAGACATCCCTACATCAAGAGCAGACCTCAGGCTTCCCTTGCATTGAAGCAGCAGTTAGAAACCTCAGCCCAAGCTGGGCCACACTGTGTTGGGCATCACGAGTGTATTCAGAAGATGCTCATCATGGAGAGCTTGCACAAAGCGCACTAAGTGGATAAGCAAACTGTGGACGTGATGAAAGCCCACACACCTTATGGTCTGTGGGTTACGCCTGAGGTAGGCACACCAAATTCCCTTTCAGAGTCTCAGGGGAGAAGCAGCCACCTCCTAGGTGGTGCTCCTCACCCTCAGGCAAGTGTCTAAGGGTGTGCAACGAGCTTTGCCTGCAGGAGCCATTCTTCATCACTCTGGGTGAGATGCTCAGACTCCCTTTCCACCCTGAGCAAGGGGCAGGAGTGTCCCCAGGTGATCATTCCTGGGAAGGGATCACCCATGTCAGCCATTTCCTCACACCCTGGCCAGCGGGGAGCAGAGCTGGCTCTGGCCAGCCTCAGACAGAGCTGCAGTGTGCAGGACCTGGGGAGCCAGCATCCCCTCGTGGGTGGGGAACGGGGGCCAGGGGGATGGAGAGCAGGGAAGGGCGAGTGGGATTTCCATGCCCAGTCAAGAGAACCAATTATTCTTGCATAGTCCACCCTTCCCTCCAGTAGAGAGTAATCCTTGCAACCATGACAGCCACTTCTCTCTACTGCAGAGAACTGTATAAATCAGAGCAGAACAAAAGTCCTTTGCTGGGAGCCAGGCATGTGCGCTGCGTTTCAAAGGGCAGGCACATTTCTCTATAGATCTGCGTTCTCCGGGGACTGCAACTCTGACAGCAGAGAGATTAAGCAAAACAACCCACTCAACCTACCCTTCTCCAGCATCTCTCCATGGGTGGAACAAACCCATCACAGTCAAACCACAGGGCAGAGCCATAATTCACACTTGTAACTTTGCTGCTTAGTTGTTTAAATGGCCTATTTTTCCTATTTAATGTTTTCAAAGTTTTGAGTAATAATTACATAGAATACAGGCTCCTCTGGCGTTAGGGCTGGAAAACTTAGAAATAATGAGGAAAAGCAAACCAAATGTACCAATTATTAGAGTCCTCGGGGAACCTGCAGAGCTCTAGTGAGCTGTATCCAAACCTTCAGAGAAGCCATTCAAGCTACATTCCTCGCTGGCCTGGTAAACACGCACACACGAACCCTCGCCCACACACCCCGAGTGAAAAGCTTTAAATCAACCCAACGATGCCAGGCGAACTTTGTAAGTTAAAGCAACCACAGCTTGTTATTAGCAGTACCGCACGCTGCGGATCTCCTGCAGGACAGTGCTGCTGACGGTCCATCACTCACAGGAGCAGGGGTCAGAGAAGAGGAGTGAGCGAGCACTGGTTTCCTCCCACTCTCACAGACCACGATGTGTTTCCTTGCAACTTTTCTAAGCACTCAGGGCAGCAAACTCATTTCTTTTCCCACTCCATGTGCACCAGTGGAGAGCTGGGCTGACGCCAGTGGAACGAGGTACTGAAAATGAGAGTCATGGGGAGTTTAAGCCCTTCTGCTCCCCAGGGGTTTCTTGGGAATCAGCTATTTTTCTGTGTGCTCCTAATTATACAGCTATTTGCATGGACAAATTTTGGCTTCTGGGTTGTGCCTACTTCAAGGCTTGGGTATTGGTGAGGTGTGGGACCTCTGGCAGCTGCCGTGTCTCTCTGCCTCCCCCGGTGCTGGCAGGAGAAGCTCTCAAGGAAGCCTCTGCCTGTTACCCCATCCCTAAATTCCCCTGCATCTCCTGCATTTGATTGTCCTGGAGCTGGGGACCAGTTGCCACCTTGGCTGACACTGCTGGAGAGGAGATGTCCACAAAGGGAACACGGCATTTTGGGTGAGGGATCCTCAAAAGCTTCCTTGAGTCATCTTGGAGCCACCCAGCACCTCCATCACCCTCCTGGCACAGCAGAACCAGGGACAATATCTACTCTGCAGACAGACAGACAGACTCTTCCTCCATCTCAGACAAACATAATGGAAAACCTGGTTTGGAAATGTCTTTGAAGGAAAAGGAAGTATTAAAGAGAAAAGAATGAACAACAACCACATGTGAACATCATTATTCCTAAAAGAAGTGCCATCCCCCAAACCTGTGCCAAGAAACCTACTGCCATGAAGTTTCTCTGCATAGGAAATAACAAGGAATTGTGCAACTGCAGTTGTTGCCAGAGCATACGACCAGAGCTGGGAAGTCATGTTATGGCTTTTGCCAACCTGCCTGGGTGTCAAACCTAGAGCTGATTGCACAGTGTATGCGCTTCAGGCAGAAATCACAGGGTGACCTTCTTGTTGGAGGCTCTCAGAGGAGGCATTTTCATTTTTTTCCAGTGAAAAACATCTAAATGTAGTAGAAACATTTTTGGGTTTATTTCAGATTGAAATGGTTTCATTTGGGGTTTTCAAAGCCAAGCCAAAAGTTTGGATTTAAAACAAAAAAGGGAAATATTTCTGTCCTGTTTTGAATTGCCTTCCATCAGATAATCAGAAACTTCATGGAAAGGGAAGAGATTCCTCCAAACATTCGCATCCAATTTGAAATAGTAAATTAAAAGTAGTTGAACAGTTTTAAACAGCTCCCTTATTAGCAGCAGTGTAACCTCCTTCCCACCAGTGTCGGGACACAGCCTTCCCTGCTCTCCCTGCCATCCTTCCTCTAACGGCTGGGTTAGTTTTAGGGTGCCTGGTTTGAAGCTGAGATGTCTCCAGCTGGTTTCCATGGGGACAGAGCATCCCCTTTCCCTGCCCACCCTGCCCGTGGCATCACTGAGTTGGGGGCACCCAACCTGGTATTAGCCTGACAAATATTTGCCTGCTTTTCATTCCTTCTCACGGCCGCATCCGACGACCGCTACATCCAATGACTGCTGCCACAGCCACAGGAGCTGGCTCAGGGTCTGGATCCCCCTAAAATCCGGACACATACACAAAGAGTCAGAGAGAGCCTGTTCCAAAGTGCCTCCAGCCTGCAAAAGGGGGCTAAATACTGTTTACTCTCTGCAAGCTTTGGCGTGAAAAATGATAAAACGAGGTTAAATCTCTGCTTTTTCTTTTTTCCCCCCTCTTTTTAATGTAGGGAAGGTAAGACTCCTGAGCCCTGGGGATTGCCTTTATTTTCTCTTTTATGATATTTACTAAAGACTTAAAGATGGGAAGAGGCAGAAGCCTACGGAGTGTATGGGCTGAGATGAAAAGGTCCCGGATCCCCAGCGGGATAGGAAGGCTTCCAACAGGAGGCACAAGCTGCTCGGCTTTGTTTCTCAATTCAAACATGGTGCCATGCACAAAAGGAGGCGAATAATATCGCTCTCCCAGGCGGCGAGCCCACGCCTCGCTGCTGGCCATAATCATAATAATTCAAAACAAAAAAAGCAAGAAAAATGATTTGGGATTAAGGGTTCCCGTGTCCCACCTGCTGGCTCGGGGTATTCTTCTGCTGAATAGACCTTCGGCTCCCCCAGACCTCGGGCTCCCCGGGGCAGGGTCCATCCCTTTCCGGGCCACCATTGACATGCTGTGGGATCAGAATGCCTGCGGAAAGATTCCTGGGGAGCTGATCGTGTGAATAAAAGGGCAACCTGTCAATGACTCCATGCCGGCACAAACGCTGGGGTTGTGGGGAAGGGGCAGTTGAGGTTTTCCTGCAAGGCAGAGGCTGGGGGGAATGGCCAGCACAATACACACTAATGCCTGAGCTGACCAGGCCTGGGCCACTCAATGCCACCCCAGGAACTCCCTGTAATCTGCCATTATATCCCCTCTTTGACATGGCTTCCTTCTGCTTAACAGTCCTCTCTGGGCTTAGCTCCCGAGGTACAAGGCTGAGCTGGCCAGCCCCTTTCCCAAGCCCAAGGTGTGTGGACAATGCTCAATTTTCTCCTAACAGCACAAACACAATGAGAGAGTCAAGCTAGCCTTAGATGTCAATAGAGCATCTAAACCCACCATTTTTTCTGCAAAAAAACCTCTATCATTCACTGCATCCAAGGGTGAGGAGCTCCACAGCTTGCCCACAGTGCTGGACAAATGATCTCCTTCCCTTTGACTTGAATCAAGAGCCTACTGGCTTCATTCATCCCCCCCTCCATGAAGTCCCACAAATTCCCACAGAGCATCCTGCCCCATCAGCATCCACCCATCCCTGTCTCTCAGTCCAAGTGGTGGTAGAGGACGGGGCTCAAAGGCTCATAAATGAGCTCCTCAGGTCTCCAGTAGCACAGACTCTCCTTGCCCCATTCACTGCACAGGTCAGGCTTTGCTGAGTGGATTCAGGGCCTGTGAAACCCTCCCACCTTGCTGCAAGGACAGGACAAGCAGCTGCTCTCGAGCATCCACCATAGCTGTTGAAGGAGCATCACCACATGCAGTGACTAGGCTGGGGGAGCACCATCACCTGCCTTGGTTGGCTGGAGGAACATCACCAGCTGTGTTGGCATGGGCTGGAGAAGCATCACCAACCACATTGGCTGAGCTGGAGGAGCATTGCCACCCACCTTGGCCAGGTTGGAGGAGCATTGTCAGCCACCTCAGCTGGGCTGGAGAAGCATCGCTGCCCTCCTTGGCCAGCCCCAGAGCACCTTGGCAGGCTCTGAATGAAGGTCCTTGCTGGCCTCGCCAAGCCAGAAGGTCAGCAGTGTTGACAAGACACCACAGTGATATGGAAAGTAAAAGCTAAAACTGAAGTTGGAGGGCACTGAGCTCTGACTAAGGCTTCCTTGGAAAATAAAACCACTCTGTTGAGTCTCTCAGCTGGCCTGGAAACCTCTGCTGGCCACCAGGAGAGCTGTGCCCTTTGTGGCCTGTGCACGGATGCGTCGCTCTGTTCACCCTTGGCACGGTGGGAGCAGCACAGGTAGCCCAGCACCGGCATTTTCCTGTCAGGACTCTGCCCTGCTCCCGCTGTGATCAGTGGGGATGCTGCAGTTAACTCCAGAGAGGACACTGTCAGCAGCTCTCCCAACAGCTTTATCCAGCACGGAGCACGCCCTTAGAGGCCCATCAATAAATAACAGCATTTTCTTATGGTGTTGCATCACAACTCACAGGATTTTTAACTCATTAACAACTGACAGTCCATGCCCTTTGTCTGCCCAGCGTATTGCATCAGTCTCGTGTGCTTACTGGCAAACAGATAAATTGATCCTCCCACAACTCCACCTGGTGAGATGCCACTTCTGCATGTGGGCAGCTGATGAGACCATGCAGAGGGGACCCCAGCTTTGTCCTTTCAGAGATGAGCCAGGGAAGCTTCAGCTCTGTCCACACAGGGTTTATGGGGAACCTATAGAAAAATTCACTGTGAGGGAGCTTCAATGCCCAGCTTGGCCCCTGTTGCATGCTCTGGTGTTCAGGACGCACAGATTCAGGAAGTTCTTGGATCCAAGACTGGCCAGGTGAAGAATCGGTCTAGGGGGGAGTCAGGAAGGCCAAGATACAGGGGTCAGCCTCTATAGGAATACATCATAGAATCGTAGAATCATAGACAGGTCTGAGTTAGAAAGGACCTTAAAGATCATCTAGTTCCAGCCCCCCTGCCATGGGCAGGGACACCTCTCACTAGAGCAAGTTGCATCCAACCTGGTCTCGAACACTTCCAAGGATGGGGTATCCGTAACTTCTCTGGCTAACTCATTCCAATGTTTTACCATCCTCAGAGCAAAGAACTTCCTCCCCGTATCTAATCTAAATCTCTCCTCTTTTATTTTGAAGCCATTACCCCTTGTCCTATCACTACAAGCCCTTGTAAAAAAGTCTACAGGGAGCTGTGGGGTCATGCCAGGGCAAGGCCACACAAAGAGATATAGAGCAGTAAAGAGAAGGGCTGAGGAAACACCCTGTGAAAGGAGCAGTGCTGGGAACAGGAGATCCTCAA
Source organism: Eurystomus gularis (assembly GCA_013400335.1). Taxonomy (NCBI): domain Eukaryota; kingdom Metazoa; phylum Chordata; class Aves; order Coraciiformes; family Coraciidae; genus Eurystomus; species Eurystomus gularis. The sequence continues at coordinate 421,009 of VZZY01006369.1, read as the reverse complement.
ACGAAGGGAAGGAGGGAGCTAACGAATGAGGCGCTCCTGGCCTCTGCCCAGCCTCTGCAGCATAGACAGAGCTGAGAGATGGACTAACAGATGTTGCCCTCAGAGATGTTTTCAGCTGGGCTGGGGTTTGGTTCCCTTGGAAGGATGTGGCCATGGGGCTCACCTGTCCAGGCAGTGGTGGGAAACAGCACAGCCATGCCACCCTGTTACAGATTGACACTCAGCGATGCTGATGAGATTGCCTCCTCCTGCCCTTGCCACTGTCGCTTTCCTCTGGCTCCAGTAGAAACAGTCACCATTTCTCACAGACAAACGATGTCAATCTACCAGCCCCACCAAACCCAACCGAAGAACGGATACAGCTACCTGAGTGGAGAAACACCCAAGCAGGGGCTGCAGGAAGCAAAGACCCCCAAAGTCACAGGGAGCTGTTAAACACCATTGGAAGCTTCCTGACCACACTGCTCTGGGGTACAGGAGTGTCCATGCTTTAGGTGTTGATAATTTATGGGGCGCTTTCATCTTTCTGTGGGAGCCTCTCCTGGTTTTGGCTGGGATAGGGTTAATTTTCTTCCTAATGACTGGTACATGCTGTGTTCTGGATTTAGCATGAGAGTAATGTTGATAATGGTGGTTTTAGTTGTTGCTAAGTAGTGTTTATACTAAATCAAGGATTTTTCAGCTCCTCATGCCCTGCCAGCGAGAAGGCTGGAAGGGCACAAGAATTTGGGAGGGGACTTGGAGGGAAGTTAGCCCAAACTGACCAAAGGGATATTCCATACCACAGGACATCATGTCCAGTATATAAACTGGGGGGAGTTGGCCAAGAGGTGCCAATCACTGCCTGGGGACTGGCTGAGCATCCATCGGCGGGCGGTGAGCAGTTGTATTGTGCATCACTTCTCCTTCTTAGGTTTTATTGCTCTCTGTTTTTCTTATCTTCCTTTCATTATTGTTATTTTCACTATTATTGTATTTTATTTTGATTTCAATTATTAAACTGTTATCTCAACCAGGAGCTTTATTCGTTTCTGATTCTTCGTATCCCACCGGGGCAGGGGGAGGAGTGAGCGAGCAGCTGCCTGGTGCTTAGTCTCTGGCTGGGGTTAAGCCACGACAGAACCCCAGCATCCTGGGCTTCATACAGGTGTCCAGCACACAGAATTTTTCCCATTTTAGAGGTATCTGTTTCTACCGGAGCTGTTTCAGGGTGAACGCTTGAGCACTAGTGCTGTGGTAGCACCAAAATACTGCTCTTCTGATAGAAGCATTTGAACAAGATACTAAAACACAGGATTGAGGGGTGTGCCACACTGGCCTGACCCTGCTAAACCTTGTCCCTTCTATCTGCTGAAACCTTTTGTGTAGATTCAGAGATGGTTAAACACCGAAGTGTACTCCAGGACTAGGTCAAAAGTCAGAGTCCCCCACCACAACATCTACATCAACCCCACAGTGTCTAACAATGGAACCACAGCAAAATTACTAGGCAAAAAAACATCACCTGCCTCGGTTTAAAGAGTTAGGATGAAGAAGAATCAGCCTCAACACTGGAGGCACTTTCTTCGTATCTGCAAAGACTTTCCTGGTGGCCACTTCATATGGGAAAGGGTAGGATTTGCCACCCTTCTTTGAAGAGGTACATCAAAAGGCATTGCCAAAGAAGACAATCTGGAGGCATTACAGTCACAATACGCCATTGCTTCATCCATCAATTTTGTGTCAAAGCCCAGCTGAAACACAGCTTTCAGTGCGAGACTGTGATGAAGTGACAATCTCACCCACATCTATGACAAAGGTCTGCACCGCATTTATCTCAGTGAGAACTGGGAGCCTCTGCTAATTTTGCTTAATCTTTTATATGAGGTTCTGAATTTACAAGAGATTCAGTCTGGGTATCTGGCCAGAAAGGGAAACCCTGGCACCGTTTGGCTCCTCAAGTTCTGCAGTGTTGTGACAATCTCTGCAGCATCTCCTTGGACTGGTAATTGTGATGCCCACCAGGGTGTTGAATTTGGAGTTGTCTCAGAGGTTTCAGTTCTCTGTCTAGCATTACTCCCTCCTGCGGGGTTGGGAATTGCTGTGAATTTTATTTTGTTTTGAAAGAGGGCAGTTCTGGACTCCTGTTTGCTTCAGCCTCCAGCTGCTTAGCTCAGGGCTTACACTGCATGACTTCTGTGGGCTTGTGGCACCAAACACAGGACCTGCTGGGACCTGGTCATGCTTGGTCGTTTACAATCCCCAACCTGCCCAAATCCATCCTTGAAAGGACAGACCCAGACCAGAGCAGGGAGAGAGGTGGGATGGCCTCTCGCGGTGCACTCCCTGTTCCTGCTCTTCCAGTGTTTCTCCTCTAATAGGGCGCCTGCACTTGAGGTTCTGCACTTCATCTTGTTCATAAAACTGATGCTAGGCAGAATACTTGGCTCAGCTCAAGCGTGACCCACAGCTATAAATCTGCACTGCTCCCCCTACTTACGCCCCCACGGAGCTGCTGTCACTGCCCATTTTGAGTTGAAAAACCAAACATGACATTTCCCAGGTGCAGATGTGTTTGTCTCCCCTCCTTTCCAGACTTCCTTGGCTTCTCTCTCTTTTTGAAGAGAGATTTAGCAGGCTCTCCTCCTGCATGGAAATGTTGAGGCAACAGCCTGGCTGGGCCAGAAGAACTGCTCTGATACCCAGGGGAGATGGCTGGCTGTGGCACTCCAGCCATCCCATCAACTGTCCAGGCTGAGGAGCAGGGCTGGAGGTCTTGGAGGACTCCAGAGAAAATGAGTTTTCCCTGTCCCAGCACTGAGGTAGTGGTGAGGATAGGGAAGATTTCCTGGTGCTCATTGACTGCAAGAAGAGCTTCCTGGAGCAGAGAAGCGGGATGTGAGAAGAGGCCAGTGGGGAGAATATCAGACAAGAAGAAAAGCTGATCTTCTGCCCTTTCTGCATGCACCCCACACACCCACTAATCCCGTCACTGCTGCACAGTCCTATGGGCAGTTGTTCTGAAGGGACATGATGTGCTGGGGAATAAATGAAGTCTAGGGGACCTTACAGCCTTCTGACCCTTATGAAAGGGTAGACAAAAAGCAGCACAACTGAGGATTAGGTTTTTGGACTCCAAATGCTCTCAACCACTTGTAAGCCTCTATCCCATCCCAGTTAATTCATATGAAAAGACTTGAAAATGTCCCACGTGTGTGATCCATAGAAGCAAAAGCCATTAAACTACTATTACTACTACTATGTTACTAAAACTAATTACAAGGATGCCATCTTCAGTTCAGAAACCCCTAAATTACAGAGAATTCACCAGCCAGCTATTGACACTTGGTTGCCCCACACTTCCCAGGGAATTTGATGCTGCTCAAGTTGGAAGCAGGATCCTGCACCAACACATTCTTTCCTCTGACCAGTATGGCCAGACTAAGGGCCAGTTACAGAGCATGAGGCTGGGATTCATCCCCACTTATTGCTGGCATTTTAACTGATGCCCATTTTAGGCACCTGGCTGCTACAAAGACATGAGGGGAGGAAGGATTCCCATGAAGGAAATTCAGAGTGCAAGGGGAAACATCTTCCCACTTCCCAACCAGCATAAGCACAGGTCAAGCATGGCAGCGGTCATTTAAGTGAGCGTTACCTGGAGATGGTAAGCCCAGAAAACACACCACTATGAGTCTTCTGGAAGAGCAGAAGCTAAGAGCTCCCAACTGCAACCTGGGGACTGCAGGTTCTTGAGTGAAGGCAGCAGTACTGAGCAGCCGTGTCCTGGAGTAGTTCCATACAAGGTATTCTGGCTGGCCATGTGCCCCCCTGATCAACTCACGGGGACAGAATTATTCCCAAACCCTGCTCCTGTAGCAGCCCTGTGTGACTTTTATAGCTTATTGTCTGTTCGAGTACCAGATTTTCCTCTATCTCAGTGCTATGTGGAGGTGGGTCTTATTTCTGCAGCTGGTGCTACAAGACTCCTCTTTAGATGGCACAGCGATAAGAGGGTGTCTGGGGCTCTTTATGACATTGCTTAACGAGCTGATGACATTTTTATGAATGAAGAAAGTCCCAAGACGATTAGGCTTGTTGATTCTTCAGAGATGCCAAGGCTCTCCCCTGAGTAACAAACCCCATTCACATTCTTCTCAGTAGATGAAATCTTCACAGTATGCTTTCTCTTCCTGCCCTCCACCAAAATTGTCCTCTTCTTCTGACCAGCCTGGAGTCAGACACAGGAATAACCTTGCTCTCCTTTCAGTGGGAAGCTTTGGGAGATGGAGGCTCCCAAATCATAGGTGTCCATGGCACTGCAGGATGGGAGAGGGATTCTGGGTGTCAGCTGATCTGTTGTTAAGGCCAGGAGAGGGCTTCGGGATGAGGTGTGCACAAAGGCACTGCTGTGGATGGCTTTGCAAGAGCCAATCCTGCCTCCTTAAAGGATAAGATGGCTTTGAAAGAGCGAGTTAAGTGTGCCAGGGTATACGAAGACTTTGTGAGGGGCTTTTCTAAAATCCCACACAAGAGGCTGTTAAGGAAACCCGGTAACTAGAGGATAAGAGGCAAATTCCCATCTTAAAACCAGCCTCGGGTAGCAGAGACAAAGAGTTTGAACCCTGCAAGACTTGGCATGCGGGGAGGTGAGCAGTGCCTGGGGCCCAGTCATAATTAAAAATAATAACACTGAGCACTCTCAAAGCACTTGGTAAACATGATTAACTAATTAGTCAACTCTTTACTAATTAACCAGTCACAGGACTGGTGTTGCTCAATAAGTTTAATGATCCGGAGAGCAGTTGAATAGCTGGGGGCAACGTCTGCAGGGGACGCGGTGGCTGTGCTGGGGACTGATGGGGAGTTGGGATGAGCTCACAGCGGGAACGGGGCTTGGACAGGAGGGGACACACACCCTGGGCATGGGCAGGGGCTGGACACCCTGGTCATGCTGAGGATAAAGCTGTCCTCTTCTCCTCCCCACCTCTCACCCTCCTCTCGGGAGAGGGCACTCGCTGTGCATCTCCCATAGACGCCTGGGGTTAATGTTCGTAGCTGCTCAGGCACAGCAAGAGGCAGATGGAAATTTTCAGATATACCCAAAACCAGCCTAGTCTGAGATCAGGCTGAACTACTTGTGAACCCCCTCAAAATGCTGTGTACCTCAAGCTTCACGTTAGTGCTCCTCACCTTCCTCTCTCTTCCCTTCCAGTAAATCAAGAATTGGAGTAACGACAGCGCAGGATTGGGGAAAAGAAGAGAGAAGTAGGACAAGGAAGCCTCTGTGGTTGCCACTAATCATCAGTTCCCCACCCCACATTCCCCCCCTCCCCCCGTGCCTCAGTTTCCCCAGGGTTCTGTGTACTGTGCAATGTCACACCACACGTCCTGCTCAGAAGCCCTGGCATCATGTTAGTTGTTAATCAGGGCTGCAGTTGGAAGCGTCCCCACAAACTGAAACACACCTTCCCAAAAGACACATGGGGGTGGTTCTACCTCTACTGCTCATGACTGCCCGGCACCTTTCTCCCTCAGTGTGAGCCCTGCTTTCTTCTGCCTGCACATGCTGATGCCAGCACTGTTCTCAAAGGCGTTTCTGGTGGCCTCAGGCTGTCTCTATGGCCTGTGACAGGTACCAGTCCTGAGGGAAAGCTGCTCCTGGCTGGTGGCTCCAGCACATCCCTGAGCCATATAGGGCAGCTTCTTGCCCCTGCCATGATCCCACTGGTGAATGCCACCTTTTGGAGCTTGGATTAAGTATTTCCTAGCTGTAATTTGGGCATTTACTGTCCAGGAGTCTCAGAGTCCAAGTCGCCGTGCAATTAAACGTGGCCTTTCACAGCAACATGGAAGCATCTAGAACAGATCTGTATGGCTGTGCCCATAACTGTGATGAAAACGTCACAGATCCCTCTTTCTCAGCACCAGGAGTTAATTTGCTGCAGGAGGGATCTGCCAGGACCGAGGGAGCACTATGAAGACCCAGAGATGCTGAGCAGGGCTGAGTCATCAGTCTCCTGGTTTTTCCTGGAGTATCTGGGAAGTGCTGAGCTTTCCATGGGACTTGGAAACCTGTGACACACACTTCACCCAGCATTGATGGGATCACATGGCCAGACAGCATTTCAGCCACTGCTACAGCCCTTCCAGGACGCCTGCCATAAAAACCAAGCTAAGGAGAAGGTCTGACCTCGGGGCTGTTCGCTTGGACCTCCGCTGGCTGGCTGGACTTTCCCCATCAGACATCCCAGTGAGTTGGGGAAGGGCATCCAGTGCTTGTCAGGGAAGACAGAGGACTGGAGGAGGACCCGGCAGCTCTGCACGATGTGATGATGCTGAGCGCTGTGCTCATGGTGATGGAGCATCCCACCTTACTGGAGTCAGCACAGAGTGCCTGAAAAAACCATGCTCTCCATTTTCTCCTAGCTGGCCCCTGCATCTTGAGAATGAAGGTCCACCACTGGGCAAGCAGCTCCCAACTGAATTACCAGCCTGCCGTCATGGTAGTGAAAGTTTCCAACTGCAAACCCTTGATTCTGCAGTTACCAAGAGAGAAGAAAGAAAATTCTCCCATGCAGAACAGTGTTTGGAGGTCAATAGAGAAAACCCTGTGGCCTGAATACCCAATCTGGGGAGACCGGGGAGCCTGGCAGGGAGGCTGGGGTCTGGGTGTCTGCGTTGTCACACTTGTAGCCAGGTTACCATGGCTCATCCGCAGTGCATCTGCACCCCGGGGGTCTGCTTCTTGCCTGCATTCAATGGGCTCCGCTCTTCCAGCATTGAGAAGGACAGATGATTTGCAGAAGAAAAGCGAGTCCTTAGTGGTCCTGTCATGTCATCGCCCTGGGGGTTCACAAAAGAGTGTGGGTGCAGCCCAGAAAGGGGCTGCCTGCGCTGCCCCTGGCACGGCCCATGGGCACGGTGCCCATTGCCCTCCCCAGGAGGGGTGCTGCACCGTGGGGTGGCCGGGCACCCACCTTGCCCTGCTCACCTGGGCCTGGACACAGCTTGGTCACCCGGGTGACCTCTCTGGGTGTCCCCCAAAAGGGACCTGAAGCACAGCAGATGGTGGTGAGGACACAGAAATTGCCACGTTGCCTTAAGTTCATGGGTTCAGTTAGCATCATCCCATGCACGGGAGCGGCTGGGTGCCTGGTGACCACGCGAATGGAGTGCTGGGACCTCAGTGCCTTCAAAGGCAAAGGTCAAAAGCCACCAAAGCAGCCAGGAGGGACATGGGGACCCTGTTTTTTGGGGGGTTCTTCTCAAAGGCTTGAGGTGACATCTAGAGCAGGGTAACCAGTGGGGATGCTCAGGCCATGGGTGCTGCTCAGTGTCCATAGGACACCCCGGCTGCCCCAGCTGTCCTTCCCACAGATGGGGACCCTTGCTCAACTCTCTTTGGGAGCTCCCCTCCACCAAGCCACTCCAGCATTTGCGATTGTGGGGCTGCTGCTGGGGGAAGGGAGTTGGGTGCTTTGGCCACGTCTGCCCATGCCCCCCGCCTCCTCCCAGGGGATGAGAACCGAAATAAAAGGTCCATTTCTTTAGAAAGCCAGGCCTGACTATGGGAAGGGTCCCCGTATCCATGCAGCTCGCCCGGCCTCCCGCTCCCCTGTTTAGTAATCTCACTTCTGGGCCTGAATTCATTCAGACATTGTGAAGGATTAGCTGACCTTTCTTTCAGCACTTGGTAAGCTGGGGATGTTAAAGCTTCCCAAAAATTAAACTCTCAGGAGGTTGCCCTGGAGGCTGGGAGTCTGGAGAGCTGCTCAGTGGCTGCGGCTGCTTCCCCAGCATCCACCTCAGGGCAGGGACAGACCTGGGGTTTCCCCTTCATCCCCCCAAAAATCGTTCAGATCCACGCACAGCCTCTGCACAGTCCTGGTGAAGGCGAAACCAGCTGGTTTTCTCTCCTATTAGACAATTCGGCAGTTTTGCCATATCTTGGTTCCAGCTCCCGCTTTTCCTGGCTTCTCTCTGCCACCATGAGAGGGTGGGTTAAGGGAAAACGTGAGCCCTTGAGCCCATGAGCTCAGGAGCTGAGGTCTGGGGAGGCAGGTGGAAGCTGTCTGAGAATGGATGCTGCTGTCACAGCTAAGGGGTGGCACAAGCTAGTAGGGACAAGCTTTGTGAGCTTTGTGAGGGAGCGTTCACTCTGAAACCTAGCAATGACTTGTGGCTTGGGTAGCATGTTGCTGCCTTAGATCTCAAGCTGGAAGTGAGCATGAGGATTTATTTTAAGCTCCCAAATGCAGACGTGAGGGAGCGACACACAAAGTACTTCCTGAAGAGGTGGAATTAGGCACACAACAAGGCTGCGCTCCCCTGACCAACTGAATCCCATTCTCTGAGCTGCTCTTTGCTGCACGCATGAGAGATGTAGGAAAATTCCCTTCTTTTCCGCATTTTTGCTATGAATGTTCTGCTGACATGTGAATGTCAGAGCCAGGGAACCATACTTGGCCACGAGCAGAGAGGGCACCACTATCAAAGCGCATTTGGTCTCCCTGCAACCTGGGACGTGAAACTGCTGCTTCTGCCATGGAGGACCCTGAGGAAGCAGCTGGAGCTGTGGGGGAGCTGGTGGCTGCATGGCCCATGCCCCATCACCCTGCAGAATGCTGCAGGCTGCCTCTGGGGGGGTCGCAAAGACGACCCTGTACCCCAGCAGTCAGGGCAGCCAAACTCCTGGAGGCAGCACCTTCCCTCTTTGGTTTCAGCCCCTCTGGTTCAGGGTGATGTTGTTGCATCTGGCAGAACACGAGCGAATTCATCAGTGCAAGCAGAGCCCGCGTGCAGCCAAGCCCGACCTTCTGCCCAAACCCAGACGGGGAGAACAAATTGCACAGAGGGAGAGCAGGGCTTAGTCCAAAGCCCACGGAAGCGAGCGGTGGAACTAGAAGTGAGCTCTCCTCCTCCTACTTGCTTTCCCTCTCCATCTCATTTGAACTGAAGCCGTTTGCACGCAGCAAGAAGCCAAGAAATCCAAACGCTGCCGCAGCAGCGGCATCCGAGCCACACAGAAGCCNGGTGAGGGGATGCCTTTGTTTTCCATTTAAATGGCTTGTTTAAACGGGCAGCCAGCTTCTAACGGGGCTTCTAATTTTATAGGCACCATAACCCAGTGCGAGAAGTCTCTTTTACGACTCTCCGCTCCCCCTGTCTCGAGCAGGAGCGAGGGCTGTGGCCGAAGCCCCGGGGAGTGTGCGCAGATCTGCCGGGTCGCTGGCGCAAAGCGGCATTGCTAATTCTCCAAAATAAAACTGTCTTAGGAGATATAAATTAGATTATTGCTCTGGGGAGATGAGCTGCCCTGCTCGCCCACGGGGCTGCCGCCGTCGGATAGCATCTGTTGCAATTACAGGTTCTTCCAGCCTGCTCGGCAGAAATGACCTCCCAAAATATTTCAGCGGCAGCTGGAGCACACACAGACACTCGGTGTTCTTTCCACAGCCGAACAGCAAGTGCTTGGTTTGGGCTGAGTAGCTAGCTGGTGGCCCCATCTCCTCTGAGGGCTCAGGGAGGGGGGGGTCCAGTGTCCCCCTCGCTGAAGGTAACAGGGTCCAGGCTGTCACCTTGCAGCAGGCGCCGGAGGCTGAGCTTGTCTCTCATCGTGGGTTTGAACAGTGCAAAGTGCACCCTTGGCACTCGATCAGCAATATTAATTGCCCGTGAGAGGAAGCATATAATCAGCCTTCAATGCTGTATAATTACACAGAAATTACCAGAAGAAATTAATTCCAAAAGGTGAACATATGGGCCGCAACGCTGAAACCGAAGCTGGATTTTGCCTCTGGTTACTGCCACTCAGAACGGAGGGCAGAATCTAGGCCAAAAGTGTGTTTTCTAGTTTGTGATTTATTGTACCGAAATGGAGCTGGTAATGAAAACCGTGCTCCACTTAATACACAGCCGACTTCCAACAAAAATGCCAGCAGGAACTCTTTCTTCTCCTTCTTGCGCTACAGCTGCCCGTCAGCAGAGGATCTACAAGCTTGGCTCTCCTGCTGTGACCATGGGGAGAGGCACCAACACGCCACGAAACCCCAGCGCTTACTGGCACCAGGCTCAGCAGACTGGTACCTCACCGTGCCCCTGCCAGCCCTGGACCATCCTCTGCCTCTCCTGCATCTCCCCCACGCTCTCACACCTTCCCCCACCTGAGGAGGGCTGGTTTTATTGCCAATTATTTCAGCAAGCAAATAAAACTTAGGCTCTATGATTATATTTTGGCACAGCAGTCTCCAAAATACACCCCGTGGGCTGGGGTTCCTGCTGAACCTGCCTCACTTTGCTGCAGCATTGACCCATTCAACTCAAACCATGTGGGTGCTCAGCACCCACCGCCAAAGGAGGCATATGAGATGACAGCTTTGCTCCTTCCTGGCCCAACCTGTTGCTTCCTGGTCTGAAAAAGGCCATTTTTCTTCTGCGTGCACTGAACAGCAGGACACCTCCTCTCTCCTTGCTGAAAGCAGCAGGTGGAGAGAGCTCTGAGGAAGCTCAATGGTGGCAAAGGGACCCTGCAGCCCTTCCAAACCCTCCCTTACAAACACGGGGCAACCTGTGGGAAACCGTTGGGAGATGGCCGAGTGCCACGGCTGAGGCCCTTCGCTGTAAACGGGAATTCATTTGCATGCCAGCGCTGTAGTCGGGCGCTTTACACCACGGCACAAGCATATAAATGTATTTGAATCTTCAATATCGCCCGGCCAACGCCCGACTGCACGCTCCCCTTGGAGAAAATCCCTCTGGGTGGAGGGGGGGGGTGGAAGAAGGTCTCAAATCAAAGATGCCCAAATGAGGCCTTGGGTCCCACGGGCAGCAAAACGACGGGGAGCTGAAACGCATCGAATGCAGGCACACGGCGGATCTGCGGCGGGGCTTTCCCAGCCAAAACCGTGCGTGCCAGCGACAACAGGAAACTCGCAGGCTGTGTGACAAGTGTTGTGGCCTCTCCTTAGCTCTCTTACTGCCTCAATGGGTCCCGGGTGACTCTGCAATCAAGGTCCCATTCAAGCCAGGAAGAGTCGAATCCCAGGGATATGTGTTAGGCCAGCACTTCCCACTTCTCTTTCAGTCATGGACACTTATAAATTTTCCAGGGACAGTGGTACAGTACATGCCTCTGTTGCTGCCACTTCCAAAGACTCCTTAAAAGTAGTCCAGGGCTCTGAGAAACTCATTCTATTAATCAGTCAACAGGGATGCATGTGAGTTCATGGGCCTGCCAAGAACCAGAGTACAAACTACTAGCCAAGGTGAGCAAGTCAAACTATTGGCAATTAATACATTTATTGCAAATGTCGACCCACTTTATGTTCCTTTATTTAACAGAGCTGCTCTGGAATAAAGGGCAAGTAAATTCTATGAGTCTTCATGCCTCCCTGGTTCTCTGAGCAGAGCGAGCTGAATTCTTGTTGCTATTATTAGTGTTGCGCTTGTTGTTGTTATTATTATTGTTATGATTATGTGCATTTCATTCTCTTTTGGGTAATGAATAATTTATGACTCTGTCTCGATTCCCTTTCAATGGATTCACTATCCGGGGAGACTTGCTGAATAATTTGGATCATTCGTTTTCAAGTGCATGGGCTGCCGACAAATTGCTCGCTTTTCATTACCGGGGACATTCATTGGTCACCCAAATCAGGGGATTTCTTTGGTTGCCCCAAGCACGTGATGTGCTGTCTGGGGTTTTGTTGGGATTTTTTTTTTT
>VZZY01006369.1:399101-409293 GCA_013400335.1 Eurystomus gularis | reverse complement strand
TTTTTTTTTTTTTTTTGATTGGGTGAAACTTCGTGAAGTGGAGACTAACAAACAGCTCGTCTCGGGGGGCTGGATCTCTGGAGAAATCAGTTTGCCACATTTTTGTGAACGTTTGGTGGTTTCACAGAGGCTTGTGAAAAACAAACGGGCATATTAAACATTATTTCCTGTTTTACAGGCATCGCTATTTTTGCTGTTTGATTTGATCAAATCTATTATGCAGCTGATTATTAAGCTTTTGCTTAGTGCTTACTAGAGAAATATTGCAGTGTTAGTCCTGCTGTTTTGCCTAAAATCCCGGCAGCAGGTGAATGTTCAAGAGGCTCGCGCTTGGGGAATTTTTGCCTTAAAATCAAGTGTCTGTATTACCCTGGCTATGTCCACCGGTGCTGGTTTTGGGGCCCTGCAGTGCCCTGATCCTGCACACGTGGTCCCTCTCATGCAAGCAGCATCCCCCAGCCCCAGACAGGCTCCGGGCTCAACAAAGACGCACCCGCGGCTATGTGGACGGTGCAGTGAGGACGAGCACTGCTCCTCGCTCTGCTGCTGGACCACACGATGGAGGTGGTTGGCACATGACCACCGGTACCCACAGTTTGTCTCGGAGGTCCCCAGTTGGCAGATCTCAGCAGATTTGCTGGCAGCTCCCTGAAAATCACTAGGACATGCCATGCTCAGCTGCAGAGCAAAGAGATAGCAAAGCTCTGTTGGTCCACAGACCCCTTTGATCCTCTCTTTGCTAGGCTAGATGATGCCTTGTACTAAATGCCATGGGCTAAACCCAGGTTCACCTCAGAATTAACAGGGCTGTGCATCACCACTGCAGCTCAGACCTTCCTGGCACAGCCTGGTGTGATTTCAGCCCTGTAAGCTCAGAGCATCCAACTCCTTGCACCACAACGGCGGTGGAGGAGAACCTCACGGTCCCCAGGGACCCGAGCTGGAGGAGCTCATCCTCCCCGTGCCCCGCAGCGCCCGCTGCCTGCACTGCCTGCTCAGCCCCAATTTACGAGCAGCCTGTGAAGGACAGACACTGGGCCGCTGGGCTGAACAATGCGGGAATATTAGCCGAGTTACAAAAACAAACAAACCAAACCCCGCCGGGAGCCCGTTTCATTTATCTTCTTTTGTCCAGTTTTGCTTCAGCGTGAAAGTCGCCCTTTCAAGTCCAGCAGTTGTGTTCCAGCCCCGGCGGGTAGCTGATCCAAAGCGTTACACTGAGAGCTTCCCAATGGCATGTTTGCACAGTTCAATTCATTTCTAAATATTCAGCGGCATTTCCCTCCCTCCTACCCTCCCAGGACTTTTTGCCCAAGAGTTGAGGGTGTAAAGTACAGGGCCGGGGATACTGGTGCACAGAGCCTTTGTGTGCAAACACAAGCTGCTGTTTGTATTTGCCTTCACACTGTCAGAGCTCAATTGTGTGCGGTGCAATACTGGCTACCAGTCTGCTTTCAATATCCGCTCGGCCATCCCGGCTGCCAGAGACGCTCCCCCTCCCCGGCCGCTTTGAAGCAAAGTGATTTAATTTCATGAGACTTTCGGTAATCACGTTACGATCTCCAACATTAACCAGAACTGACTCCTTATTGCAAAAGGGCGGGCGGACGCCCGAGTAAACAGCTCAGCTCGGGACAGCCTGTGATGCCAGGGGAAGGCAAAAGGCACGACGGCTGCTGCCTGGTTCTGTGCCGCTTATCAGATGAGGCTGGAAAACAACAGCCTCTTGCCAGCACCAGGAGGGAGCAGCTTTGGCCGTCCCGAGGATGCTCTACAGGCTGCTCTGCTCATCTCGTGCACCACGACAGCTGATTTTTAAAACTAGACCTTCTTCTCCCATCCATAGCTCTACTCATCGTTCACCTTCCTTCTTCCTCAAGTTGTGCCAGGGGAGGTTTAGACTGGATATTAGGAAGAAGTTCTTTACTGAAAGAGTGGTCAGGCATTGGGACAGGCTGCCCAGGGAGTGATGGAGTCACCATCCCTGGAGGTGTTCAAACAATGAGTAGATGTGGCACTTTGGGACATGGTCTAGTGGTTGGGGAGATGTTGGGATGAAGGTTGGATTTGATAATCCTAGAGGTCTTTTCCAACTCAAACATTTCTATGATTCTATTCCCTGTTCCATTTACAGGGTCCTGATACCTCTTGCACATCCTCCAGGACTGGATTTGCTTCTGGGACAGGCTCCTTCTGGTTATACATTAATATGTGCTGCAGTGGCTGGTGGTACAGGAAGAGCCAGGGCCTCCCTGGGTGGGAAGCAGGGCCTGGGGAAAGTCCAGCATGAAGAAGAGGAGTCTGAGAATAGGGAGGTTTGGGTCATCCCTGCCCACGCTGTCTCTCTCACTCCTTCCCACCTCCCTGCACGGGTGGCTCAGCCCTTCCCAGAGCAGCTAGAGATCATAGCTAGACCCTGAAGGAAAGAAGTTCTGGGGTTGTGAGAGCAAACCAAGGTGCTGCGTTGGGCTGCTGGGCACTGGGCAATCCCCGGTGGGCGTAAAAAAATCCCTTTTTCCAGTCAGATGCACTGTCCTTGCTCTCCCCATCCACTATGGTCTGACTGCCCAAGACTGGACCCTAAATACCCAGATGGTTGACATGAAGGGACATTAATCCACCCCACAGAGCTGCCATGAAACTGGTCAGACTCAGTCCAAAGGAAGCACAGATCACAGCGATCCACGCAGTGCGCAGCCTGGAAGGGACCTGGGCGATGGATCGCTCCAAAATACCATGGGGAACATGGCATGGGCTCCTCATCCATCTTTCCACCCAAATCTGTGAACCTGGAGTACACAGGCGTGTGTAAAGATGGTGATGGGGAGGAACAGCTGGGCTTCTCCTCGCGCACGCTGGGAGCTTGCCGACCCAGCACGGATATGGCACGCAGCCCGGAGAGCGAGCACGCGGAGCGGGGACTGCTGAGCCAGCAGCTCTCCTCCTGTGCTTCTTCTCCAGTTCCCACCTGGGGCAGGGAGGGGAAAGAAATCCCCCCATTCCCTAGCACCCTGAGAAATGGGGGAGTGCTCTTCCTGCTCCATCACGCACCCTTGTTGAATCTGTGTCTACTTCTCCACAGTCAGGAAGCGTTTCCCACCCCAGCAGCTCCCCGCAGCAGGTCATAACGAACAAATTTGCTGTAAAAGAAATCCACAAAGCCCAGCTGCTCGCAGTCTGCGTTGGTGTCCCAGCTGCTTCTGCCCCTCCTGTTGGTTTTGCCCTTTTCTGGGTGAACTTGGGGGTGCTGGGTGCAACCTCCTGACTCTCCACCCTCCTCTCCCCAACCAGAGGAGATGTAGCAGCTTTGACCCCCAAGCAGGGAAAACGTTTATCTCTGAGACGCCCCCAAGGCCGCTCGCTCCAGCCCACACCGACGTTCCCACTCGCCTGCCCACACAATCTCTTTCTCATTGCTCATTTTTGGCAGAAGGTGGCAAAGGTCCCCATGGCTCATCCTTTAGCTCCTCCATCCCCAGGGGCACGTCACAGCAGCGGGGCTGGGGGCCGCAGCTCCCCACGCAGCACCCCGGGCCACCCTGCCCCTGTGCCAGGCTCAGCAGAAGAGGGGCTCCCTCTCGGGGTAATACCACAACCCGGGTGACAACAGGCAGCAGGTAAAGCCAGAGGTCCCTGCCAGCCCTTGACCCTCTGTGAAATAATTTCAAAAGACCCTGCGCTTCAAGGGGAGTGTGAAATAGAGGTTTTTTCCTTCCCCAGCCTCCAGTCGTCTGCTAAGGAGGGAGATGCTGATATGATTTTCAACCCTCTCATTATTCACAAGACACTTCAAAAAAAATTTGAAAGGAAAACACCCTCCTTGCTCTCACAGCTGCGTGTGGGACACAGAACTCAGCTCTTGTCCTATCTATTGCCTTCTTTGCGTGCTGCACTCCCCAGAGATGCGGCAGTCACTTTGCACAGGACATGCATGCTGTGGGCGGCATTGATTTTATGCCTCGTCTGCGCTGTTGATGCAGCCTTGGGGTGCTCAGCACCACCCCTGCTGAGCCCCGGGATGAAGCAGTCTCTCAGGCCATACCACTCCGTCAGTTTTTAAACTCCAGTCTCCGCTAAAACCAGTACTGCTCAAAAGGAATCCATAAATCCAGCTCCTGGCTGAGTGGTGTGCCTCCTCCAGCCCCGACCCACTGCCGACACAGGTGCTCGTCGGGTCAGAACCTGCTTCTTTAGTGTCTACCAAAAAAAAGGCAATATTTTTTCCTCCCCACAAGTTAATCCCCTGCCTTCTGCTGAGCCGAAGGCAAACTCCCAGCCGGCGTGTGGCTGAGCCCCTTCATGCCGCTGATCTCTGCGGGCTGCTCCTGCCTGGGATGGAGCGAGAGCAGCCGAGCCCCACAACAGCATCCAGCCACGACTGCACCGGCTCAGCACAGGAAAAGCCTCCCTGTCTCCTTATCAGTCCCCAGGGCTTCCTAATCCCCCTATAAATGAAAGCTATTATACAGATATCTTTTTAAAAGCCCGCCCGTCACTTCAGCCAGGCAGCCCCGTTGCAGACATCAGGGGATTTTTTGGAGCAAGGTTAGCAGGGATGAGACAGGGCCACCGGAGAGCTGGGTTTGCACCAGGTGAGGATCCGGCCTATTCCTTTCCGAGCTCTGCTTTGATTCCCGCTCAGCCTCGAGCCCTCCCTCTGTAACGGGCACTCAGAGCCAGGCTGAGCCCCACTGCCGTGCCAGGCTCCCCGGCTCTGCCTTGTGGGAAGCAGCAGGGATCTGGCAGGGATGCTCGGGGAGATCTGGCAGGGATGCTCCGGGAGAGGAGCTCAGGTCAGGCAAAGGAAATGTCCCCCGCTGATGGCAGTGGCAGAGGCCAAACGGCAGCCACTGCTCCGGAGACACCCTGGGGTGGAAGCAGATGTGACTGCTGGGCTCTGCTGCTGCCGAACCCCTTCCCTGGGTTTAAGCTGTCTGTGCGGGATGATCCTGGCAGGAAAACCGCTGCCTCCCTGACTGCTGCCTAAAAATTAGCGAACCTGTTTGATGCAATCATGAACATGCCACAAAGAAATGATCAGGATGGGGTCGGGGCTGGGGCTGTGAAGCTCCATCATGTGTTGAGGGCTGAGCCCTGCCCTGTGCTGTGGGAGGCTGTCAGGGCTTTCTAGGAAAAGTTGGATGTCGTGTTTGGTGGGTCCTGGGGCTGGTTTGGATTTATTTCTACCATTTGACGGCAACATGGGGCAAAATGATGTGCAACCTCTGCAATGCTATGAAGGTAGCCAGCTGGTTCTAGTTGTCCTGACCCAAAATCTCCTTCACCCCAAGGCAAAACTGGCTGGGGAAGAACCACATCAGAGCACCCCAAAATCCTCCCAAAGGTCCCCAGGAAATCCCTGCTTGCACAGACCAACTCTAGCACACAATAGCTATTAATAACTGCAAAAGCCTCCAAAACCACTGTACCAAAAAGCAGGGCATCCCAACAGGGAGGCAGGAGAGGACGGGGACTAAAGAAAGCAGCAACCTTCCATGGTCAGAAAGTCCGTCCTCCATCCCCAAGAATGAAGAGGAGATACATTAAGAACATAAAGACAGGCTCACGCATCCCAGCTGTTCCCACTTGATGGCCAGGTAGGAAAACCAGAACCCCAGGAGTATTTTTACAAGCAGGATCCCTGTAGGCAGCAGAGATTGGGGAGCCCTCGAGTGCTCCTCGCTCCATCCTCGGAGAGGCAGCACGTTCCCCGGGCGGTCACGGGGAGTTTGCCGAAGCGAGGACAGCGTAGGCTGAATAAGGATGACATGCTTTGGCCCAGAAAGCGGAGGGCAGAGATTAGCCGTGGACAAGCTCAAGGGAAGGCAAGTGTCCAACCCAGAGTGCCAAGCCTGGTTTTGTTTTAGCCTTAACTGCGCTTTTTTGTTTGTTTGTTTGTTGGTGTAAAAACCTTTCTGTTGGAAATCAGTTTAACTTTAAGCTTCCTGAGAATAAAAGCCTGTGAGAAAGCTCTGCCCATGCAAGGCCCACTTGGGAGGCTACAATGGGAATCTCAGCAGCTTACGGGCCCATATTTCTATGGCTACAGCACCCATCTGCTCAGCAATACAGCGTTACCCACAGCTCGTGCAATTCCCCATGCAGAACAACCCACCAGGAGCTGAACCAGGGCTGGGGTGCAAAGAACCCGCGGCTCCGAGGATGGCACATGGTGCCATGAATGGTCCAGCCCGCACAGGGTCTGTTCCAGTTGCTGGCTGGGACCATGTTCCTGGTGAAGCTGCCCCAGTTGCAGTGACACAAGGATGCTTTGATACTGCTTCATATCTTTCTTACCCCAAGTCTAAAGCACTTTGCATGGCCCGCCTTTACTCTCTATAAATGGGGAAACTGAGGCACAGGTGGACAAGACAAGATTGGATATAAGAAATTACGACTATTCCTAACATCTCCAGAAGGTATTAACACACAGCAGCTCCAAAATCCACCTGGCAGCCTTGCCTGGCTGGCTCAAGCTAGGGACATGGTTGTGCTGTGCTGCTTAGCCCCAGGGAAAAGCATCGATCTCAGATGGGCAGAGGGTGCTACACCCTGGGGATCCTGCATGGGCACCTGGGGATCCTGCATGGGCACCTGGGGATCCCGCATGGGCATCATGGGCATTCTGCATGGGCACCATGGGCATCCTTCTTGAGCACCTGGGGATCTTGTTGGGCACCTTGGCAATCCCGCTCAGAGCCTCTTTGGTTGGATAAGACATGTTGCTGCTTAACAAGGTGATAACGGATGCTTGTAATGTTCCAAATCCCTCAGGAAGAGATAAGCAGAGTAAGTGCCAGGGACACTCAGGGACACTGTTCTCCTCACAGGGATTTACAAAGCCACTTAAGTCCTCTGCCTGACCCCCATCCCACCACAGTGCCCAGAACTGAAGGGGAGGAGAACATAATGGGTGTGCCCCTGCCCGACCAGGTCCCTTCCAGCTCTGCTGGTCCTACCTCCCACTCCACTTCCCACTCTGCTGCAGACAGAGCCCCGTCTTCCTCTGTCCCCCTCTCAGATGGACCATTTGCAAAGCCCTGAATCACCACAGGTGAGGAGAAAGCAGAAAGGACATCTACCACCAGCCCGGTCCTTCCTGGCCTGATGGGTCTCAGCCACCATGAACCACAGTCACCCACCGGTGGCCCCAGGATGTGCTCCGACCCTTCGCTCTGCTGCGTGCTCCTGGGATGCCTCAGCCCTGCAGACAGGCACCGGGGGCTGCCCGCCCAGCTGAGCAATAGCTGCAGGCACGCTGTGGTGGACCCAAAGGCATCAGTCACCACCAGCTTGACTCCTTGTCCCATTTGGAGGCCAAGGCGAATGGGAAGGAACCATCCTGTTGTGCTGTCCAACACCCCACTGCGCCAACACTACGGAAGACGACTACAGATGGGATGAGACCCATGGAGGGGTTTTTTAAAGTGCAGATGATAAACGCAGGCTAAAGAAAAGGGATCACCGAAATTTAATAAGGGACACCAGGAACTCCCTGAGAGGAAATCCTACAGTCCTTGCATCCCTGCAGGACCAGGGTAGGAAGGGCTTGCTGCTGCGGCAGGATTTGATTTCCCTGGATGGGAGCCCACCGGCTGTTTTAGTAAGCACTGCCCTGCAGATACCTCCCTGGGCCACCGTGGAGCTGCTAAAGCCCCAGGTTTGTCTGGAACGAGTTTTTCATTGGGAATGCTGGGCAGGCTCTTCTCTGGTAGTTCCTGGTCTCCGCTGTGTCGGAGATGAAGTTTCCTTTTATCTGGAGGAGAGAGTTGCTGGCAAATGGCTCTGACATGAGACACATCCCAGCCTGGGAACCCCACTGCAGCACACACCCCGGAGCAGAGCCTGTCTCACGCCAGGCTCCGCGCGCGGCCGGTGCCAAATCCCCTATCTGAAAACACAATGCGTTTCCTTTCTCTCGCTGCAGTCGCACTTGTTATTGTTAAACGCTCTCCCGGCATCACACAGGGCCAAAAATCCGAGAGGCGCCCGGCACCTGCAGACACCGTTGACGTCAGACAGGCGCGCAGGTGCCGGGCACATCTCCCGGCCCCGCAGGGAAAAGGGCTGCGGAGCCTGGGCCTGCACCGGGAACCGAGGCTGGAGGTCGTTCTCAACGTGCCTGTCTGGGCTGCAGCCTGGGTTTGTCGAGTCGTGCTTCCTCCAGCCAAGGCAAATGCAGAGGTATTTTGTGCAAACTAAAGGGAGTACCCGAAAGCAGCGCGTGCCCCTGTTCCTTTCCAGCGCTCAAAAGGACACCGCGCGTCGTGAGAAGCTGTGGAATGGTGTCAATGGTGCTTTATGGATGTCGCCAAATCTGTTTGAAGCCTCTGCCTGCTTTTTTCGTGTGTCCGCACAAGCTCACCAGCGGTCAAGCTCTGACAATATCGAATTCCGGCCTTTTCCAGCTGCAAGCTCCTCTCACAGGGGAGCTGGAAGCTTCATCAGGACAAACTGGGTTGGAGACATGGGGCTTGGGCTGGGCCAGCGCTGAGCAAAATGGAGCCAGCCCGACGGCGCTGGAGAGAGGGAGGATGGAGAACAGACCTCCAAGTTTGTCTCCAAGCTGTGTCCTCCCTGGAGCTCCCAGTTAGCTCCCAGGCGCCCAGCCAAATCCAGACTGTAAGGCCAAGCTCTACGTGGATGAGTTATTTGCCAGGTAAAGTTGATGGGAACCTGAATCTGTGAAAAGTTCTGCTGGCCAGGCTCCTTCTGCAGGAGAAGGTCCCTGGAGAACATCTCCTTGGGCCAGGCCCTGTCTTCTCTATACGCAGTGCCCAGGCTCTTGGAGGCAGCAAGAAGTGATAAAGAAAAATTAGATCTGGCTGGCGAAAAATGTTCCCGTGGGAAATTTTGACTTTTTGTCAGAAACTCCAGCGCATTTCTTTTTCAGCCCCAAACGAGCATGAATGGGAACAAAGATTCGGTTTTGGCAGGGGGAATGGGCTTAACAAAGAAAACACCCAAATTTTTAAGCAAAGAAGAGACATTCTATCATTTCTCTCCCTAGTTAAAAAAAAAAAAAAAAGCAAATTTTCAAGGAAAAAAAAAGCAAATTCAGTGGAAAAAAAATGGAATCGGTTCTCACACCACTGCCTGGGGCAAATTCAGCTCTTTCGGCTAATTCACCTACACCCTCACCACTGCTGCTCAGGAGAGTCTGGCTGCCTCTGGCCTCCTTCTCAAGTGGTTGAAGATCCCTCCAACATGCAGCCGGCAACAATTGCCACCAGGTCCTGGCGTGGCCCCGGCTCTGCCCGTCGCAGGCCAGGCCCGCAGCCCGTGGGTCACCGCAAAGCCTGACTTTCTCTCTGGGTTTAGGAGAGAAACCGGGGTGGGCCGATGGTCATGAGCAAGTGGGTGGAAGCTGAATAGGGTTATTGTGATCTTTATCTAGGGGGGATTATTCCAGGCAGTGTGGGCTTGGCAGGGGCAGCGCGGTTGTTCAGCCGCGGCTGGTTTCGCAGACTGATAGGTATGACCCCGGCGAACGTGCGGCAGAAATGCGCCGGGGAAAATTATTTTACGGTAGCTTCACGCTTGCAAAATATTCGCTTCCCAGCAAAGTTGGCAGAAAAAGGAAAAAAACGAGTGATTTTCGTTTGCAGAACTCCTGACGCGGCTAAGGGCTGCGCGTGGTCTGAAATGCAAAGCCTGGCACAGAAGTTACACGTTTTACTGGAAACTGGGAGCTTGCTTCCTTTTTATTGGAAATAAATTGGAAAGGAGAAGGATGGTAAGTGCGCGGGGCCAGCAAAACAACCAAACAGAAACATTTTCAGCAGCACTTCAGGACCCTGCAGAACAGACCAGGAGTCCGGCAGCACCCCGAAATTGCACATCGCCGTAACTCTACCTCTGCGTGCAGGGAACTCATCCCTGCCTGTGAGACCGGGCCGGGGCCTGGGGGAGATGAGCCCCCCCCGCTCCCCTGGAGCTGCTGCCGAGGAAGAGGCAGCGCTGGGTGCTCCCTGGGAAATAATCAGGACGTGGAGACCCGTCCTCGGGAGCTGCCGGGCGGCGGGACCCCGCCGGGACAGAAGAAAAGCAAACGCGGAGACAAGCCGCAGCTCGGTGCTGCCGGCACAGCCGAGCTCACCGCCGCTTCCCCCCCCCGGGACACGGCATCTTCCGCCGCTTCCCACCCGGGACACGGCATCTTCCGCCGCTTTCCACCCGGGACACGGCATCT
>VZZY01006369.1:376616-391600 GCA_013400335.1 Eurystomus gularis | reverse complement strand
AGGGTCCGGGCGCTGCCTGCCCGCCGGCCCCGGGCCCAAGGAGGGGGCTCCCCCCGGGCCGGGCTCTCCCCACGCCTGCTTTGCCATCGGCCTCCCTCCCCGGGGCCTGTCGTGATTCCCTCGGCTCTGAAGGGCCGGCTCGGGGGGGCAAAAAGGGATCGTCAGCCCATCGCTTCTTGCGGGCGGGTGTTTGCGGTGAGCTGGGGAAGGAGGAGGGGGAGGGCGGGGAGGCTGCTCCACAGCACACGCGGGTTCGCGTTGCCTGGCTTGGGGGGTGGCAAAAAACAACCTCGGAGAAAAGGGAGGACGACTGGCAGGCCCCCCCCAGGTATCCCACGGAATTAGGCAAGAAGGCGCCATTGGCTCTTCCCGAAGTGACAGGTCTCTGCCAGCACGGATCACAACATTTGCACATGACATTTAATCCCCCCCGTTTCACCTCTCCCCTCGCCTCTCGGCAGGCAGTCATCGCGGGTGTTGATGCTCGGATATTCGCTCCCGCGCAAGTGGAATTGGCACCAAAACCCTTGATCGTGCTGTAAACCCCTGGCTCGTAATCCAGTTTTCTCTTCAGTTCCCTGGAAAGCACACCTCTGGCTCCCCTCATTCATACAAAAAATCGGGAAAATTTTATTTTAAAAAAAAAAAAAAATTGATATAATGATGGGTAGAGCCTGCCTATCGATTTGGGATAGGGGGAGAGGTGGGCATGTGGCCGGTGCTGAATTTTCTGCAGCAAACTCAGATGCCCAGTGACATCCCAGTTCAGCCCGCCGAGCCCTGGCTGGCAGCAGTGGGAGCAGAGCGAGGCACGACTGTTCCTCACACTAGACAGTCCTTGCAAACGGGGAATAAGCAACGAGGAGATTTCCCAGGGGCTGAGAAGTGGGCTGTAGAAGGAATCAAGCCTTTAATGTAAATTGGCCGTGGCTGGCAGAGACCACCGAACACTGGGCTATTCAGCATCTCTGTGAACCTCTAATGATCAACTCGGTTTTCAATTATACACCCAGAATTGCCACCAAGTGAGATAAGCCTCTGGAATACTATATTTTCTCTTGCAAAATGTTTTCTTTCGGGAAGGCAGAGTTGAAAGCTCTGTGGGTAATATTTGATTTATTTCGAGCAGACCAGCCTGACACCCTGCAGCCCAGAGAGCTCCCAGTGCCACCAAACAGGTCCCCAAAGGGCTCCTGCGCTCCCGGGGATGCGCAGGTGGATTCAGCTGCTGCAGGGACCTACAGCAGCGTGAGTACCAAATGTACCCAGGAACACAGAGCAGCTCCTTGATGGTAAAGTTGTTAAGCCCTGTGATTTATTTGTGCGCTCCTCTTGCAGAAACAATGGTCTAATTTGGATGGGTGCAGATGTAGCAGAATAAAAAATAATGAAGCTCAGCCTGGAAAATGCTGCCCCGTTCTGTGCTTCGGACATGCCACTGAGGTATCATCAGGCTGGAAAAGTGGATGTTAGACAGCATAGCTCAGAAACACACATGGACCCTTCAGGCTTCGGTTGCTCATGCATCCCCAAGAAGGCTACCATACATTTTCAAGCTATTTCCAAGGTAAAATTACTTTTCTGAGCAATATATTCCAGGGAGTGGAACAAGAGGCACACGATGACCTCATAAAGTGTTCAGAGCTCAATGGGGAAAAAAAAATATCAGAAGAGAATTGGGAGCTCGGTCTGCTGGGAACACCCTGGCTAAAGAAACCCAGTTTCATGGATGTGGAGGACTCTGCTGCCAGGCTGAGACAGGGGAGGTGAGGGGTGAAGGACACAGGTTTTGGTCTGGAGGAGGCCGATTCTTGTGCAAACTTTGCTGGGGATCTGTATGGGGAGGAAGGGATGGAGATGTCTGATCGATTCAGTAAAATGTTTCATCCCGAGAGACTTCTGCCAAGTTTGTGGGGCTTTGGGAAGGCACAGTGCAGTAAACCATAGGGCAGAAATGAGCAGTGCTTGTCCTGCACATCTCCAGTGGTGCAGCAAAAGCCCTTCTGCAGATCTTATTTTGCGATGATCAAAGCATCCGTGTGGATCTCAGGTGACCTGGGAGCAAGCCCACCCTTTGCAAAAGACTTCCTAATGTTTTAGGCTTATTGGCTTTATATCAAGCATTTATGCGCCTGACCCGCAGAGGGACGTCAGAGTGATTCACAAACCCGCGCTGTCCCTGGTCTCTGGAGACAGACCTTCCCCAGGACCCCAGGCTCTGCATCTGCTAAGAGACCACCCAGCTCAGCTCCTATCCTTGGCCTTGAAGCTGTTTGGGACTTGGAGTGAGCATCCTTGCCCTAAAGTCCCCAGTCTCTGCACACCGCATTTTGCAGTTAGTGTCTCCACTCCTGCTGGCTCTCTGCTCCTCATGGAACGAGGCTTTGGGGCTTGCTGACTTGCCCATCTGTGCTCTTTGGAGACAACCCAGGTTTGGGGGACTCAAGCAGCTGCTGACCCTTGGGCAGAGGATGCCACCAGCCTGGCACCAGCTGCCCCACGGTGACTGCTGCCTTCCTACGCCGAGGAAGATCCTGGCAGGGATCCCCGCTCTCCTTTACGGGTAATTGGCAGCAAACGGAGCAGAAGGGAAGACACTCAGGGTGGGCTCCTTGGGTGCAATTTGACCTCCGTAGCCATCAATCATCCCTGACATCTCTTTTTTTTAATTATTATTATTATTTCTACTTTTTCTTGCAAGTGCTGTGGCTCTGCGGGGAGCAAAGAAAAGTTTCTTTGCTTCCTGCAGAGAAGAAGCAAATCTGAGCCAAGAGCCGAGCTGAGAGCCGAGCTGGGCTTCCCTGCCTTCTCTGCCATTCTCGAAGGAGTCCTGGGCACCGTGCTGCTGGCTGTTCCTTCGGGAGGAAAACAGCCTTGCTTCAGAAACCTCTGCCTCTGGGCCCTGCTTGGGGAGGATAACAAGAAAGTCTCTTCCACTTGAGTTTAGACAGGCGTTACTCAAGGAAAATGGATCCTTTCACGTGCTGCTTTGACTCGGCTTTAGCGAAATCTGAGCAGCGCCTCAAACATGGGAGTCCTTGTGCCAAGGGAACCTAGATGGAGAAGGAAGCGGGTCAGTGGTATGGCAGTGGGCAAACGCTGCCCAGAGCAGAGGGAGGGCAGCCAGTGAAACCACAGCCTTGCAAAGGGCAGGGACGTCACAGCGAGCAATGTACAGTGAGCAAAGTTCCTGTAAAACAACGTTCCTCCAAAATAATTAATTTGAGCAGGGGCAATTCCTCACCTACATTATGGAAACGCTCACTGGGCACACGGAACACTATTGATATCCATCCACTGTGGGAGTTTCCTTGGCTCTGGCCAAAGAGTATGGCCCACGTAGAGACTTTCTACCTTGACAGAGACGGTTTATGAGAACCCAAGATCATAATTTTATACAGGACCTGGGAAAGGCTGGGGAGCTGAAATGCTGAGCTTCTTGCTGGGAATTTTCCTCCCTGCTGATTCAGAATAGAGCCATGAAAAGGAATTTGATCTTCTTAAGCTGGTGTAAGGTAAAGATGGAACCTGGGCAGAGCTTCAGGGAGAGAAGGAGGGTGCCTGGCTGAGGCTGGGGCCAGGGCAGGCAGAATTGGGTGTATTTTAGCTACCAAAGGAGCAGGATTGTTAAAATGAGTGTCCCCAGAGCTTCTGAATGGCCATCACCTTGTAACTCCCTTTGCCAGATAATTAACTCTTCTCCAGCGTTTGCTTTGCTGTGATGAGTGGGCTCATGGAGCTCAGCTCCACTTGCAACCCGGGCAGTCCCGGGACAGGCTCCATTTCAGCACTGCAGATGAAGCGGGTGTTTTATCACTTCTATTTTTTAAAAATAATAAAAAATATATATTCCAGAAAGCATCCTGTTCCCTTAGGGAAGAAGTGGGGGATCTCTAGGGACTGAGCCAACAAGGCTGGGTTTATCCATGGGTCATGCAAATGGCCATCCAGGCTTTGGGTTTATACCTTCCTTAAGCAGAGTGTCCTCTTGGCATGAGATCGGGCACGGCGAGTGCTGGGGGGCTTCCTGGCACCCCCAACCCACCTTTGCAAATGGGGGCTGCCGAGATCATGCCTGGCCCCATGCAAAGACATGTCACCTTGGGAGGACCATGGGAAACATGTTTGTCAGGAGCCTCACCCGGAGCTTTTTACAGCATTCGGTCTCCTTTTGGCAGCTGTCCTAACCTAATTATAATTAAGTATGTATTAAGCTGGGATGAAGTGGCCTTGGAGTGGCTATAACCTTTTAATAGGGGAACTTGGACTAAGGCAGCGGGAGCATGGCTCAGGCTGGGCAGCAAGATGTTGTGTGAGCTCCGGACCTCGTGTGTTGGGGATGTGGCCAACAGGTCCCTATGGAGGAACCTGCTTGTGTCTCCTTCCTGAGGACACAGAGCCCTGGCCCCTCTCTGTCCTGGGGCTGGGGTACGCAGAGGCCCTGGCTGTGCATGGCTGCCCACCCCAGCACCAGAGCAGAGCTCCAGAGCCTAATCTAGGGGCTGTCTCCGCACTTCCAGCCATTATCAGTGCCATTAATTGGTGTTGTGCCCATGGGAGGGACAGCGATGGGGGACAGACGGATCTGAGTGAGCACAGCCAACAAGCTCCCCATCTACCCTGGCATGGCACCCCCTGCACATCATCCCTGTGCTCTGGTGGGTCCGCACCACCCCAAACCATCCGGGACACCCCCTGCCCGGCATGGCGGGTGCCAGTGCCCAGCGGCGGGCACCGCCCTGTCTCATCCGGCTCCTTCACAAGGGCAAAGCAGCTGGGGAGAGCTTGTTTGCCGAGCCAAATTCCTCGCTGTCGACTGCTGCTCAGCGGCACCGTCGCCTGCCTGCAAACTGATCTCCGCCGCGCACGTCCCGACGTGCCCGAGCACCGGGACTGCTGCTGGGGAGAGGGGCTGAGAAGTGTGAAGAAGGGGGACTGAGGCCATGGCGAGACAAGGCGAGGGGGCAGCTCTCGGTCGGCCTCAGTCTCCCCAGATATTAAGCAGGGAAGTGATGTTCACACCCTTTGTAAAGCTCTTTGCTATCCATGGCAGAAAATGCTGCTATAAACTTATGCCAGGTGGTGGTTGCCGTTCTCATCCCTGCTCCCAGATGCTTTAGTAACACGGAGTAGGAGGAGAGAAAAGCTTCTTTTTCTGCCCTGGCGTGCTAATGTCCCATCCCTACTCTCCATGGCTTCGATAATCTCCTATTGTTTTCCAGTGTTTGTCATATGCTAGAGAAAAGCAAAACCATTCTCCCAGCACACTGCCTGGTTTTGATTCTGCTGGAGAACAGCCTTATCTGCAGGGTCCTGCCTGTCCCTGTCACCCCGATTGATGCACACAGAAGCTGCCCATCGGAGGATGGATTCCAGCTGTGACCAACTCACATCCATCCATCGTCACACCCGGACCTCACGGCCTGTGTCACCGCTCCCTCCTGTCCCTGACACAGGTCTCCTGCTCACTTAGAGCTATTGATAGGTGTATGGTGACAGATGGCAATGAAATGTTACTGCTGTGAGAGTTAACATGTGGTGTGTAAGGTGTTCCCGTGCCACCCCAAAATTCATAGATGAAGGTACATGACCACACTCCCTGAGACCGGAGAGCACGGAGATGTCTGTAACACATCCACCCTTGCTGGCCTCTGATAGACGGGTGGTTTTGGTTTTATCATCATCTCGTTTAAACACCTACATTTGCAAATCTGAGCCTAGAAACACCAAGGAGACCTCGGGGGATTTTCTGAGCATGGAGTGACTTTACTAGAAATTAGAATTAGAGCATCAGGACGAAACTAGCCCCTGGGAGGGGATGAGAAGTTGATGGAAGTTTCAGGATTTGTGGACAGTAGTGCCTGTGGGGGTCTCCTGCCTGGAGAGGTCCTGCACTTGTTGTGGTCCTCACTCAGGGCTACCTGCTGCCCACCCATCCAGCTCCCTCCACCGTTCCTCCTCTCACCCTCCAGCCTTGTTGCCCCCAAAGGAGCATTGCAGAGGGGTTACTCCAGGGGTTTGCTGGGTCAAACTGAGCCAACTTTCTGGCATCTTTACAAAAAGCTCCCAAAAGCTGTGTGCTCTCTTGGTGACTGTGATGCAGTTTTGCAGTCCAGGAGAAAAGTTAAATGGTGTTATCACCAGGGCTGGGGAAAACACGGTGGTTATGGCTGCTTGCTCCAGGCAGTGAGGTCTCCCTGGAACGCCTTGCTGTGGTCACCGTCAGCTTGCAGGCAACTCCCCATTTTGGTGACTGGATTGCGGAACCCAGACTGGCTGTGGCAACTCTCAGGGCATCCTCCACTGTCAGCTTCCTGGTTGACACATCTGCTTTTTCCTACCCCAGGACCTGTGAATCACTGCCTGCAGGGGACGTGGCTGCCTGCTCTGTCCCCTTCCCCTGCCCTTCACTCCCTCCCTGGGAGTTATTCCAGCCTGGGGTATGGAGGTGAGCAGGCCTGGGGGGATCTCCAAAAGGCTTGTGAGGTGTTGTTACTATCACAGTTTGCTTTCCCCAAAGCTCCCAGCATCCTTTCACCTGCACCCCTCCAGAAAAGCCCTTAAAGCCCACGCTTCACACCAGATACATGGCTGAAGGCGTGTTGAGGTCAGTGCAATTTCAGCAGTGGCTCGTGTGCTGCAGCAGGAGCTGAATTCCCGGCGTGGGAAGGGCTCACTGCCTATGAGAGGTTTCCCCTGGGGATTTTTCCCCTGCCAAGGGCCTGTGCTGGGGGCTGTTCATGAGACGGGCACCAGCATTTCCTTGCCACCCGCAAACCCCTGCTTACTCCCAGCCACTGCCAGGCCAGAACTGGAGATGCTCTGGGCTCACAGCATCCTTCAGATGTTGCCACCTCCACATCTGGATCTGCGGGCTTCCCAGGAAAGCATCTTCAGCTGATGTTGTCATGAGGACTTTATCCTTCTGGATGAAGTGGGATGGCTCCAAGCCTCCCCCCTTGAAGGCAGCAGTGACCTCAAATAGCATTGCTCTACTTTGATGTCTCCTTCCCCTGGCTCTGCGGAGCTGATCACTCTTGAAGGCAGCCAGAGCTATCCCTGCGCAGCAGAGACCTCCCCTGGCTGGCCCAGGCCAGCTCTGTCCTGCTCTGAGCCTCCAGTTGGGCTCGATGGGATCGCATGTCCAGAAGGTGAGATCTCTGTCCCGGTTTTGCCCTCTGCCTGAGGGTGAGATGAACCCTGCTTACAAACACCATTTTCTCCTCACCACTAACCTGGGCACACAACTCAGATGCCTGCAGAGGATGCTGAGTTTGCCACCTGGACAGGTGACTCTGACACAGCTCACCAGGGCAAACGTTCCTCGCTCTGTTCGGCTTGTCCCAAGATGCATCTGCAGTGGATTTGCACGGGGTGGCTATTTTCATTTAAAACAAACAGAAAAAAAGAAATTCAAGGAAAAAAAAATGCATTGTCGCTCACCCTGAGGCCCTGCTGCCATCTACTGGGGTCCACACACAGAGCTACCAGTGCCAGCCCCGGGATGGGGATGGGGCCTGCTGGGGCTGGGGGACCCCTCAGGGGTGCTGGGCAGGGGGGAAGCCCCCATCCTTGCTGTCCTGGATCCAGCTCTTCCCTGCTGCAGGCTTACCATCCCTGGAGGGGTTCAAAAAACGTGTAGGCATGGCACTTTAGGACATGGTTTAGTGGTCATGGTAGTGTTGGGTTCATGGTTGGACTTGATGACCTTAGAGGCCTTTTCCAACCTTAATGATTCTATGATTCTCATTTGGGAACAAAACCACTGGAGAGCCCCAACAGCCCTGATCACCCCAGCTGAGGAGCTTGCCTGTCCCCTGCTCGTCTGGGCTGGGGCTTGCAGAAGGATTTTAGCACCTGTATTTGGGGAGGCAGAGCCCGGCTCCCAAGGGATGCAGGCACCTGTGGTGCTCTGATTTTCAGATTTACACCTGATGCCTCAACTGTCCTTCAAAAAATGGGCATCTGAATTGTGCCTCCCACTTTGGGCAGCAGGGGTGTGGGCTCAGCTGGGTGGGCGCTGCCTGGGGCACCTCGTGGCTGCCCTGAGTGGTTGGGCTCCGAGCTGGGGAAGAAGCAGATTCTACAACTGCTCTGGGATCACAGCATTCTTCAGATGCTGCCACCTCCACATCTGGATGTGCAGGCTGCCCAGGAGGGTGGCCGTCTGCCACCAGGCCTGGGGATGGCACAGCACATTGCTGAAGTCCAGCCAGCTCTGGTGGTTTCCCATAACTTTTTTCAGCCCCATTGTGACCTGGAGCAAGGCCAGCCACTGATGTGCAACCAGCTCGTTGGTTTTCCAGAACTTTCTTCAGCCCCATCATGACCTGGAGCCAGGCCAACTGGTTATGGACATGGCTTCAACTTGTAGTGCTCAGAGCAAGCCCCCAAATCCTGGCTTTGGCACCTGAAGACATTGATCGCTGTGGAGGGGTTCACCAGGAGCTGTGATGCTCTGGTATGTGGAAGGTGGTGGTGGCTTTGGTGTCTCAGAGGTGGCTGGGACAGAGGGTGTTGGGCTGAGGGTCACCGTGGTCACTGCTATGACGATACCCACCAACTCTGACCGGCCTCACATGGTCTGTCCTCCAGGCTGACCCCAGGAAGGCTGCTGGAGGCAGAGCCCCCTCTGTGGAGATGCTTTCCAGGGGTTCATGGCCCAGCGTGCAGCCAGGAGCGGCTGAGGGCTGCTGAGCCCCACCCACCACTGCAGTTCTCCAGCAGGACACAGGGTGGAAACCTCAACCCATGTGAAAGCCGCTCCCAGCCCCAGCTCCTTCCCGGTGTCATCTTCCCTGGGCTCCCTATGGCCCCGGGGCTGATCCAGAGCAGGAACCACCCTCCTGCAAAGCCCTGGGAAAGTGGGGCAGGGGAGGAAGGTCTGAAATGTTGGGAACAGGGTATTCTAGCTTTGGGAGAGCGGTTTTTGTTCAGGGAAGGCTGGGACAAGGCCAGCTCTCTGCGTCTAAGGGGGCTTCTTGCAGCAGCAACTTCCCTCAAGATGCAGCCAGAATGCAGCTCTTGCAGGAGGCAAAGAAGCAGTAGACGAGCTTCTTGTGGAAGAGGGCAAATGCCCACCAAGATGAAAGGAGAGGAGAGACTCTGGAAGCCAACCCTCTGCTCAGCTCTGTGCTGGGGAAGCATCCCCATGGTCCTGCATCCCATCTTGGGGCAGGGGCTCCAGCTGAGTCAAGTGAGCAAAGGGCTGGGAAACCCAGCAGCACCAGCTCACGGAAGGACTGAGCTGGGGTGAGATGTTTTGGCACAAAGAAAAGGTTGTCACAGCAGGATCAAGTGGTCTCTGTTAGCCACCAGCAATAAGAGAAGTCATGGGGCTTATCAGCATCAGGGAGGTTAGGGCTGGCCCAGGGAAAGGCTTTCTAGCAGCAAGGACAGGGCCATGCTGGCATTGACAGGGGTGCTGAGGACACCCTGGCCTTGGCAGGCTCCAGAGCAGGGCTAACAAATGATCTGTCAGGGATGGCTATGTAGCAGTTCTGCCTTGGTGTGCTCCTTCGTTTCCACCCCAGCCCTGATTTCTGCACCCCTTTCTTGCCCTTCCCTGTTTCTCCTGTAGGAGAAGAGCACCCTGTCCTCTCCCACTGCTCTGCCTCACCCAGTGCCAGCTACAAACTGGGAACTGGAAGGAGCACGGGCCACTTGCACAGCTCCCTTGGGAACAGAAACCACCGCATGATGTGGCCATGGGGGCAGGAGGGCTGTGTGGCTCCTCCTCTTACAATTACCACTAGAATTGTTTATATTAGAGCGGGGAAAATATTTGGGTTTATTGCATTTAAGTTTTACCCAGACTTTTGCTCATCTTCCTTCTCCCCGTGACAAGTGTGGATGGCTTCCAGCGAGCTCCCACATGGCTTTGAGCATGCAAAAGTCAGAGGTTAAAATAGAAATGGTCCCTTGGGCTGCAGGATGGATCAGCTGGAGTGAGACCTCCTGCATCACAGATGGGAAACTGAGGCACCGAGGGCTGAGTCACCTGCTCATGTCCCCCAGGGCATCAGTGGCAGCGTGGGGAGCTGAGCCATGGTCTCCTAAGACCAGAATCAGACTTCCTCTGTGGAAGAAGGCACCTGAGAAAGGAGGTGGAACAGAGCCAGGAGTCAGTTGTGGGTTTGCTCCAGGCACCCCAAGCCCTTGCATGGGGCAGAAGAGAAAGGTGCAGATCAGACAAGTGTTTGCTTGCCAAAAATGTGACAGCTCTGGAGCCCTTGCACCTCAGGGCCGGCCAGGAAACCTTTGCTGGAGCAGGTCATTTAAGGTTGTATTTTCACCTCCTATATGGGAGGTGGAAAGGGAACATCTGGGGTCAAATCTGCCACCACCAAAGCCTACGGCCCATTTTCGTTTCTCAAGGGTCAGACTCAGGTGGCATTGAGCAATCTTTCAGTATCCTTTGAGTTGCACCAGAGAAATGAAAAACACAAGTTGTGGGGGGAAGCAGTGAGAAAAAGCAGGTTCCCTTTTCAGTGGATCCTGCTTCCCCTTCCCTCTGAAGCTGTGCAGGCAGCGGGGAGAGGCTGCAGAGCTGCTCCACTGGGGCTGTGGAGCCCCGTCGTTAGGTGAATGTGGGGAGAAGGAAGTCCTGAGCACACCTAGAGCAGCGGTGGCTGAGCCTCTGCAGCCACGACCACAGCAGCACATGATGGCCTCGGTGCCAGCGTAGAACCCACTGGAAACTTGTAGACTGGACAGTGGTGAACGCATCCTAGGAAGATGTGCTGGCTGTGGGCTGTAGCCATTGGCCCATGCCTGGTCCTAATGACTTCATAGCATTTTGGGGGAGCTGAGTTGTTAGATTTTTGGGCTGCGTCCAGCAAGGATACCCCAGCACCTCTCTGTCTGGAAGGGCAGCCCATAGCCAGCCTGGTTTGTTCCTTCATCCCGCCTGTTCCCTGGATGCTGTTCAGCTGAGTCCTGCATCCCAGGAGGTGATGCCAAGCTCCTGCAAGGTTTCTGTGCCTCTGGCCCAGGTCTCCAGCATAGCCACGGGGAGGGCAGCAGGCTGGGGTGGATTTGGGGTGGGGGAGAGGTTTCAGGGCAGGCATGGACCTGTGTGGGGGAATTTGACCTGGCCAAGGGAGATCACAGACTGGGGAGGGAGAGTTTCTCTGCATGGCTGCCTTTGCAGAGGTGCTGCCCAGGGAGAGGGGACCTTCCAGTGGGCTTCCTGAGAAGGGTCAGCGGGGCCAGAAGCACAGCATCTGCCTGCAGAAAGCTGGTGGAAAGCCACTGCAGGGGAGGATGATGAGGGGGAACCCTGCGTGGGGTTTTTTTGGGCACTTCCTAGCTCCTAAGCCTGCTGCTCCCACTTTGTTTAGACATAGGGGCTGGGGGATAGATGACTGAGGGGCATTAACTGGGGCAATGTGCCAGTGTGAGGTGGTTGCCCTGGGTCAGTTTTGCCTCTTGGCTAGTGTGAGGGGCCCGGCAAGGAGAGAGCTGATGTTTGTGTAAATCCCTGGGGAAATGGAACATAGCAAAAGGAGCTTCCTTGCCATGGGCTGCACTGTTGGCTCAAACCCAGCAGAGAAGGAGGGTCCTCACTCTACCTGCAGTGCTCCTTGGGTGAGCAGCAGCATCAGCACCCCAATCATCCCCATCATCCCCGTCATCCCCGTCATCCCCATCATCTCCATCATCTCCATCCCTGCTGTCCCCAAGCCTCTGCCCACCAGCTGGATGGGAATCGCTGCTGGAGGGGGTGAGGGAAAAAAACCCCACCTCTGAAAAGATGCATTTGCAGAAAGTGGTAGTTTTTTATTAACCTCAGAACATTAAAACCTTCCTGGTTTCACTGTGAAGGACACAGAGATGGAGAGCAGGAGTTTGTGAGCCCTCCAATGATGAGTCTTTACCCACACACTTATTTTTTGCCTGGATTTTAACCATTTTTATCAACAGGCCATTCCCAAGCAAGGTAAATACTCTGTCTGATGGCCACCCTGAGCAACATTCTTCTGTTTGGCCTATAAATACCGCATTCCAGGCAGAAATCTGTATCGCAAGATTTGAGAGGGAACAACCTCCTTCTGGGTATCGGAGAAACCTGGAGACACTCCACTCTGCTAAGCCTGACTCAACAACATGTTGTTGATCCAGGAAAGTGTGTATGTGTGTGGGATGTATACAGGTTTTGGAAATGTGTTGAGCCGAGAGGAATGGGAACATACCCTGCCGAATTTCCGAGCACCCCCGCGGGTTAGGGGGTAAGTCCCACCTTCAGCAGCTGCCTGAGAGGTAACTCTGTGCTGATTTGAAGGATGAGGAACCAAATTAGGAGCCAGGTAAAGGAGATCTGAGCTTGTGAGTTCACATTCCTGGAAAGGAAAAAGGATCTGACCGAAGCAGAATGAGTGCTCTCGCGGGAAATGTTTACAGCTCGCTGCTCCTCACGCACCGCGGTCCCTTTGCATACATCGGAAACATGATTTGCTTAGAAATTTTCTATGGAAATCACTTTCCATTGCCAAAGGGGCTTTGTGCAGCCATTACTTTGCTCTTCTCCCAGCCAAGTGTTTCCACTTGGAGTTGCTTTGGAGTCGCTGGTGGAAAAATTACATTTATTTTAAAGTATTTTCTCTCTAGCCCCATATCGGCTGCTGAGCATCCTTTGGAGCAGAGGTGGTGTCCCTCGGGCATCTGGAAGCAGTGGTGTGGCCAGGTCTCTGCCCTCTGAATTTGCATCAGCGTGGGCTTTTCTGCCGAGTTAGCTGGAACTCGCAGTTGGGTATTTGAGTCTTTTTATCCTGCCGCATCAGCTGTGGAAGGACAAACGAGGCCGAGGGAGCACAAAGGCAGAGCAGTGCTGACGGCTCGTGTGTCTCCGGCGCGAAGCTCGTCCCGGGCACGGCTGGCCTCGTGTTTTCCTGGCAGAGGGAGTTTACCCCAGGTCAGTGTGTCCCATCATGTGCCGCTGGCATGTTTACTCCAGGACTGGGAACCCAAAGGTCTAAATAAGGGTGTTGTCAGAGTGCAGCCCCAGCTTCCTCCTCCTTGTCCGGGGCTCTTCGGGCAGCTGGAGGGGAAGGAACGAGCTCTGGAGCTGCACGGCTGAGATGTGCCCGGCAAGCTGTCGGTGTGCCCCGTGGCACTGCGCCGGCTGGAGCTCCTTCAGCTTTGGCTTCCTGGCTGGTGTCACCGCAGCCACCCCCAAAGCAACTCCGCTGCAGAGGTGCCTGCCCTGCTCTCTGTGGGGATCCCTTCCCACTGCACTACTGTCATCCTGGAGTGTAGCATTGGTGTCCCCAGGATCTCCTGAAATCAAATGAGAAAAACCCAGGGATAGGGCGGAGCACAGCACCCTGCTCCCAGGAGCCACCATGACCATGCTGGTGTTGGCAACCCTCGGAGATGCCTCACCTCTGGAGCCCTCTCCCTGAGGTGGCTACTCCAGGCTGGTGGCCACCATGCTGCTGTTTGTCATTCTTGTCCCTGCAAGCTGCAGCAGCCTCCTCGGGGTGGCTGGGGCATGGCTCAGCACCTCCCTGTGCTCCTCCGCTTCCTTCCGCCGGCATGAGCCCCCTCAGCCACCATTTTTGGTAACTTCCTCAGGCTGCACCGTGCCCCGAGGAGCAAAACAAGCAGCTCGCAGTATGTCAGGTGGGGAGGGCACGGCCCAGGAAGGGACATGCTGCAGCTCTGACACTTGGAGGAGTTGGGCCTCTGCAGATTTAGCTCCTCTGACACGTCCCAGTTCTTCTGGTTCAGGGATATGCCTGAAAAGCTGGATCTGAAACCAGGAGATGGCAATGGGGCAGAAGGGATGGGAAAGATCAGGCTGGGATCCCAAAAGCTGAACCTGGCCTTCAAAGCTCGGGTGAAGAGCCCAAGCTGAGAGGCGGCTGTGGCACAAAGCCCGCTCCACCTGAACATTTGGCTGTTTTGTAGGGCAGAGCCTTAGGGCAGGTGGCACCACCACATAGACATGAGACTTTCCCCTTCCTGCTATTTTTGCCCCTGGAGGATTTCTTCTGAATCGCTGACAGCCGCTTAGCTGGTGAAGGTCAAGCCCATGTCCCCCCCTCCGCGAGGGGTTTCACCCATGCAGGGCGATGCAGCCAGAGCGGGGGCAGCCGGGGTGCTGAGCACCAGTGTCCCACGCGAGTTGCTCTGCGGCCGGTTGTCTCAATGGGT
Source organism: Eurystomus gularis (assembly GCA_013400335.1). NCBI lineage: Eukaryota > Metazoa > Chordata > Aves > Coraciiformes > Coraciidae > Eurystomus > Eurystomus gularis. The sequence continues at coordinate 377,443 of VZZY01006369.1, read as the reverse complement.
CACCAATTAAAGGGGATTTTGGCCCTGCCCGGGTTTGCTTTTTTTAAAATTCACTGGAATCTCACAGCGAAACCCGCAGCTATTTCGGCCTCCGAGCAGCTTTCGAGTCTCGGAGCAGCGGTAGCAGCGGTCACTCTCTTCTGAAAACCTGAAACCCGCAAAGAACCCCAAGCCAGGTTCTTGGCCCTGCCCTTGTTGTCAGCTGGGCTGGATTCGGCCGCGAGCCTCGTGCCGCGGATGGGCCAGCGGGAAGGTGTGGAGGGCAAGTGCTGCCAGCAATCAAGGTGGCACAGGCCCTTTCTCAGGAGCAACCTTGAAGGCAGCAGGAAAAGGCCATTCCCAGGTGCCACCTGAGCAGAGACCAGCAACATGTCCTCAGCGTGATGTCAACAAGCATGGGCCACGGGTGGCTTTCTGCTGCCAGGGAAGTGCTGAGGGGTTTTCCAGCAGAGAGGGGGTAAAGGGCTGTGTAGGGAGGGAAGGCAAACAAGCTCATGTAAGGCATAGGATGGGGGCACGGAGAGGGAGGGATGGGGGAATGGAGAGGTGGGAGGCTGGAGGGATGGACAGATGGATGAGTGAAGGACGGAGCGGTTGGAAAGGCAGGAAAGAAGGGCAGATGGATGAATAGCAGGATGGTGGGATGGACGGGTGGGAGGTGGATGGATAGAAGAATAGAGGGGTGGATAAACGCTGGAATGGCAGGAGGAAAGGATGGATGGAGGGGCGGACGAATGGAAGAGTGAAGGGTGGAAGGGAAAGTGGTAGGGGGACAAACAAGTGTCAGGATGGATGGATGGATGGATGGAAAGAGGGAAGGAAGGAGG
>VZZY01006369.1:305316-376156 GCA_013400335.1 Eurystomus gularis | reverse complement strand
GAGCCCGTGCCCCACCTGGCGTGGGGGGGACCGGGGTGGTGGGGGGGTGTGGGCCAGCGTGGGATTTCGGAAGGGCTGCTTATAGACAGGGTGTCCGATTAACAGGAGGGAGAATGACCCCCCTGTGGAGGGGGGGGGGTCCCATGTAGCTGGGGGCTTCCACTTACACCCTTCGGTGGGGCTGTCACCAGCTCTGGGGTGGGGGGGCTTTCTCTTGGAACCTTGGAAGGGGACACCCTGCCCCATGTTGTCCCTCGGGGTCCCCTTGCAGCCCAGGGGGGTCCGTGGCCCCCCCGTGTCCCCCGGCCAGGAGGAGCGGGTGTCACCCACGGCTGGGGACGCGGCCCCGCTGCCATGACCCATTTCTGGACCCGGTACTTGTTTTGCTCCGCGGCACCCAGGTGTGGGGCCCTGCTTGGTCCCAAGGGACCACCCCGACGTGCCCGGGTCCCCGGGAAATCCCGGGGGCTCTCCAGCCCCTGCCTGGAGTTTTGGCAGGGCTGCTGGCGGGGGTGGCAGTGAGTCACCCCATGTCACTGCACCGGGAGGTCCCCTCGCCGGGCTGGAGGGACCCAAGGGCCGCGAGTCGCCTCTTGTTCCTGTCACCCTCGTCCGGGTGCCCGCAGCCCAAAGGGGTGGAGGTGTAACCCCTGGGAGGGCTCTGCTTTGGCAACAGGATGTGGTTTGGGATGTGACAAGCCCAGCAGCCTGTCACCCCTCCAGCACCGGAGTCTGGACGCGCGCCAGCCCTGAGATGTCCCCGCGCTGCTTCGTGCACCAGCCTGTGCGGACAGTTGTGCCTGCGACGGAGCATCTTCCATCAGGAGCTTCTGTGGCTTTCCAGTGTCCCCAGGGCTCCCATTTAGTGACTGGAGGGTGCCCAGTCCCAGCCTGGCCTCCTGCTACGCTCGCTTCTGCAGCAGCCTGCCCGAGAGGATGTTTAGCTGCTTTGCACGGTGTGAGCCCTAAGGGAGGAAAAGGCTTGGCTGATTCAAATCACTAACGAAAGCGGGAGAAAAGAGATTTCAGACCTTTGTTTTCGTGTTTATTAAAATCTCACTGCTGTCACCCCAGCACCCGTTAACTTTGCTGAAGGCTTGTTTTCAGCGCTGCTGCGGCTGCTACTCTCAATGCAGCGACAACGCGCTCGGGCAGCTGCGGGCTGGCGCTGCTTGTCCTGCTGAAGGGGCTGATGCTCAACAGCTGTAATTTATTGGGTTTTCCCATTTAGATTAGTTTTCCAAACCCTGGTTTGATGCAGAGCCTGCAAACTCCAGGGATGTGCAGGACATCAACGCTTCTCATTTTCGTGCATGTCGGAGGGCTCTGTTGGCTGGTTGTTTTCTTTATTGTTCAGAGCCAAACCTTGGATGGAGTTGCAAATTGTTTCCGAAACATGATTGCAAAGTGTTTTGGAGCTCCGGGTGTTGCTCAGATTAGAGCTTAAACCTAGAAAGATGAGAAGATAAGGAGCGAGAGCCCGGCAATGGTGGTTGCAGTGGTTACATCCCTCAGTGGCAGTGACTATGTGAGGTTGGAGGGCTGAGGCGATGGCCGGGTGCATCCCCTGCAACTGGGTGCCCAGGTTCCTGGGCAGCACGGAGCCTGGTCTGAGGCATCGCAAGCGAGGGGTGCGTTTGGTCCGAGGCCATCTCCAGCCTCGCGGGGTTGTCCTGCGGAACTGAAGAGAGGGGACCTCCCTTGTCTGCGACCCTGGCATCGTGTGGCCATCACTCTCCTGCTCCCTGGTTGGGGTGAGAGGAAAGGGGATGAAAAGTGTTGGAGGTGCTTGTACAGAGGGAGAAGCTGTGATGCCAGCGTGCATCGATTTGGGGTGGGGGTGAGGGCTCCGCACCGGCAGCCCCACAGCTCTGGTGCTGTAGGACGGTGTGGCTGAGCGGTCCCTCCTCCCCCCGGTTGGAGATCAGAATGCCCCAGGTTGGAGAAAAGCAAACCAAACCTGTCACCTTGTGCCTTTTGCTGAACGTGACAATGAAGAGGTGAATTTGGCACTGAGAAAGAAGAACTGAAGCCAGACGAAAGCGTTGGCAGTGGGGTGCCGCTCAGCGGGGTGTGCTCCCCGCGCTGCAGCAGCTCTCGGGGCTGGGGGATGCCTGATGTGACAGCAGCTTGGCTGTCTGCACGGCAGGGACCAGGCTGAGACACCCCCCCAGCGGCATGGGGACCACTGCCACCTTGCCACGCTGCAGCTCACCTGGGGGAGCTTTGACTTCTCTTTTTTGGGTGCCCCCTGAGCTGTTCCCAGCATGATGGGGCTGCCCATTTTTTGCGTTATTATTTTGCAAGTGGAAAATTGTGCATGAGTTTGTCGAGGGAGAGCCGCTCAAGTGAGTGCCCCGAGGCTGGGTTTGAGTGATAGGAGGTTCCTGCTGCATCTGAACTCAGCCCCCATCAGTGCTTTGAACTTGCATTGGATGAGAGGATGGGGAGGGGGCATGAGGTTCCTATGGAAACCATGCCCCTGCCGTGGGCATCACACTGCACCCCGGCAGGTCTTCTCATGGTGCCACTCTGCAGCTGTGCTCAGCTGGGGGGGTGTTTTGGGCTGGAAATCCCAATCCCGACTGCAGTGGAGGAAAATGGGACCTGTGGAAGCGATCTGGGCTCCATAGCTGCAGCTCATGCTCTTTCCGTCCCCCCTACAAAAGTTCCCTCTGCTTCCCTAAGGGGCTCAGTGTTGCAGGACCCCCCATCTTTGCTTTATCTGTCATGGCTGGAAGCGATGTGGGAACATTTTTGCCACCAGTCCACAGCCAGCTCTTTCTTTGTGAGGGTCCCACCCATCCAAAGCCATCATCAGGGGTCTCCAGGTGACCTCTGCAAACCACCCAAGGTTGCATCCACCTTGCGCTGTGTGTTGGGTCACAGTTGTTCACCTTCCTGAAAGTGCAGCTGGTGATGTGGGTGTGATACGCACGAGGCTGCGGGGAGCATCGCCCAGTGCTGCAGCCCAGAGGGGTGGAGAAGACCTTCCACCAGCACACACTGGGCACGGAGCCCTCTTCACTGACCTCCTGGGTGGGAGCCCGCAGAGCGGCTGCAGCTCCCAAGCGCCTTTCCCAGCATGGAGACCAAAAAGCGATGTTCCCGTTTTTCTGCTCTCGGCTTTGGCCACCAATTAGCACGACGTGAGAACTTGTCTCCCCGATGACGCGCCTGTGTGACTCCTCGGGGGCTTTAATTGCAGGGTTTTCAGCAGCCAGGGTGCGATGAAATGCTAATGGTGGTGATTGTGTGCCATGAGGTAAGGAAAAGACGCGGCCTTTTGGCGAAGCTTAATTAGGAAATAGGGACGCCGTTGGGAATGGCTCCGCGATGCGATTTTCCTAATGAAAGCTACTGAATAGGCAGCCTTGTAACGAAGAACAGGCTCGTGAGGGGCACTGCCAATTGCTCTTCTCTAGTGTTAATTTTGTATTTCCTCCCCATTGTTTCTAATACCCTCTTGGAAAAGCTCAAAGATAAAATGCTTTATTTTCTTGCACCTCGTATCCTGTTTGGCAAGCCGCGATTGTAGCGTGTGCATCTGGAATACATGAGTGGCCAGGCATGAGCTCCTTCGGACTTGGTAATCTCTGATTTCAAGCTCTGCTCTGTGGGGCAGGGGGGGGAAAAAAGAGCAACTTCAGCTTGTGGTCGGACGATCCGCTCCCTTCACCGGGGTGTGGCAGCAGGAGATGCTCGGCTGAGTTTGTAGATGCGAAGCTGGGGAAGGCAGCGCGACGCTACGGGGAGCGCGGTTTGTTTGGAAACAGCGCGGCGAGGTTTCGTGTTCGAGGCTTGGCTGTTTTCGTCTCAGGTGTCCTCTCCTCGGCAGCGCGATTGCTGTATTTAACTGTAACCTGCCACATCTGAGAGTTCACGCAGGTTCGAGGGTGGTAAGACAGAGCCAGGAGGCCGCATCCTGCCCGGGGCAGCTGCGCTCCCACCTGCACGGCACCATTCCCGGAACGGGGCTGGCGAAGCCTCCGTGGTGTGCCCGGGGATGAGCGGGCTCCAGCTCCCTCCCCAGCTGTGCAGTGGAAAGGGCTGCAGATGTTTCTAGCCAACAGATACGAGCGTGACCCTCTCGCTGAGTTAAAAGGGGAATAGGAGACGCTGCATGGCTGGGTGACGCTGTCCTGTGGTGCTGTGACAATGATCAATGGCTCTCGGTGCTGCCGGGGACCCTCTGTGTTTGTGAGAGAGGTGGGGATGGGGCTTGGCTTTCCCTCGTGCTTTGTTTCGTTGCCCAAAATTCCTGCAGTGCTTGGGGTGAGAGCGGCTGGGGTGCTCCTAAAATGCTGCTGGGCCATCACTCTCCTGGGATTTAAGCAGAAGCAAGATCTTGGCATCAGCAGCTCATGTGAGGAGAGTGCACCCTGAGCATCATCCCCTGGTCACGCCGCTCACGGCTGCCCGATGCTGCTCCAGCCAAGCAGGAAGGGCTCAGCTTCAACCCAATCTTGTGACTGTCCTTAGCAGCTGCTGCAGTAGGGAATTCATCTTTTTTATCCTCTGCTGGAGCGTTTTGTGCTGTAGGATCAAGGTCTTTCCAGTGTTGCGTTAACATCCGCTGAGATGCGGGGCTGCGGGATGGGTGTGCGGCTGGTGTGTGCTCGCTGTAGAAAGGACGGTGTTGTCTTGAGCTTGCACAAGTGTTTTTCATCCCTTCCACAAAGGCCCATTCTTTGTCTCAAATTAGGATGAAGCGCTTCCCCTTTCAGCCGCTTCCCCCATCGCTCTGTGTCTATTTAAACCCTCAGCTCGGAGGCTTCTCTGCAAACAAGCTCTCATCCTTTCAGGTGGCATTTCCCTTTTCTCATTGTTTCTGGCAATCTGTACATGTGAAACTTCGCAAATGTTTCTTCGTTCTCAGTGTCTTTGTGTCGACAAAGCTCGCAAACCAGTCTACTTGTCACGTGCAGCTTCCCACCGCCCGCGGCTGTGGGATGGAGATACAGCAGCTCTCGGGTGCGGAGGCTTTGGCATCCGACAGAGCAAGCCCCAGCCTTGCAGACCGAGGCTGGGCAACGTCCCTGCTGCTCCTCATCTCTGTGTGTGAATCCTGCTCATCTGAGAGGGTTCCTGCCTGAGGCTTGCCTCCCTGGATCAATTAGCTTGATTGCAATCAAAGCCTAAGGTCCCCAAAGGACTCCTTGTTAAATGCAAATTGTTCCAGGTTGATGTGGTCTGAGTGCTGGTTCGTGTTTAATCCTTCAGGGAGCTCAGATGGTGTGAAGGGATAGCCACATGGGTCTAAATCCACTTTTGCTGGTACTGAGCACAGCTAGAGCCTGGAGACCTCCTTTGTGGTGGGCCCTGAGCTGCTAGATCATGGCACTGGGTTTAGAAGTGATGGCAGGCTAGCAGGTTTAACGGTGTCCCACCTACTCCCTGTGGTGTCCAACCAGGACACCACCATGAGTGTGCTGCTTGAGGAGGAAGGGAGTAGCCTTTGACTTTGGAAACTGGGCACTTGCCATTGCTGTTGTGCTGGTTCCCAGGAGCTTGGCTTCTTGTGAAGAGCTGCACCAGGGAACTGGCCCCATGTGCCATGACGCTTCTGCCCGTGACTGGAGGAACTGGGGGCTGGAAAGGGTTCAGGCTGTGTTTGCTATGTGAGCTCTTAGACCCCTTTGCTCCTGTGATATGTGAGCGGGGGGATCTGGGAACTTGCTCTGCATGTGGGAGACCTGTGGGTTGGGGCTGTGCCAACCTAGCTGGAGGCACTTCAGGGATGAGGGGCTCTCCATGTCCCTTGCAGCTGTCATGTCACCTCAAATGTAGTCACTGTGCCAGGGAGAAGGGGTGGAGAATGCTGGATAGGGCCTGCACGTGAAGAGGATACCTCTCAGCTTGTCTTCTTCATGGCTTTTTGGGCTGATAGGGATATAGCTCTGGTGACTGTACTAGGCCAGGCCAAAGGATGGTCCAGCTCAGGGTCCTGCCCTCAGCCAGGAAGAGCCCAGGGACTTGGACCTCGCCTGTTGTGATGGGATGACCCAAATTCTCCAGTCCCAGCATCTTGCTTTTGTACAGCCTGCTCTTTTCCACATCTGTGGAGTTTTGCACATCTGGGATGCAGTGGTGGCCTCCAGAAAGATCTTGAGCCTTCTACTTCCCAGAGGTGAACACAGCATTTGGAAAGGTTTTGTGCTCTAGCCTTGTCATTACCCTCTCAAATGGCAGCTGCAGATGCTGCTGCGATGTTTCTGTGGTGTGGGCTGTTTGAACATCCTCAAGCGCTTCACAGCCTGGTGAGGTTGGCCACTGCTGGTCATCCCACTGTTGGATGGATGCCCACCTCTCCTTGATCTGTGTCCCTGTTTGGAGATTTCCTTAGTTCTCGTCAATGATGATGGTGGTGCTGCAGTTGTGCTGAGTCCTCTGGTCAACGTGGGGCTCACACCCCTCTGAGCTTTGGAAGCGTGTGTGAATTGTGGTCCCACTTGCCCTTGGCCTGAGGGTGGTGGGAAACAGCCAAAAACGTCCTTGCCATCATCTGTCTTTTGTGGTGCTGCAGCCAGTGGTGCTGGAAGTAAATGGAAGGTTTTGGGCAACCAAGCCAGGGACTGAAAAGGCTCCTGAGTTCCCAGCAGGGCCTCCACAATGGCAGGAAGCAACTTCTAAAGCTTCCTTTGGATACACGGGGCCTTGGGGGAAAGATTTACTTGCTTGTTTATGCTGTAAGTTAATCTATTTAGTGCGTTTGGCATTAAAGCTTACAAAAAGCCCTCTGAAATGGTCACGCCGCTTGTTTGTAGCGCTTTGTCCCTCACTTACTTTGTTTCACAGCTGGAGTAGTTAAACAGAGACGGAGCCAATTGAAAGCTCACGTGTAAACTTGTTTTTCCGAATAGGCTGAAGGAATTAGCAAAGGCGCTCGCTGTCCTTGGTCGCAAGGGAGCTGCGGGGTGTCACTTTGCTCCGTTGCAGGATGGGGATGGTCCCTGGTCCTGTTGAGGCTAATAGATGATTTTGCAATGGAAAAAGCCCAACCCAACCAACCCAACCTCCCCCCCAAACCCAGCACCCCGCCCTTTAGCCAGTAAGGAGTAGGGAGCAACACAACGTGGTTTTTCAGTGGCAAGAAGCCTTAGGAAGAGTTTGGAGAGGCACAGAGAAGTGCTGGCTCAGGGGAACAGAATAGCTGATGAGGATGTTTCACAATATCATGGTATCACTGTTTCCCTTTGGGTTTGATGCTATCCTAAATATGATCGTGCCACCCACGTGTAACCTTCTGCAGTAAAAATGGATTTTCCCAAGAGCCATGTCTAAAGAAGCCCCACATACCCAGCAACTGCTGCAGAAAGCAGGTGGGACAACCAGGATTGAGGTCTGTGCTGGCTTCCATCCCAAGCTGAAGACTTCATTACAGCATCTCCAGCCTCAGGGAAGTCTTCTGCTTCGGAGGGAGCTCCGTGTCTGGGCATGGACCTCAGTCCCAGCTGCCCCATATGGTTTTGGGAGAGTGTCTCCTGCTGAGCAGGGAAATGCCTGGAGCCTTTTCCCCATGTGAGTGGCCATAAGACTCCTCCAACAGGGATATCTCCTTTTGGTCTGTCCCACCACGTTGAACAGCCACTCTAGGGAGTGTTGGCAGGAGCTGTTTGATGCTGTGTTGTGTCCTTCACTTCCTTCTTGGCAGGGGCAGCTTGGGCTGCTGCTCTTATTTGGGGAAACACCTTTTTTTTTTTTCTTTTTCCCCTCTAAACTATGCATTTGCTGAATTTTTTATTTTTTCCCCGGGTCCTCTCCTGTGACACACAACCACTTCTCTGCTGAACTTCCACCTTCCCTGAGCAGCCCTGGAGTTTCCATTCCGCCGTGCTGACGGCATGCGGCCACCAGCCAGGCTGTGCCAAACACCATCGCAATCTCCAGCCTAAATCTTCCTGGGCCTTAAGTCGACACTGACCTTCTAATTGACTGTGATGTTGGGTGAAACTTGAACCTTCACTGTTGTGATAAAGACTGATACAAGCTAAAATTAACTCTTGCATCATGTGGCGAGGGGTTTTCGTAACTGGTGCCAGGAACAAGTACGTTTCCTCTCTGAAAAGTGAGTATATGTAGCTGGACTTTTCTTACTCAGATCAGATATGTGCCATTTCGGCTGTGTTTTGAGGAGAAAAATAGAGGTTTTTCTTACTTGGGCCGAGCTTTGCCCCGCAGCCCACCGAGTGCTTGTGGACGGGGCTGCGGTTGCTGATGTCCTGGGTCATCTCTCCACGCCCATCGCAGGCTGGCTGAGGGTGGTGTTGGGATGCCAGGGAGGTGCCGCTGGCCCTGCTGGCAGAGCTGCTCTTGCCAGCGCGAGAGGAGGTGGGCTTGGCTCTGTCCTCCTGGCCAGCAAGTGAAGCACGAGCTGCTGGAACCTGCTGGCCTTGGTCTGGTGTGTTGGAAGGCGAGCTAACCATTGATGGAGGGGAGATAAAAACCACAACGTAAGCCTGGAATTTTTTTTTCTTAATTTGTTTTGGTTTTTAGGAAGTTACCGTTCAGTGTCAAGATGTACTTTACAGTGGTGAAATCCAAGAAATTCCTCCAGACCTCTGTGGCTGCTCATCTGCCTCGAGGCAGGAGGACTGAAAGGGCAATGGGGGCTGAGGAGTGAAGGCTGGAAGGGCCATCAGGGCTGGAAGGGCTGCTGAGGGTCTCGCCCTGGCCTGTCATTCCATTTGAGTCTGTTGTTGCTTGTTCTGCCTTCAAGGGCATGGGTGCAGGTAAGTCTCCTCTTTACAGCAGCCCTTCTGTGATTGAGTTTATGCCGTTGCCCACTCCCAGCAGAGCAGGGCATATGCCTTTCAATTTGAAGCACAACCAGGACAACTTTTCCCCTGTCCTTCAGTTTGAAGCTTGTCCTTCAGCGTCTCCAGGAATGGGGCTTGTCCAGTTTCCTTCACGTACCATTGCAAAAAGTAACAGACCTTATTCTAATAACATAAGGGAGACACATTCCTCCCTGTGCCTTTAGAATCACAGAATCATTAAGGCTTGAAAAGACCTCTAGGATCATCAAGTCCAGCCATCAACCCAATAGTACCATAACCACTAAATCGTATCCCAAAGTTTACACATTATTTTGAACACCTCCAGGGACGGTGATTCCACCGCTTCCCCAGGCAGCCTGTTCCAGGGCTTTCACTTCCCAAAGCTTGATACTTAAACAGTTCAAGACCGTTGTGTTACAGGAGCTAAAGAGAACAAAATACAGAGGTGAAGAGAGCCCGTATTTTGAGATGGAGAAGAAGGCAGCATCTTGCCAATGGTAAGAGCATCTCTGATTGACAGGACCTGCAGTGAGTCATTGGGGTTGCACACAGAGAGGTGTCTTTTTGGAGAGAGAAGGGACCATCACAAGTGTTCTTCTTGGTGATGGCTCGGTGGGACTAATTTAGAGATTTGTTTTTCTCGGCATCAAAATACATCACGGTTTTAAAGGGGTAGCGAGTGGAATTCCCCCGTTATCTGTTTGTCAAGAGTACTCTAGATCCTGTCCTGAAAAGTGGTAATTGTAAAAAAGAACACTTTAAAAATAAGTCAAGAGGAAGTCTCAGTTTGCAGAATGGGTGGTAGGGAGGTTTGCAGATAATTCTGCGCTGGACACCATCATACTGTTGTGGTTTCGGTTTCCCCTAAGCCTTGCTGGTCGTGGTCTCCACGTAGCTGCCCCATTCACGTTGCTAACCTCACAGCAAGGGAATCGCTCGCTTACAGAACATCTCAGAATAATTTACAAGTGTCTTCAGCTTGTATAAGTATGTGATGCATCTTCTGTTTCTCAAGGAAATCCATAGTTAGTCTCAAATTCAGGCCTGAACGTGGAAGCGACAAACCCTCAAATGACTAGTTTGAGCTCGGGTCAGTCGAGATGCAAAGCTGATGCAAAATGTTGTAATCCTCACTCACTCACTGTTGAATATCCATCTCTGGGAGTCCCCTTGGCTTCCTAACATCTACCAGTGGTCTTCTCGATGCCTAGTGTTAAGGAGGATGGGTGCTGTGCCCCTCACTGCAGATGGGGTACCTGAAAGGCTGAACCTGGCACCCACAACTGTTCCCATTCGCTCCCACTGGTTCCTGTGAGACCCCAGGACTGGAAAAGGGATCTCCTTCGTTTTCAGCCCACGCCTTCACTTGCTGCTGGCACTGCTGATGTGGAAGGTGGAAGCGATGCTATGAAACCAGCCTGTACTTGTCTTTAACCCAACACTTACTGAACTTGACTGGCTTGCAGTTTCCAGATTGCACTCATTACACATCGCTAAGGCTCCTTTTCTGTTACTTTATCCAACTGCAGCTATTGGACAGGCTCTGGGAGGATCAGAGGGCTTTCGTGTGAGCGCCAGGAGTCCCATGAGCAGCATCTTGTCTCCATGAAGCTGACCCCATGGTATCCTTTGCAAATGATGGGGTTGGTGGTTCATACGCATCGTGCCAGATGCACATCACCTTGTTTCTGTGATCACCTTGTTCCTGTCCAACAGCTCCTCTTCTAATAGCTAAGAATTGCTGGTGCTGTCCTCAGCCCTGAGGCTGCTGGTCCACCTTCCGGTTTTGGCTACCTGCTGTGGCTTCCTTGCTAAAACTAGAACCAGAGCGTTGCTCTGGACTTGCGCTGGCGTGATCAGGAGTGGAGCCTGGCTGCGAACTCAACCTCAGGTGCTGTGTGTCTTCTTCCAGCCCTTGCACTGCATTTTGCAGTGTGTTCTACCTTGGTATCTCCAGTCAGGCTTAGGGAGAGACTGTCTTTCCTGCTTCATAACATGGGAATAAACTCCTGGAGCAGCTCCCTGGAGCTGGAGTCTAGTCAGGAATATTGTGATGAGAAGTTCATTACCAGGATGACAATGTGATGGTGGTTTCACTTTGAAATCACTAAAATTTTGTTGTGGTTGCATTTTGGACATTTTAGGGGCAGCCCCACCTGCTTGTCTAGCTTTTTCGTAATAAAAAATGATTGGGAAAAAATAATGACTAAATGACTTGAGAGGAGAGCCAGTGACAGCCCCAGACAGCAGCGTTCAGCGATGATCCTCCTGTGGGCAGTCGGTGCTGGAGCCTTCCTTGCTCCTCTGCCATCACTTCAAATCCTTGTATTGGTCAACCATAGCAGGTCGGGTAAGAGACTTCACCTTCCCTCCAGGAGCGATGGCTTGGTTCTTGGTTATAGGCACAGTTCCGTTCATTTCTTCAATAACCTCAGGTGAGGGTCCACAACTTGTCCTGCCACAGTTGATGGAAATTTTGTTACTGATTGAAGAGCTAAGGCAGCTTTGGTGGGGAAATGAGACTTCTTGCTGCCTTGTCCCATGCATGCTGGAGTGTTGGTGTCTATGACTGTCTGTTGCTAGTTCTCATGCTCCAAATAACTAGGTAACAAAACATTTATTTTCTCTCATTTGTTTTCTGCATTATCAGTACTATAATGTAGTTCGTCTCTGGAAGAGCCCCATAAAATTGACCTTAGGCAGCTTTAACGTGCACACTCCACCTTCAAAGGTGGAAATACCTCTGGTTTTACAGCAGAGACTTTAACGTGGTGTCATTAGAAAGCTTGCTCGGACCAGCGGATCCCTGAGAGCTGCTTGTTCCTCAGAGCTTACAGCTGGCTGTCCAGAAGTGGAAGTCTGGTGAGGAGTCCTGGGGATCCTGAGCAGATAAAGTCATTTGCAAAAATGTTGCCTTCTGCTTTGGTTTGTTATGAATCAAATTTGGGGGTAAAAGAAGTGAAAGCTAAACTAAGTGAGTCTATTGCAATTTCTGTGTTCCCACTATTGCAGGATCTTTGAAACATTTGGTTGTGCAACTGTGGGCCAAGGAAGGAAGTGTGATTATTCCTGCTTTGCATGTGGGAAGAAGCTTAGGAAAGTAAGGAGGGGAGTTGTCTTGCTGAAGGATGCCTGCCTGAAAATGTAGGCCTCTAATTTAACTTAGTCTGTAGGCCCTCCCTGAAGAGGGGTTCAGGTTGGACGAGATGAGCTGACCTCCATACCAGGTGCTCTCTCTGTCTGTGGATGTTGATTTGCTTAGAGATCCACCTCATTTTTGCATAGGTAAAGTTGGAGGCAATGAATCCTGCCCCTGGGATAGGCCCAGCATCATTGTAGAGCTTTGCAGAACAGCAAACACTTAATGTGAGTTCTCCAGATGAGATGGAGAATCAAAATGATTCTTTTTCTCAGTTACCTTGCTTCACATCTTGGACTCCATCTTTTTTTGGGGGGAGTCCAGATGTTAATCTGAAGTTGTCAGCCTTCGTTACAGACACAAGATACCAAGAATTTTGGCTAGTCTTCTTTGCCTTGATGTCTTGTTGGCTGTGCAGCAGGTTCACAAAGGTATTCAGGGTGTTAGAGGCTTACTTCATTTGCTATGCACTTCGGTGTGCTGGTCAGAGCTTTGTGGGTATGTCAGCTGGGCTGCTGGTGGTCCAGGGTGTTCGGAGAAGAAGGTGTAAACCACTCCGGCAGAAAGTCAAACTGAGGAGTTGTTGTGCATGGATAGAAGTCCCTCCTGGACCTAAGTGCAGTGCACCGGACCTAGCCATCAACCTGCTCTGGATGGCTTAATTTCATCTGAATCCTTGTCGTGATCAAGCATTTTGTGGGCGAGTAATGGCACAGTTTTCTTCTTTCGCTGCCGGTGGGTATTGACTTGCTGGCAGTCCCGCATCCCACAGCAGTTCTCTCTCCTGCTCTGAGCAGCTGTGCTTTGGGGATTTTTTTGTAGGGGAACTGAGTTTATCCTACTTAATCCAGTCATCTAGCAGGGCTGTCTTGCTCAGCAGTGGTGAAACCTGAGTGATGCCTTCTCTTGGCCCATCGCTCTGAGGTTGCAGCTGGTTGTTGCTGTTGATGCTGCCTGTGCATGCAGTGGGAACTGCGGGAAGTCCTGACTTACTCTGATGCTTCCTTGCCAATAACTTCTACCCAGTGGAGGAAGCTCTGGGAGAGGAGAGGCTGGTTAGACTGGGGTTGGGTTGTGAACTTCTTGAGGAACAACCTAGATGGCTCAGGAAAGTGAATCTGTCCATCTGAATGACCTATCAACTTACAACTTTCTCTAATCTTCACGAGCCATTAAAAAAGGCAGCTTTTTTTCAGATTCGAGGTACCCCCATCATCTGAAAGGCTGAGGCTGCATGGCACATCTGAATGGCTGTGGACACTAAAGTGCAGATAAATTTTCTTAGTAGTTCATACCACAAGAGCAAATGTTGACCGCACTCCCTTTTTTTTCCCTTCAAGCCATCAGACTGTGGGACAATGGCCTTGCAAACTCATGAGTTAACTTCTAGGGACTGACTCAACTTGCCCATAGAGTCCCCACTGAGTTTTGCTGTCCAGGCCAATTTAGTCCATCTGAAAATGTAAATTTTCCTGGTTTGTTCTGGGGAGATGTGAGCCTCTGTGCTCGGAGCTCGTAGAGGTGGCAGATCTGGTGATGGCTCTTCTATGTTCTGTTTTCTCAGCAATTCCCAATGAGGTGTAAATTATGGATGTTGTGTTTTGACCTTGTGGCTGTCAGTATGCATCTCGCTGCTAATTAATGCACTGTAATTCCTGTGCTAGCACATATTACCTCTAAAAATATCAGGAGGTACCTCTCTGGTGATAAGGCTATGGCAAGAAGTTTTAAGCAGGGAATATGTTAAGGCCTGATCCACTTCTTAGCTGTGCTGGAGAAAGCCTCTGGTAGTGGGACTTATCAAACTCCCTCGGGGAAGAGAGACAAGAGATTTTGCCCTCTAAATGGGGATGACTTTTCTGTTGGTGCTAGCAGAAACCCGAGCTATTATGGCTGTAGAGGAAGCCTTCTACATATAGAGTGATGCTTGAATCTGCCATCCAGACTGGAAGATGGACTCAGGCTACCTGGGGGGAATCTAAGTCCTGGCTCCTATGCTTACACTTAGCAAAAAGGGGGAAACCCTGGCCAAAAATGGTGGAAAAGAGTCTTTCCTTCAGATGTTTGTCAGTGGTCAGTTGGTACGTAGCTGTGCCTTTAACATTGGGGTGGGAAGAGTCCAGCTCTGTGAATGTGTAGGGAGGAGCAGATCTCTTGGCAGCTCTGGATCTGCTCTTCCCCCATCACTAGACGGTGCTGTGTGGTCATGGGAAGGGGCCAAGAGACCCCCCTTCCGACAAGAAGAGAAGACTCCAGGATTGCTTGAACCCAACCTAGCTGTGCATGTCATCGTGTAGGGGAGTGCAGAAAGTCATTGCTTGGACCTGGACTGCTGCTTTCACATGTCTTTCCTTCCCCAGGCTCTCCGTTGCTGAGCCACATTCCCTCCTTCGGTATCTTGCAGCTTTGCAAGCGCCAAGGGACAGCACGGTTATTTCTGACCAGATCATTTGTGTGTGGTCTTTATTTTTGTATTTTCTTGAACACAACTGTTGGGTTTCCTGGAACTGCTTGGCCCAAACCAGAGCCCTTTGCATGTTAACAGCCTCGCTGCTTATTTGCGCAGCGTGGTGGGTGCCACGTGTGGCTCTCGGGTATGGCAGGAGAGTGAAATCATCATCCAGAATAGGAAATGGTGGCACAACTTCCTCCCGGCTCCAGAGCACTTCTCCTTTTGGCACCACTGCGCGGGAAGGTGAAGTAAGAGGATCTCTGTTGAAAATGCAGAAGTGCAGGTTGCTCTTGGAAACCATCTCGATAGGCAAGCCCATGGTGGAGCCCTCAGCTTCGGCCGGTGGGGAGGGGGTGTGTTTTGTGCGGATGGATTCAGCCCCATGGCTTGTGGCTTCCTCTTTAGACGGGAAGTCTACTTGGTGCGTAACGAGAGGCAGAGAATGGGTGGGCTGCAGGCTCTGCAGTCTTTGCTCTGGAGAGTTGCCTTCTCCAGTTCTTCTGCCCTTGGGAACTAGCAGTCTGTGTCCGTGCTTGCCTATGTGTTGTCTTAGATGCCAGCCCTGCTTGTGGCACGTTGCTTAAACCCACAGGATTATTCCCACTTTCTGTGATGGTCTGTCTGGAGAGGAAGAGCTGTTGTCCAAGCCCGGGATTTAGATGCTGTTGGCTGTTCACAGCGGCGGCTGCCTGGGAGGGACCAAGGCTGCCGGGGTTTTGGCTGGAATTTTCTTTGACCTCATTTGATTACCGAGTCCTGTGTGCTCGGTGGTAGGGCAAAACCACCACAGGGAAAGTAGCTTATGCAAAAATACCTAGAGCAATACATTTCCAGATACACAAATGACTTTCCAAGGTCACACAGCAGATCCTGCAGTAGACCCTGAGCGTCACCCACAAAATCCTTGAGAACGACCCAGCCGTGGCCTAGGGCAGCTGATGGGCTGTGCGAGGCCATGGGGGGAAAGCAGATGTGGTTAATGGATGAAGATGACTGAGGGTAAGTCACTTGGCCTCTCTGGGCTCTTGGGTCCCACATGCAGCCGTAGCAGATCTTTCCTCCTCCAGACCGTGCTGGGCACAAGCGTTGCTGCTGCTGCAGCAGCTCCGGAGGCTTTGGTGTGTGTGGTGGGAGGAGGAGCGTGTGTCCCCACTAAGGAGAGCAGCCTTGGCATCTTTTACGCCGGCTCTGCTGTCTGCTGGAGCACGATGCTCTCTGTCTATTTAGAGACAGGGTGAGGTTGGGAGGGGCTGGAAGAAAAGCTGTTATTGGGAGTGTTGTCTAGAGAGGAGGTGCTGTCACAAGGGAAGTGTCTGTGAGTGTTGGCAGTGAGAAGAGGCAGAGAAGTTTTGAGTCCAGCACTACAGCTGGTGCAGGACCTTTGTGGTGCCTTCCCAGATCTACCAGGGGTTTGCCCTGCCACCTTGGGTGAGTTACTTTTTCTCCTCTTGGCTTTTCTCAACCCTTTTTCCTGTCATGCAGCGAGTTTGCATGTTGGGGGCCGTAGCACAGGCTGTGCCACCACTATTTCTGCTGATGAGGGATGTGAAGGGGGGCAATCGGTAGCTGACAGTGCTGGGCTGCAAGATGTCCTGGTGCAGATGTGTTATTCCTGGAGATTGTGCTTCCCCTACTTGAGTTTTTCTGCAAGAGAAGGACTAGGTATAAGACTATGGAAGGAAGGTAGATAGATAGATAGAAGATCATGGAACATACCCACACCCACCTCCCAGATGTCAGAAGTTTATAGCCCTGGCTAGCAGTGTCTGGCCACTCCTGTGTGGATCATTGAGATCTTCCAACATGCAAAAGCCTCTATTCTAGATCAGCTGCTGCTGGAGGACTGAACTTCTACAAGTAGGGATGTTCTGCTCCACTCCAAGCTGAAATGGCCAAGCCCAGGGTATGGGCTAAAATGTGCTTGAGTTGAGCAGATCGTAGAGTATTTTCAGGTTTTGCCTGTCTTGGGGTTGTCAATATGAGAAGTTGTGGTTCAGCTCCCGTCACTCGCCTGGCTGGGTTGTCAGGCCAAGCTTTCTGTCTGAGAGGGTGGGGGGAAACTCCAGCTTGAAGTGCATCTCCCTGGTGACATTTCACCTTGAGCTGGAGCTTTTGTCTTGAAAAGTCAAAGTAAAACCAGAAGAGCCACCTCCAGCCTGTCATGACAGTGAAGTCCATGTGAGTGTTGCCGTAGGTGCGTGTGCAGGGCCAGATTTCCCAGCTCTCGGTGGCCACGGCAGCATTCGTGTCAGGCTGCTGAGCTGCTGTGGTGCACGTTTGGTTGTGGACAGACAAAGCAGCTCTACCACGATGCCAGCACTGTCACTTGGACTGCATAGACACTGTTTCTTAGTATCCGGATTACTGCTGAAACTGCTGAACTTCTAAGAGGATGTCTTCATTTGTGATGGTGTGGAGGATCGTGGTCTGTAGCGCTGAGAAACGCTGGATTGCTTTGGCTGTAGATTTAAGGCTGAGATCCCTGGGGCTCTTTAGCCTGGAGAAGAGAAGGCTGAGAGGGGATCTGCTCAATGTTTATAAATATCTGAAGGGTGGGTGTCAGGAAGATGAGACCAGACACTTTTCAGTGGTGTCCAGTGATAGGGCAAGGGGCAACAGGCACAAACTGGGACAAACCTCAACATAAGGAGAAACTTCTTTGCTGTGAAGGTGGCAGAGCCTGGCCCAGGCTGCCCAAGGAGGCTGTGGAGTCTCCTTCTCTGGAGACTTTCAAAACCTACCTGGACACGTTCCTGTGTAACCTGCCCTTGGTGACCCTGCTGGAGCAGGGGGTTTGGAAGATGATGTCTCAAGGTCCTTTCCAACCCCCCATTATTCTGTGATTCTGTGATTTCAACTCAAACCTCTCGTATCCCAGCAGGCAGCCCAGCCTCCAAAGCCATTCTGTCCTTGCTAGGGATGCTGCAATGGTTTAGGAGCTGTCCTAGGAGCTGAGAACATCAAATAGATGAAGCAAAGGCTTTGTCTGAGAGCAAAATTTTCAGGGGGGAGCAGTTTCATGTGTACAAGACTGAATTTTCTTCCCAAAACCAAAGGCAGGAGGTAGATGCACACACACCGTGTTCCAGCCTGGAGCACCCCAGAGAAGGTACCTGAGCTCCGTGTCTGCCAGGTAATGTGTTGTTATGGGAGTGAGAAGCTCTGCCAGCCTGGGAGGTATCTGAAAGCTCCATGTTTCAAAGGCTTTGGGGGTTTTTTTGTTTGTTTTGTTTTGTTTTTTTCTTCCTCAGCTCTAATTTTAACGGCCGCGCTTGGGCTAAGTACTTTGAAGCCTTAATTGCAATTATGAATCCTCCTCTGTTCCCAGGTTTCCCCTAATTGGCTTCCTGTGAGAATTTACAAAGCTGGTAAAAACAAAACTGCTGTTTTTTGTGAGGGAGTTGGTGGCGTGAGATTCCTGAGCCCAAATAAAACCCGGCTCAGCCGGGACTTCTCCTGCGCTGCTGTGATCAACCCGTGGCCAGACGCTCACAAGGAGGGCATTATGTAAAATGTAAGCTGATTTACATGCGTGCATTTTGAAAGTGCTAATCTATTTTGATTTTTTTTTTTTTTTCTTCCCCCCCTTCTCTTTTTCTTTTCAACCCTCTCTAATCTTCTGTGATCTCTGCCAGGTTCCCAGCTCCTTTGGCTGGAATAGACCCCGGCTTAAATCCTTTATCTGTCTATTTGGCAACCCTGGGCGAAGCAGTTAGCAAACGAATGCCACTTTTCCTGGCTCATTAATTAGATTTACTGAGCTGAGTGGTTGCTGCTGCAATCGTCTGGACAAGGCAGTTCTGTATTTTGTTTCTTAGGAATTTGGGGTTTAAAAAACCAGAGCTCCAAGGCAGTTCTGGTAGCAGTGGTTGAATCCACGGCTCCCCTGCGTGCACTGTTGTTGAGAACACGTGTTTTTCTTGTGCGTGGCTTTATTTCTGCAATTTGCCGCTGCCTGAGCGGTTCTGATTGTTTGTCATCGTTCTACTGCTCGAAAAGTTTGAGGATGGGTAATCTGGGTGCTCTGCTCCTGAGGTGCCCGTGGCAGGATATCTCGGTTAAGGCAAGTGGTTCTTGTGGGTTAGAGGTAACCTCTGTGAAATATTCATATGTTTTTATATATTATAAATATGCTTTTTGACATGTCCTGCTCTTCCAGCCTTACCTGCCAGGGTTGTAAATGGGATTGTGAAGGCTACGTTAGGAATACAACAGGATGGAAGACAATTACGATTTCATCTCTACCTGTCACTGCTTTGTAGCTGGTGGCTAATGGATCACGCTGCAGCAGGAGCCCTCGTCTCTGCTTTTGGAGGAGGAAACTGAGGCACAGAGAGGTCACTCACCATGCCATGGCACTGGAGCTCCTGGTTTCTATTGCGGGCTTTCGGTTCCCTTTGTAACCACTAGACAACACTGTCTTCTTCTCGACTTGAGGTCAGAGCAGTCTGGGATGGAGGCAAGTGTTGGGGTCTCCAGCTATTGCAACCTGGGAACCCAGTGCCAGGGTGTTGGAGCACCCCGTGGAGGCTGCTGGATGTCTGTGGTGTTGTGTGCTGCTCTTGCTGCCATCCCATTTACAAATGGGTGACTCGGATGTGGAGAGACCAAAGGGGGGTTTCTCAGCCTGTGCTGGGGAGCAGAGGAGGAGGGTCTCTCCAGGGGAAGAGCAGCAGTGATGAACTGGGCAGTATTTAAGCTCCTTGCGTGTAGGGCGCTTTGTTTCTTGGTATAAACATCTAAAACTAGAATTAAAGATTTGCCCAGGATTGGATGGGGTGGCGCAAAGTCTAATAGCTGTGTCTTGCTGGGCTGTCCTCCTCCAGCCCTGCAGATCTACTGGGGGTGGCTCTGCTTTGGTCTCCTATTCCTTGAGATTGCCAAGGCTTTCATTATAACAGAGGATATACAGAAGAAGACTCAGAGTCACCTTGCCTGTGTTCAGCTGAGCGTTTGACCCAGGAAGATTTGAGCTGGCTGGTGAGGAAGGGGTGAAATGCTGTGAAATGGCGTCTCGGGAAGGCGATCCCGCTCCTCTCCTGGGCACAGCCCGCAGCGATGGAGCCTCGGTGTAGACCTGTGGCTGCTCTGACCGTGCCCAGTGCAGGGTCTGCCCTGTCGGCTGGTGTGATGGGATGTGAGAGGGTCTGATCCTCCCTTCCTGGTCACTGCATCCCCTGGCACTGGCTGGGAGCAGTGCGGTGAAGCCCGTGCTCATGGAGGCTTCCTAAAGTGACTGTCTTGACGTCATGGCCAACAGGAGACAACTTAAAGGCTCTGAAGGGAGGAGGATGTTCAGCAACTTTTCAAAGCCAGAGCTGGTGCCAGCTTCAAGAGACAGACCCAAACAGGCTGCCTGTGTGGTCAGGTCTTGAGGAAAGGGCTGATGTTGATGTTGCATCTTTGGCTCCTGGTGCCACTTTGCCCTTGCAGCTTCCAGCGATCAGAGGGTGGCTGCTGGCAAACCCAACCATGGATGCTACATGTCCTAATGTCTAAACTCGCTACCCTGCCTGCCAGCTCATTTCAAACTACTGAGTTGTGCCTTGGCTCATACAAAGAGCAAAACCCTTTGGTGGTGATCTGGGGCTAGCATGGCTTGTGCTCATAAAAACCATCACCGTGTTTAGAGACAGAGAAGGAGCAGTGCCGTGGTTACTGGAAAGAGTTTTGTAGGCAAAGAGCTGGGGGAGGAGAGCAGAAATAGCTGCCAAGTGTCAGAAAGCTGTGACCAAAAGCAATTCCCACTTAACCCACTTGAGAATTGTCCTCCCAGCAAAGCAGCAATTGTTTATCTACCAAGGACCCTGCTAGAGGCAATTTGCCTGCTAATTGGCCTTCCTGCTCAAGGCAGAGGGGTCAGGCTAGCTAATTAGACGGGTCTTTACACCTCCCTGGTTCATTTGGAGTGTGGAGGGTATTCCCAAAGGGAGGTGGGCTTCCCAGAGACCTGACCCGATCAGTTCTCTGGGTCTTTTGATCCCCCACGGGCTGGCAGATGTGAGACAGAAGCTGGAACTCTGCCTGTCCAAATAACCTCACAGTTATCTATAGTTAACATTTTGAAGTTGAAAGCAAAGAAACAACTCAAAGTCTCCCTGGAGATAAGAGAGAAGGGGAATAGGTTGCTGCAAGCCTGGGAGCGCTGGGGTGGGAAGCCCATGGATCTGCTCTGGGACTCCCAAAGCCATGTGCTAGCAGCGCTCAGTGGCCTCGCCTTGCTGAACCTCTGCTCTTTCTTTTTTTTTTTTTTAAAAATAAAATTCAAAAAAGGCCATCTAGGCACTTCTTAGAAACAAGAAACAGTCCCCAAGTGACCAGCTGAACTCAGGTGTGAGCTGAGCTGCGAGTGTTGCGGGTGAATTCTGTGGTTCTGTGAAGTAAGGTGGAAAAAGCTGAGAAAAGCACAGAATAAATACGGTGACCAGATTTTAGAGCAGCTGGCAGGGTGAAATGCTCTGGATTTAAGGTGCTGTTGGGATACTGGCGTGGACATGTCCTGCACAGTCTTTCTGGTTGACCTGGGCACAGTCACTTTGCTGTTCCCCATCGCTGTGTGGATAGATTCTTCCTCAAAGGAGGGATTTGAGGGTAAGAGCAGTAAATAATGTCCAGGTCTGGTGCTGAGGGACTGGAGGGTGAATAATTCCCAAAGATTGTTGCTCTTGAAGGGAGCTGATGCTAATCTGGGCTTTGGGAATCAAGTGTTTCAGCCTTAGGGCTGTGACACGTGGTTTCTCAAGCACAGCCTGGAAACTAAATTTTTTAAACCTTTAAAAGCCGTGCAAGCATCGGGGCTGTTTTCTCGTTCTGCAGCTCTCTAATGAAGTGGGATGTGTCCAGTGTCCCATCGGAGGGGCTCTGCGCATACCAGTGCCCCTCACAGGGCTTTAACACATCACTCTGATCTGAAGCTGCTCCAGGAGGTAGCTGTGGTGAGCAGGACTGTGGGGCCCACTGGCCATGGAGTGGGGAATGGAGGGAAAAATCATGGAATCACAGAATGTGTTGGGTTGGAAGGGAGCTCTAAAGGCCATCTAGTCCAACCCCCCTACAATAAGCGGAGACATCTCTGACTAGGTCAGGTTGCTCAGAGCCCCATCAAGCCTGACCTTGAATGTCTCCAGGGATGGGGCCTCCACCACCTCTCTGGGCAACCTGGGCCAGTGATCCACCACCCGCATATTAAAGAACTTTTTCCTAATGTCCAACCTAAATCCCCCCTTTTCTAGCTTAAAACCATTACCCCTCAAAATGCCAGGAATGGAGAAGTTTGAGGCTGGCACCCATAGCATGATGGTGCAGGATGGAGGTGGGAGACCTGCAAGCTTGAAATCAAGGTCAGAGTCTTCAAAGCCAGGCAGGGACTGCATGGAGAGGAGTACGAACAGACATCATGGTTCTTTGGGGCTCAGGCCTGGTTCGCTATAAATACAGCTTGTTGGAGCCCGGCCCTTCCTCGGCCAGCGCAGGACTTGTGTCTGAGCCGCAGCTGGAGAGTAACTCGCTCCCATCTGTGCTTGTGGCTTGGGGCTGCGAGGGCTTGTTCTTTCCGTAGCTGAGAGCTGCTGCTGTCACAGGGTGTGGTCACCTGTGCCCCGTCTGCCCCAAAGGCTCTGAGCCCTCCTCCAGCACCCATGGGATGTGGTTGGCCCTGCCCAGGGAGGTCAATGCTGCAATGGGAACACCAGGAAAGTGAAGCCTGTTACATCAATGTCCCCATATTCTTCAGGGGTGCTGCTGTCTCTGGGGGCTAAATGGCTTTTTCTGGCTTGCTGGGACCCAAAATGAAGGAGCATCAAATCCTCAAGCTGCCTGTGGGCCACCTCTGCCCCATCCCTGGAGACATTCAAGGCCAGGCCTGATGGGGCTCTGAGCAACCTGATCTAGTTAGAGATGTCCCTGCTGACTGCAGGAGGGTTGGACTAGAGGACCTTGGAAGGTCCCTTCCAACCCAAACCATTCTATGATTCTATTCTGTGATTCTTTGACCAGTGTTAGTCCGTTTGTCTTGGTGAGAGAAGAAGGAACTCATGAGGGGCATGACCAAGAGATCTTCTTTAGCAGCATCCTCTGGTGAAGCTCATATGCATCCACCTTGTGCTTGAGACTCGGAGGAAACCCTGGCAAGTGGGACTGCAGGAGGATCTGGGTGCCCGTCAGCAGCAGACCCTGCATCAGCTCCAGGGATGCCCCTGCAGTTACATTTTGCAACGAGGACGCATTTGGATGACGGTTTGCTGATCGGCTCCTCACCCCCAAATAGATGCTGGTGACAAATCCCATCATCACTTGAACTGGTCTTCGAGTCTGAAGAGCAGGTGGCAGCCGTGCTTCATCCCAGGAGGTGTATCCCTGCTGACAGCCCCAGATTTGGGAGGCTCTGACATGTGTGGGCTGTGCCTTCATATCAGGGGCTCCCGAGTGCCGTTAATCTTTGCTCCAATTGAGCTTAAAAACAAAGGGTGTGGGGGTTACTCATGGTTGGCTTTGGGGTCGAGGCCTCTGTTCTTTTAGTAGATAAGAAAATTCAACAGCATGAAGCATCGGGCTGGTTCTTCAAAGCAATCCCCGTGTCATTCAGACCAGGTATCGCCATTGCAACACAGTTTTAGAACAAAGAAAGAAAACAGAGACAAAACTAAAAACAGGAACCGGCAGATAAACAATACGCTGGTGCTGCTGGCGCTGAGCTGAGCTCCTTCCTGCTCTCAACCATCTGGCGAGTCACTGGCAGGGCTCGGGGGAGCTCCCGGCCGGCTCTTCCCAGCGGGGAAACCAGCTGGGAAACAACTGAAAAGCTTTTCCATTCATAAAAAAGTCTGTCAGGGTGTGAGCTGAGCACCCGCGTCTCCTCCTCTGAGCGTGCTCAGCCAGGGTGCCTCACGTTCACCGCTCTGACCTGGGCAAGATGTTTCACCTGCCCATGCCATCGGGTTAATGCCTTGGTCCAGCTCCAGGAAAGCCACAAGTGTTTCCACAGGGGTGAAGAACTGAGCATTTGATGGCTGATGAGCTCTCGAGGTGCAGGAGCACAGTCAGTGCTTGGGGTTGCAGCTGCCTCAGGGGTGCTGGAGGTGAGTGAACCAGCACAGAAGCACCCTCAGTGGCAGGTCCCAGCCTGGGTACTGGTTTTTCTAGCCACTGTCATTGCAAACTGGTGTGATGCTGGTTGCAGGGAGGGCTGGCTTGGTGGGGGCTTGCTCATTGCAATGGGAATCTAAACTCCGGCGCATGGAGGAAAATGTCTCATTTGATCAGAAATGGGAAGTTTCATTTTTTTTTTCTGGTTTAATTTTTACTTTTTGAATCACGGTCAGATGAGTGCAAACACTCTTTTAAAATGAGTCGAAAGGTTTCGTTCTGAGTCCTTGAGACCCTCCTCTCTCCACTGCTGGCCTCGTGCGACCTGCGGGCAGATGGGTTTTGCCTCCTTCACTGGGGAGTTTTCTTGCCTCAGAACAGTTTTTTCTCACTATTTGGTTCTTTTCTGCTGAGCTTCTTGCAGCCCTGTTTTGGCTTCTGCTGCGGTTTAATTATTGGCTTTCATTGTGCACCCTTCTGAAAACGTGACCCTAAAGCAGCTTCTCCGTTATCATCCTGGTCCTAAGGCCACCCCATGTGCTGACCTGCAGGTGGGACAGAACAAAGCTGCATCCCTGAGAGCTGGTACTGGACACCTTGAGCACGTACGGGCTTGCTTCTGGCTGCCTGCCGTGAGTGGTGAGAGTCCTGCTCCTGATGCTGAAAAACACGTCTGAGACTTTGTCAGCTGGACTACAGCAGATCTCAGAGTAAAAGACAGCTAAGAAAGCCAATAGTGTCCTGGGCTGCGTCAAAAGAAATGTGTCCAGGAGGTCAAGGGAGGGGGATCCTGCCCCTGAGGAGACCCCCCTGCAGTGCTGGGGCAGCTCTGGAGTCCTCAGCACAGCAGAGACATGGACCTGGTGGAGCGGGGCCACAGGAGGCCCCAGAAATGATGGGAGGGCTGGAAGCCCTCTGCTGGGAGGCCAGGCTGGGAGAGTTGGGCTTGTTCAGCCTGGAGAGGAGAAGGCTCCAGGGAGACCTTCTGGTGGCCTTTCAATACTTCAAGGGGGCCTGTCAGAAAGCTGAGGATGGACTCTATCAGAGAGTGTAGTGCCAGGGTGAGGGGTGATGGCTTTCAATTGGAAGAGGGGAGATTTAGGTTAGGTATTAAGAAGAAATTCTTCACTCTGAGCATGGTGAGACACTGGCCCAGGTTGCCCAGGGAAGCTGTGGATGCTCCATCACTGGAGGTGTCCAAGGCCAGGTTGGACGGGGCCTTGAGCAACCTGATCTAGTGGGAGGTGTCCCTGCCATGGCAGGGGGTTGGAACTGGATAATCTTTAAGGTCTCTTCCAACTCAAACCAGTCTTTGATTCTGTGATGATGTGTGCAGTATTAGAATGTTGCTTTTGATAGTTTTAACTTCTTTCTTTCTTTCTGTGGAGCTTCTGACTCTGAGTCTCCAAAGCAAAAAGCAGCTGCAATTTGGAATTGGTGTTTGTTTCCAGCTCTCAGTTTTATTTTTCTGTAGCCCATGGCGTCTTCACCTCATAATTATTGGCCTTAAGCTCTGGCCGCTAATGCAGGTAATCTTGGGAATGGAATTTGGGAAATCCTGTTAAATAATTCCCATTTGCAGCAACGTGAAGGGCTTGGATGGAGGGGTTTGTGCAGAGCTGACATGTCTTTGGCATTTCTCAGCTTCCTGTTGGCTTTCTCTTCCGATCCCCTGAGCTGGGGGCACTTGGTGCCAGCTGAAGAGAGCAGAGCTGTACCGGAGGGAGCTGGGGTGCTAAACCACTTGTGATCACTGCTGAAAAGTGCCAGCGCTGTGGGCTCTACAGCCCAAAACCAGTCGCCCTACTTCACCGAAGGTTCAAAATACTTATCCCCAGCCGCTCCGGAAGCCTCTGCTCCTCGTGCAGCTCTGCTGTGAGGTGTTGCTGGGGTGTAGCCCCACGCTCCGGGGACCTGCTTCCCCTGACTTCCCGTGCCGCTTTCTATGCACGGGGCGTTGTGTTGCTTTTTATTTTTGGTGATGTCGCTCGGGGCTACGTGATGCTGAGTGCCGCCGGCTCCGACATCACGCGTGTGTGCGGAGGTTCGTGGTTGTTCTGGTCTCCTCTCTCTTTCTCGCCCTCCCCCAGGTCTTGCTCGTTCCTCTCAGCTCACTGTAGTCCCCGCTTTGGTGCGTTCGCTCTTCCCTGGGAGCAAAGCATCAGTGTGGCCTGTGGTGCCAGGCTGGGAAAGTCACGCTGAGCCATAAAAAGTCCATCTTGCCCTGCATTAGGGAGAGTCCCTCTCTGGATTTGTAATTTCTGGCTCCCCTGCCTGCAGCTTTGCCCGGCAGCACAGCGCTGGGGCACGCTGTGCTCCCTATCTCCTGCTTTTAGCTGCTCTGTGACACCTTGGATGCTTTCTCCGTGGGTTTGCTGTTGCAGGCAAAGTACTAGACACAAAACTGATGACCAGAGGCTGCTTGTTACAGGAAGACGGCAGAGCAGTGTCCCTTATTTCTGCCTCTCCTGGATGATTTTTTTCCTCACCCTCAGCTTGGACAGTGCTCCATCCTTTGGTTGCAGTATGCTTTTAAGCTCTCTTCTAAGATGGAGACCCCTCCCCTCTCAACACAGACATTTTTTTCTGCTTCACGCTGGTGCGCTGTGTCCATGGTCAGCAGCCTGACAGACGGAGCAGCAGCAGAAGTGAACGTACAGACGTGCAGTGAGGTGAGACTTAACTTTCAAACTGTCTTACAATCTGCTGCTTAGGGGTGCTCTCAGTGTCCTGGCTGTGGACTATATGATGGCCACCACTGTGCCATCCCCCAGAGCCATTTTCTTCTGTGAATGTCGTCTTTTTCAGCAAAGGAGTTCTTTACTGAAAGAGTGGTCAGGCATTGGAACAGACTGCCCAGGGCAGTGGTGGAGTCACCATCCCTGGAGGGCTTCAAAAAATGAGTAGATGTGGCACTTTGAGACATGGTGTACAGGTCAGGGAGATGTTGGACAAAGGTTGGACTTGATGATTCTAGAGGTCTTTTCCAACCTAAATGATTTTATCACTCTATGAAGCATCTCACAATCTAAGCCCGTGGCTGGGCTCATCCAGTCCAGCTCTGCCTAGCCACCAGCTGCACTGGATCTAATCACCTTGCATTTAGTGGAGAGGAACAGGCATGTCCTGGCAGGACACCAGTGACCATCTCAGATGGTCAGCACAAGCCGAGCAGCCCCAGGTAAGCACCTCGCAAAGAGGTGTCTGAGTCTGGCTGTTGGCAGTTTGGTGAGATGAATCACATCTCATGTTTCGATTTCTTGGGCTTGGCTGAGCCCCCCTTCCTGCATTGCTGAGAAGAACCCCACTGGCCCCCAGCCCCCCCAGACCTGCTGTGCCCGCTGTGGACTGTCTGGCCAGGGGAGCAGGCATCCCAGCCTGGACATAAAACCTGGGTGCTGCTTTGCCCCTTTTGTGTTACCTTCTGTTCGTGCTGTTTGGTATTAAAAGGACTCTGAAACTGCTTTTGCACGTTAGGTGCTTTCCCTGCTCTGTGGTGGGAGTCTCTCATTCAGCCCACTTCTCAGACGCAGTGAGAACAAGGAGCGATTTCTGTGTCTTAGTAAGCTTTCCAGTTCTCACGTTTTCAGGTGTAAGTGAGACTTTGCCGTTCTGCAAGACAACAACGTTGAGTCCTCCTCGAGCAGCAGGCCAAGTCCCATAGTGCTGCTGTGCACTGGAGATCCTTGTCTCAAGGGACCTGCCAGGCTGGTACCTCTGTTCTTCCCAAGACAGCATTTACCACTAATAAATCAGATCTTCATTTCCCACTGTTAGCACATAGGGATGCCCTGCGCCTTTCCTGTAGTGGGGTAATGCCCCGCAGCACCGTTATCCTGTAGGCACAGATGCTGTTGTTATTCCAGAAGCTGGTTTTCTTGTGTGTGTGTGAGTTCCATCTTCCACTTTAAGATGAAGTCACTTTCTAAACCTCCCTTTCCCATTTGACTCCCGTATACTGCCGTTCGCTCAGGATCCTGCTCACTGCAGGGGCTTGCAACTAGATGACCTTTAAAGGACGCTTCCAACCCAAACCATTCTATGATGACGTGCAAATCCCACAGCAATTTTAAGGCTGCCTGTTCATATACTGGCTTGTTGCTCATCTGTTACGTTGAGACTTTTGACATGTGCTGCTCCAGCCATCCTGGAGTAGGGAGCTAATTGCTCTGACGATCTTCCTTCCAGGGCAGTTCAAGAAGTAGGCCGCATCAGTTGCGGGTGGGCTCTCCCAGTGGACAGTCTCATCCTTCCCAGTGGTGATGCGTCCCTATAGCTGGACATCTTGAGTGTGGAGTTTGCTGGTGATGAGCAGGGCGGCTCGTTCCTGGCTGTAGTTCTGTGTATCGATGTGATTGCTGAACCCCCCAGGCACCCTCTGTGTCCAGGAGAGCCAATGCTTTCCTGTCTTGCTTGTTCAAACCAGTGCCCTCATCATACAGGGTTTTGTCTTCTGAATAACCACCTTGGTCTTGATGTCTTCATCACGAGTGTGCCACTCATTGCCTTTCTGTCTGGACAACTTCTCCTTGGTATGCGTTGCTTCCTGTGTGCTTGTATTGTGGATCCTCACCACCAAACCCCTGAGTCAGCTCTGCTCCTTGGAGCTGTTTCTGCTCTGGTTCATTCATTGGTACCCTGATGGCAGCAGATATTCACAGCATTGGCCCCAGTTGCGTTTATTCACCCCTTAGCCTGCTTTTCCAGCCCCGTGCTGGCTGATCCTGCCCTGCTGCCCCTTCCCAACAGCCTGCATGATTTGTTTCCCTGCTAAATCCTGCTCTGGATGTGCCTTGCTCAGAGACCCATCCCTGAGGTCTTTATGTGCTACCCTAGGGTAGAGCATGAATGAGATGTCCGCGTGCCCTTACGCCTCTCCTGTGCTCACTGTCAAACTAGATGGCAGAAGGGGATTGAGCTGGGCTTGTGCCAACAGTGTTAAATTACAGCTTTTTGTTTCAGGTTCTCCTTTATGTCCTGGAAGAAGATGCTTCATTTCCAATGTCCTCTTCCATTCCTGAGAAAAGGGGGCAGTTCCACAGGGTGCCCAGACACTGCTATGACTGACTTCTGAAGAAAACAGACCTAATAATGTTTTTTCAGTCCTGTCCCTTGCTCTCAAGCCTCTACCACTACCTGGCAGCAGTAGTGGTGATGATCTCAGAAAGCTAACATGACTTGGGTAGGTGAGTAGGTGTATGGGTGGATTTGCACAGATGTGGGTGCTGACACTTGGGTGAATCTCTCTTGTGTTTGCCTTCCTTGGCCTCATTGGTGGTTGGCTTTGGTCTGTTCTCCATGGCCAGGAATCATTAAGGGCTTGGTCTGGGCTTTGCCAGCTAGCTGTTGGAATGGGTTATCCGTGTTGCTTCTCTGCTGCATGTTACTCTGTTGGTTTGAGGAGTGGTGACTCCCTAGAAGTGAGGTTTTGCAGTCCAAGGAGCCAGGATCACTCATGGTCCCTGCCATGGCTTGGTGTGCTGGTACTCCTCAAGGTAAGAGCAACTTTCCTCCTTGCTCAGTGGGACAGGAACCCAAGGCCCTATAAGGAAGTCGTGTGGTGCTGGGGTGTTTGGATGGTGTGTTTTCCTTTGCGAGCACCCTGAAAGAAGGATGTTTGTCAAACCAGTTGCCTCCTGGATCTTTTGATACGCTGCCTTTGTGTGGTTTGAACGAACATCTTATCACCTTCATCTCCCTGCTCTTTGCAGAGCACTTACTTGAGTGGTAAACACACGAAGGCTGCAGTTTGAGTCTTAAAAATTGCAGGTTTCTCCCTTCATTGCCCCGATTTCTACAAAGGCTTCCTCCAGCTGCTCCCTTTCTCAGCTCTTGTATGGGGTGTAGAGGAGGCAATAAAATCTTACAAGATAAGGATAGTTAAAACCCAAGATTTTTTCTGTAATCTAAGAATACCAGCCACTTTCAGTGGAGGAGCAGGTACGTGTGCTTGCTCCACTGCAAGTATGCAGCTCCTCCATGACAATGGGGACGCATCTCCCAAAGCTCCTGTGCTGCCTGTTGCCCACTGCCCATTTTGAGGATGAAGAAGAGGAGGCAGAACGCTGAGGCGTAGCTCAAGGGAGATGATGACCTGTGTGAGGATCTTGCTCTGAAAAAAAGCTCTGGTCAGAATCCTTTTGCTTTAATTCCCACTCAAGTGATTTTCTTTCTATTACAGCATCAGCCCAAGCTCCTTTTTCTTTCAGCCTCTTCAGGCTTCTTGCCCTTTACCCCTCGGTGCCCTAAGCCCCACCACAGCAGCGAGCCACATGCTGAGCCACCTCCTTGCACTAAATGTGAGGTAGCATCTCTACAAGACAGTCCATGTCCCTCCACCCACTGTGATTGCCAGCAAACTTGGGCAGCATGTTCAAGAGCTGATCCCGCGGGCAAAGGGGCTTGTGTTTCCTCTCCAGTTTCCTGCCCAGGATGCTCGGCCAGAAGCCTCAGAACAATCAGGGCAGGAAAGGGCGTTATCCTGCTGGGAAGGTACCCGGGGGCTTTCTCTGGTACTGGTGGAGCAGGGCCTTGCTTCCCTGCTGCAGGGTCCCCTCTGGAAAGGAGGTCTTTACTGTCCAGCCAGGTCTTTACTGTCCATGGGCATCTTGAGGAGATGCTGCTGGGATTTGCTATTGTGGAAGGGGAAATCTCAGCTGGCTGCCTGGGTTTCCTCTCTTGGGAGGGGTGGATTAGAGCAGGGCAGGATGCTGGCTGGGCTGGTGCCTCCACAGGGCATCATGGTGGAGCCAGCTGGGATGGGTAGGCAGGGATTTGTCCTGTTGGTTTGTGGCTGGTGTCCCAGGGAGGGGTGGTCTAATTCCATTCACTACTTTATTTAGGAGCACCAACTTTGGACTTGATCCTTGAGCTTTTTCCACCTATTTCCATCTAATAGTGGTTTTCCTGGGCTCCACCACTACAGGAGGAGATCAGAGAAGTCCGCTGGATGTTGAAGATAGGACTTGTGTGG
Source organism: Eurystomus gularis (assembly GCA_013400335.1). Taxonomy (NCBI): domain Eukaryota; kingdom Metazoa; phylum Chordata; class Aves; order Coraciiformes; family Coraciidae; genus Eurystomus; species Eurystomus gularis. The sequence continues at coordinate 345,728 of VZZY01006369.1, read as the reverse complement.
AGCTTAATGCAAGAAAAGTCTTTCTTGCAGAAAACCTGTTGCTAATTTTTGGCCATTTGTCAAAAACAGAGCAAAACCTCAAGGTTTCCCTCAGGACTTGGGATTCTTAAAACCAGAGGGCTTAAATGTTGTCACCACTGTGGCAGGAGCTCATAACATTACCGGCATGACGTGACGCTAACGAGAGCAGGCCCTGCTCCCTGCCGGCCTGGTCCCGGGGCTGTTGGCGACCCAACTGCCTCCCTGCACCCTGATCTGTGTGGTTGTGGTTCCTGGGTTCCCGGTTCCCCTCTCGGTTCCGGCCAGTTCCTCTTGCCACCTCCATTGGGGCGGTCTGCAGATGCACCCCGCTGATGGCGGGTGGGAGAGACAGAGAGGAAGATGTTTCTTGGGGTATGCGATGGTAGGTGTTTATCTTGGTTGGTTGGCTACATGAATGGACCAGAGCAGAGTGATGTGACGGGGACTCTAGCTGAGGTCTGACTATCTTCTTGCAAGAAGTCCAATCCTTTCTGACTGTGCTGATACTGCAGGTGGCAGGAGGATGGGATGGAGGGTAAGGAACATGCCTGGAGAGCTGGAGATTTGCCTGCTGCTCCTGGCTGTGTCACAAGTCGCTGTAGGACAGCAGAAGAATGGCTCAACTTTTCCAAACACTGGCTTCTCTGCCTCTTAAATGCTTTGTATGGTTCACACAGGATTTGGAGGCTGCTTTTAAGGTACAAAGGAAACTGATCTCATCTTGGCGAACATCCAGGTCTTGAAGCCCTATAGATTGATTTTGTAGGGCTGGGATCCGATGCATGACCGAGGTGTGGTGGGCTAAAGCCCTTCTTGCTTTGCTCAGCTCTTGCTGAGACTGCACAGAGCAGGACTGGCAGTCGATGTGGCCATGGATTGCTGCATGCAATATGCTCTCTGAAGAGAGATGGTTAGTGTCTTGACCAAGGGTGATACTCGGTTGTTGCTTGAGGATGTTCCCCACAACTGCTGTGGTGTCCCCTCTGTTTCTGCCTCCTAGGAGCAATGTCTCTAGGTGCTTCACATAGGGGCTGAACAGATGTGTGGGCACCATGTTGTGTTTCCTGCAGAGCTGCTGTCAGGAGACTTGTGACAATCCGATGTTGGAAGGTCTCTTGATATCCTCCCGGCTGTTTTGTCTCAATTGGTCCTTCAAAACCCTTCTCTCTTCCCTGGGTGGTGGCTGTGCTCTTGACACCTGAAGTGAAGGCAGGGAAACCCGCCACTTTTGCAACATGTTGCTCTGCTTGGAAATGCGCAGAGCAGCAGCCAGCCTCAGTGATGAAGGTGTCCCCGAAGGCTGCGGGACCGTGACTGGGTATGTTGTGAAACGTGACCGCAGGCAGGTCACTGCCCAGTGACCATGCTGTCCCTTCCACCTGCTCCAAACCCCTTGCGTCTTGTTCTGCCAAGGCAGCTCTTGGCTGAGTAGCTCTGCTGCTGAGAATCCAGCTGAAGGGAGGTCACAAAGGGACAGAACACCCTCATAACTGACTGCAAAGCATTGATTAAAACCCTTGACCTTAACACTTGGCTTTCTTAATGTTCTTGAGATGCTTAACAGGGCTTCTTGGAAAGTCTGATTACGTCCTCCAGAACTGTCCCCTGCCTTGTCATTTTGCTCAGTGTGGGTGGGAAGGGAGGAAGAGTTTGAGGAATAAACAGTAGAAGAGGTTGAAAAGTTTCTGCTCGGTTGTGGTGGACAAACTGAGCCCTTTCCCAGGAAAAATGCTTCTATAAGCACAACCTTGGGAGAAGAGGTTTAGATTCATGTGTGGTCCACGAGGAAAAAGTAAAACCCAAAGACTGTGTTTTGTGGTTTGGAAGTTATGGTGCTATCTTTGTCGTATTTTGTCCTTAAATTCCCTGTTCTGGGTTACAGGAGGCATCGGGAAGGGATGGCTGGGCCGGTGCGGGGCTTGCTGCAGGGTGAGGAGCATGGTCCCCTCTGGGAACTGAGCTGTGCTCTAAAGCAAGCTAACGTGTAGAGAGGTGTAGTTTTGTGAGCCGGGTGTTGTAAAGGGTGCTTATGAGTCACGCCATGCTCTTAGTCACTGCTTTCCTCTTGCCACAAGTCATGACTAAGGTGCTGATGTGCAGATTCCCCACTCATTCAGTCCTCAGCACCGTGGGGAAGTGTTTCTCAGGCGTTCCTCGCGCACCGTGGATGGATACAACTTTCAATGAAGACCATAATAACAGGCTGTGGCAGCAGGACACAAGGCAGGAGCCCATGAGTCTCTGTGGGGTAAAGGAGAGAGCTTGCGTTTGGCAGGTCAGTGGTTCCTCGTTGTGTGTTTGCTTTCATCTGTTTGGAGCCATTGGTGGCTTCTCTTCAGCATAGGAGGAACCAAGCAGCAGGGCTGGAGCTGCTCTTGGGGAGCCCCAACAGCTGGGCACAGGTTTACTGAGACCTTTTTGGGGGGATTTCTGGGAATTAAGGTGCCCATGCTGAGTGCACCAAGCAGGAGGGAGCCAGGTAGAGCCTCCTCTGCTGAGGTCACAGCGGCTTTTGCTCTTGCCAGGGTGGAGGTGGGGAGTTGCGATGGGCGCAGCCACCACTGAGCACTGAGTGTCAAACATTGACCAAATAAGCAGAGAATCGAGTGGTTTGGGGTAGCTTTGGGAACTACATGAGCTTGTGGCCTAGACATGGGAACGTGCTGTCAGGGGTGAAAGCAAAGGCCACCTTGGCAGGTGGTTTTTGTAGTATTGGCAGGTTTTATTTCTTCTTCCTGCATTATTTTCCCATGCTTTTGTTGTCTCTAACCAAGAGACAAAGAGTCTGTGGGATGGACCCATCTCTGTGCTCTGAGAGAGGAGAACTGCCTGCGCCAGGGTCCTTGTGGACACCAGGACGGGCACTGCAGGGGAGGAGGGAATCTCTGCCTGAGCACCTCTTTGATTGCTCATGGTCAGGGCAGATCTGAGAAGTAAACCTTCCACGCAAGTTATTTCCATGGTATCCAAGCCAGATGGGTATGAAATGGGTGGGATAAAATCCTCCGCCCCCCCAGCACAGCCTCTGCCAGCCCAAGGTTTAGTTTGTCCCCAGAGCTGTGGAGGAGAGGGGAGATGCACAGAGCCGTGTGGTGAAAAAGCTGCAGCCAGGCACGCAATCCACGATTTCACAATGGTCTTGGATGTTGGGGCTGAGGTTCCCTCCCTATTTTCCTGTGCTGCCATGAGGCCACATGGACCTTTTCTTCATGGTGGCTGTCTGTGTGGCAGCAAGGTGACAGTGCTGGAGGCTTTCCTGGCAGGTTGGCACTTGGGAGTGGGTTTGTCACCATCACCAGTGGACACTGGAGCTGTCAAGGACAATGCACGCCCAGTGCAAGTAGTAGGAGCTTGGGCTCTGCTGTCACTCTTCCCAGGCTGGACCAGCTGATCTTTTGAGATGCCTTCCAGCCTGAGCTGTTCTGGGATTCCCATCGGAGCCCATTGCAAAGTGCTGCAGCTGTAATCTCTTGCAGTGTTATCTTCGATGGAGCCTAACCCAAGATTACCTCCTTGCTACAAACACATGAGCGGGACTCGATCTGTCCCGCAGACGGAAGTTGGGAGAAGGCAGGGGGAGGGTGCCTTGGCCCCACAGCCTGTCATGATCATGTCATAGACATGGACACCTCTTTTTCCTTGCCAAAACTGGGAAGGACTCGGGGAGTGGAGGGGGAAGATGACAGCTAGCAGAGCTTTGGGGTTGGCAGGGGGGACAGGAGGCAGTAATGGGGTGGTGGGTGGTGTTTCACCAGGAGCGCCTTGTCCGCTCTGCAGTAGAAGCATTGTAGTGCTCTCTTCCTTGCACTTAACCAAGGGCCCGATATACTAACTTTCTTCTTCCTTTCTCTTTAGGAGATGAATTAAAATGCAGCACACCACGTGCACAGAGGACAGGATCTACCACGCACTGGAAAGATGTCTACATGGGCTTAGCAGAGATGCTGTCTCCAGTAGATGGGCTGGTAGGTGACCTGTTAACCATGAGCTTGTTCTTCCGTTTCTACATCGTCTACTGGCCTACCTGGGCACCTGGATAAGAGAGAGCTGCTGGTGCTACTGGAGGCTTGGAGGCCTTTTCTCTCTTCCAATGTTCAAAGTGTAGTTCCAACCTAGTCAGTCTTCCTGAGCTTCTTGTTGCAGTAGGAAGACGTACCAGGACGCTGAACAAGTCATGTTAGGTCTTGCGTATGTAAAGACTCGGGAAAGAAGTCGTGTGTCTTGCCAGGTGTCCGTGCATGAGCTGGAGAGAGGAGGAGTCTTTGTTCACCACGAGGAAAGACTCCTTTGTGTACTCAGCCAGCCGTGCCTTGCTATGACGCATATAGTCCTCAAAACCTAGGGACGTAATCTCTGCTGCATTGTCAGAAGCAAGTGTGGAGATACTGTTATCGCCTTCATTTAAATCTAGATCAGATACCATGGTGGCCATAAAGATGTGAGCCATGTTCAGAGGGCTGCAAAGGGATTTGGGATGGCGGTGGTGGGGACAGAGCAGCCATGAGCAGAAGTCATCTTTGAATGTAATTTTGACCCCTCTTCCTCATACTTGCACTCGTAGGCTGCAATTAAATCACTCCCAGATCTTCTTGCAGATGAAAGAAATGAAATGAATTTGAGGGGACTGTCAGATTCAGATTTCCTTTTGTCTGTGCAGTTCTTTCAAGCCCTCCTGCTTTTCTGTTTACCTATAAGTCAACCCAGAGATGCAAATGGTGTCCTACCTGCTGCCAAATACGGGATTAATCCCTTTCCTCACACAGTTTCCTTGCCCCCACTGGAGGGATGCCAGTTCTCTGTGCTGTAGCATCACCCTGGGTCTTGGTTCATGCAGTTATGACCAGGTCCTTTTGGTCTCCCCACATTCTGGGAAGCAGGTCCTGAAGTGCGACCTACATTCCTGGTTCCTGGAAGCACAACCTCGCATTTGGCACCGTTACAGCGCATGTGCAGAGGAGTCCATCTCGCCAAGCAACTCATTGTGCGCCGCATAGCTCACCTCTTCCTGTAATTATAATTAATCAATTCCTGTGTCACTCACAAACTCTGCCCTGCTCTAATCCCAGCCCCTCCTCAGCTCTGGTGTTTCTGTTAGGGTAGCCTTTAAAAAACGACTTCATAATTTTTCTGGCTCATTAGTAAAGACCAGAGTGTACGGGGCAGGGGTTGGGTGGTGGTGGGCTCTGCTGGAAGCAGTTCTGCTGCCCAGCAATTCCTCATTTCTAACGATTTTCCCCCATGTCTCTGCTTGCTGGCTTTTAGTCCTCTTCATGTGGCTTTTGTGGGGTTTGGCAGAAGGACCTGGCATTCCTGGGAGAATCTCAGGCGTTTTACACATCAGAAAGTTCCCTTTCATCAAAAGCATTTGTGCTGTTGCCAAAAAATCTTCAGCGTGACCGGCAAACCCCATTTCCGCGGTCGTCGGTGACTGTGATGTTAATAACTTCACTGTGCCCCAGCCCCCAGGTACCGCTTCTGGACAGCCCCCGGGGCAGCGCTGCTTGGCCAACGCCTTCAGTGCTCTTCCTCGGGGGCTGGCCAGCCCTGCTGACTTGGAACGGGTGTGCTTTGAAGAGCTGCTCTTCCACATCCCACCCCCTTGCAGTCGGAGCAGGAAGTATGTCGTTGTTGCAGTAACATACCCGATGTAGGGAAAACGGAGCACAATGCACAGACGTGCCTACACCCCGTTACGGTCTACCCTAGTGCTTTTCATGTTCTTCTGCCTTCCCCGTGTTACAAACAACAGTTTAATTGTTGCTGTGTTGGGTCAGATCCAGGCTGTTGTTTATGACAGGGCTCTGTTCCTCATTTAATCAATGGATCCCTCCATCTTGTCCTTAGCTGTGCTGTAGACTTCTCCTTTCTCATTTTTAACTTCTTGTATCACTTCTGCTGTGTTTACTTTTGGGCCTCTCACTCCAAGAAGGACATTGAGGGGCTGGAGCGTGTCCAGAGCAGGGCAACAAAGCTGGGGAAGGGTCTAGAGCACAAGGCTGGTGAGGAGCAGCTGAGGGACCTGGGGGTGTTGAGCCTGGAGCAAAGGAGGCTCAGGGGAGACCTTCTGGCTCTGCACAACTCCCTGAAAGGAGGTTGGAGCCAGGTGGGGTTGGGCTCTTCTCCCAAGGAACAAGAGATAGAACAAGAGGAAACGGCCTCAAGTTGCGCCAAGGGAGGTTTAGGTTGGACACGAGGAACAATTTCTTTGGTGCAAGGGCTGTGAAGGGCTGTGCCAGGCTGGGCAGGGCAGTGGTGGAGTCCCCATCCCTGGAGGAGTTTCAAAGCCCTGGAGATGTGGTGCTGAGGGACATGGGTTAGTGGTGACCTGGCAGCAGTGGGTTAAAGGTTGGACCTGATGAGTTGGAAAGTCTCTCCCAAGAAGAGTGATTCTATGATTCCATTTCCCAATTTATTTGCTTTCCCTTCCCTTTTACCATTTCTGTACACCCAGATGACGTGCTTTTTGGGCTGAGACCTTGCTAGAAATTTTTTAGTTTCTAAATCATTTAATGCTTTATTTTTACATGACAATTTTACAGGGGGTTGCTCCAGAGTGAGTGAGTAATTGCTTCCGATGAGTTGTTTCCCCCTTGCAGAAGTGACTGAATAGCTGAGGTCTGTGAAATCAGCAAAGAGAAGTGTGAGTGCTTTGGCCGTCACAGATTTACACCGTGGATGAGCCCGTGGTCAGCTCTGAGGTCTAAACAGAAAAACCTTCCTGAATTGCAGCATTTATTGGAGGAACCAAATTAAAATTAATTTTCTCTGGCTGAAAAGAAAACGCTGTTGGAAAAGCTCTAGGAAAGACAACCTCCTTTTCCTCGTGGAGACCCTCTTCAGAGAGTTTGCCTTCCTCCATGTTGCTGGAGAGAGAGATGATGGTCAAATCAGCGTGCTAAAGGAAGAAAAATATTTTATTTCTTGCTGGTGAGCAGTGAAATGGGGAGCTTTTGGTGAAGGAGAGCGTTGGGCTTGGGTCTGGTGGCTGGCAGTGCCGGGGATGCCGTGCTGTGGAGTCAGAGCAGTGAGAGAGGGGCTGGAGGATCGTGGTGGATGGGGAGCTCCTGGAGAGGCTGTAGGGTAACCAGTGCCTGAAACATCTCAGGGATGGGAAGGAGCTGTTGTGTCTGCCACACGGCTGTGAGTCAGAGAGGATGAAGGTGAGGGAGGATGGATGAAGGTCACTGGTGAGCTGGAGAAGGAGAGGAGTGTTTGATGATACGTCTAATGTGATGCCTGGGGAGTTCTGTTTGCTCAGCTCGAACGAAGAAAAGGTTAAGATCCTGCTCAGTTGCAGTCATCTAAATACCCTCATGGGGAATGAACAGAAGTCTGCTGTGAGGCTCCTCCAGCTTAGTCACCAAATAGCAAAATGCAATGTCTTAAATAATTCCAGCTCTAAGCACAGAATTAAGGTGCACTGGTTCCTAAACCTTCCAAATTTTAACCTTCGAACTGATTTCTCCAGGCTTCTGGTGGCTTTTCTTGCTGAAATCACTGCCCGGGCCAGGTGGAAGTGCTTGATGTGGCTCCAGCCCTGGGAGCTCTGGAGCTCTGAGCAGCTGCCTGGATGTGGAAGCTGCAGGTTGGATTGCTGTGCAGCGCAGGATGTGTCCCAAGGGGACGCTGGGTCTGGGGCTTTGCGCTTCGGGCAGCCTCCAACCACCCTACTTACAAACTGCTGTGAGCTGGCCCTTCCTCTGGACAGTCCCTTGGAGAAAACCACCTTCTTCTGCTGAAGATGTAGTGGAAATTGTGGGAGCCAGTGTGGAGGAGGGAGGAAATGGAGACATCTGCTTTTCACCCCTCCAGCTGTGTTGCTGCTGCCAGCACTGGGAGCCGATGCCCGGCCCGAGCGCCGTGGGCAAGGGCAGCTCGGGCACACAGTGTTTCTGCTTGCTTTCTTTTTCCGACTCAACAGTTGCCCCCTACGAAGACCGGTGGAGGGGAAATGTCAACCACTGAGGTCAGGAAGGAGCACGCTCGGGGAGGAGGTCTCTTGGTGCACTTCTCAGAAAAGAAATCGCAAAGCCTCATCCTTCCGAAGCCGCCCACGGGGCCGCTGCTGCCCGGCCCCCGGCACGCTGCAGGCATCTTCAGCACCGATAGCGATCACAGCCAGAGCGCACGCCGTGCCCGAGCTCCCGCCCGGTGCGGGGGTCCCGGGGAAGCCTCTGCCCAACGCTGGGTCTCTGCTCAGAGCCGTGGCTGTGGGCTTTGCTCTCCCAAAGGGAGATTTGTCTTTGGGTCTGTGTCACGTTGGGCTCGGTCGAAGCGTGCTGTGTAGGATGCTGGGGTAAGGGTAGATTTAGATCGGACATGAGGAAGAAGTTCTTTGCTCCGAGGGTGGTGGAACACTGGAGCAGGTTGCCCACAGAGGTGGTGGAGTCCCCATCCCTGGAGATCATAGAATCACAGAATCATTTAGATCGGAAGAGACCTCTAGGATCATCAAGTCAAGCCTTCAGCCCAACATCTCCCTGACCCCTAGACCATGTCCCAGAGCACCACATCTACTCGTTTTTTGAACCCCTCCAGGGATGGTGACTCCACCACTGCCCTGGGCAGCCTGTTCCAATGCCTGACCACTCTTTCAGTAAAGAACTTCTTCCTAGTGTCCAATCTAAACCTCCTCTGGTGCAACTTGAGGCCATTACCTCTTGTCCTGTTGTTAGTTACTTGGGAGAAGAGACCAATACCAGCCTTCCTACAATCTCCTTTTGCTGTAGAGAGCAATGAGGTCTCCTCTCAGCCTCCTCTTCTCCAAGCTAAACAATCCCAGTTCCCTCAGGTGCTCCTCATAAGACATGTTCTCCAAACCTCTCCAACTTCATTGCTCTTCTCTGCACCCACTCCAGATGTTCAAGGCCAGGCTTGATGAGGCTCTGAGCAACCTGATCTAGGTAGAGCCATTCCTGCTGACTGCAGGAGGGTTGGACTAGATGAGCTTGGAAGGTCCCTTCAAACCCAATGCATTCTGTAAGCACCGCTTAGTCCTGCTTCTGCTGAGGCTTCATGCCTTGCAGCCCCAGCATCCCGCAGCCAGGGCCTCGATGTGCTCTGGGCTGCCTGTGTTGCTGGCAGATAAATCTGACTCATTCTCCATGTATAAAGAAAAAATAAATAGTTCCGTATTGCTGTTTTAGTGGAGCAAAACCGGATGGATGAGCATGAGGGCAGGGTGGGTGTAAGGCATTTTCTCAGCTGTGGGGCTTCCTGCTGCCCTGCTTGGGAGGTCTCCAGTGCCCTTTGTGACAAATTCATCCAGGATTTAGGGGCTGGAAGGTGAAGTCTTGCTTTGTGCCACCTGCACAAGGTGCATCTTTAAAGCTGATCTCAGCACCTCCAGGGCTGGAGCTCACCCTGTGCGCACCACTCTCCTTTAAGGTGTTTTGTGTGTGTGATTTTACTTACTGCTTCCCTCAGCTGAGAGACACCTGCCTGAGCTCTGCAAACATTGCCTTGCTCTGGGCTTAGGTGAGTACGGTGAAGAGTTTCCCCACCAATACAGGACTCTCCAGCACTTGCACAGCTTGGCAGACACAACGGGAGCTCAGCTCCTGCTTGCAGTGATGTTGGGGAGCGTCCCTCCGCATCCCAAAGCTGGGGGCTCCCCGCACATCTGAGGCATCCCTTGCATCTCGTAGTGAGAAATGGGGGGGTTTTGGAATTAAATATCAAGTGAAAAGTCCGGGAGAAAGCCTAGTTGAAGCCTTCTGCGTGCCTTTGGTGCACATCCTACCCTTGTCTGCTCCCAGATGCAGCATGGTCTGATGCTGCTGATTTTGAGCATACCTGGCACAGTGGAACAAATCCAGGTTGGACTTCATGCCTCCTGCTGCTCTGACCTGGTGTAAAACTTTGCTCCTGAGGTATCCCAGTGATTTGTGACCTGACCTGGCATGGTGGCACGATTCACCATCACACCAAGCCAGCATTGGCCCACCTGCTCGGCTGCATTGGGGCAGAGGAGCGGCTGCAAATAATGTTTCTGCAAAATCTTTCTGGAGTTGGTTTCTCACCTGTCTGTGGCTCTCCCTGGCCTGGGAATAAACCAAGTGCTGCTCCACAGCTCATAAAAGACCCTGGGTGCTACCGTGGCACCCAAGTGTCCCAAAAGCAGAGGGATGGAGAGAGCTCTCACAGGCAGGAGGCTTCTTTGTGCTTTTCATGTCACTTGAGGCTTTTGCTCCTGACCTGCGCACATTAGGAGCATCACCCTCAGTGCCCAAACAACCTGTTTAGGCTGGATACGGGAATACGGCTGCAGGGACTAACTCTGCTCCCACTGCTTGGAAAGTGGATGCTTGTGACCCTGGGCTGTGTGCGTAGGGAAGGGAATTCTCACTCAGGTCTGGATCCCTTGTCTTGACTGAAGCCTGGTGTTGCTGGACACTTTGCTTTGCTGTGTAGTCTTTGTTTATTGTGTCCAGGGTTTCCAAGCTGTATTTTGTGCTTGAGACTATTTTTAGCCAGGACACAACTGTTTTGGTGCGTCCTTGCTTAATGCTGCTTTGCCAAGTGTAGGAGCTCAGCCCTTGGCAGCCTGTTGCCTCCCAGGACCGTTTGGCTTGATCCCAGGGCAATCCCAGTGCCTTGCCATGACTGTGAGTGAAACAGAAGTTCTGCTTATAGTGATGTTACCCAAATATACCTATCTACAGAATATGGAGTATAGAATATAGAATCATTAAGGTTGGAAAAGACCTCTAAGATCACCAAGTCCAACTGCCAACCCAGCACCACCATGACTGCTAAACCATGTCTTGCTTTGGCTCACGGTTCCTGTAGGAGACTCAAAAATGGGTCAGACGACCTTGGGTCTGAATTATATTTGTTAGACACTTCCCTCGAGCCCTTGTCCATGCTACCTGCCCATCCATCCAGCCTGTTTACAGTGGCTTTGCCCCAGCCCCTCCTCGGAGAAGCCACCCAGCACCTCTCCATCTGCCCCACTGAGCGCAGAATAACGCAGCGAGCCACCACCGCCGCAATTTCCTCCTCCCTCGCTAGAAGCAAGAGGAAGGAAAGAGCCCGCGTTGTGCTGGGCTATTTGTATTTGTGGTTAGGCTCGACAGGAAGCGGCGTTCTCCTCGTCCGGTGATGCACCCGGACGGAGCTCGGCTCCGCTGCTCTCGTGGATCCTGCTCCTCACACTCGGGCTCCCCCCAGGCCAAGCAGCGGAGCTGGGCTCCCGTGGGTCAAACCAGCCTCATGGGTCAAACCAGCCTCATGGGTCAAACCAGCCTCACGGGTCATTTCAAGGCACCTCTTGCCGAGGTCAGCAAAGCTCCTGGCAGCTCTGACCATTTCAGCTGGGCCACTTTCTTGGCTGTCTCACAGGTGCTGGGGCTTCCCCTGGAGGATGCTGCGCTCCGGGACAATACTGATTTATTTGAGCAATGTGCCCGAGCCATCCCAGGCAGAGCCAAGCTCTGTGCCATTGCGCTGGCTTAAGGAAGTGGCTCAAAGCAAAACTGGAGCAGCGCTGAATTATTGGGTTGCTGTCAATGTGCCCTTGCTGATAAAATATCCCAGTCCATGGCTGTGCTCGGTGTCGGCAAAGCCAGCCAGAGGCCAGGGGTAGCAGTGGCAAATTAAAAATTGCAGCTGTAATTAACGGCAACTGCATCTGAGCCTCTTGGAAACTTCCCAGCAGGATCTTTCTCCTCTGGAAAATGTTGATTCACTGAAAGTAAAAGGCTGTGTGGCAGTGAAGGGGCTTTCCCTGCTGTTAATTCGGCTACAAGCTAGGCATAAAGGCACAGAAACAGTGCGTGGCCTGGTGAGCAAACGCCTGTCCGTGGAGCGAGGGGAGAAGTGAGGGCTGGTTTTGCAACCTTAGCACTGGTTTTGCCTGTCTTGGCATTGGCCTTCTCCCAGCTGGGCCACGGCAGACCTCTCCCCTGCTTTGAAGTCATCTTGTTTAATACCTAGAAGGTGTGTAAATGTATTTTTGAGGCATTTACCTGTCTGTATGTTTGATGAATTTGTGGCCTCTGTAGCTGGGAATCATGTTTGAGGGATGGACAGTGTAACTTGTCATCCCATTCATCCCATGTTCATCCCATCTGTGATGAGTACCCCTGTCCCCTTGGCAGCTCCCAGCATTGTTTCTTCCTTGTTATCTCCAACCCATGTGTTGGCTGTCGTGTTGGTGTTTGCTCTGTTTCTGTGCCACTTAATAGACTGCGTGAGTGAAGAGCAGCTGGATTTATATTTATTTTTCCTCTCTGATCATTGGCCCCACTTCCCTGCACTGAGAGATGCTTTTCTTCTCTTGGCTTTGCTTTGGGACTGAGCTTGGAAGAGCCCTGGTGCCAGCACCTCCTGAACTGTGCCATGGGCCATAGCTGAGCTACATCTGCTCCTGGAGAAAAAATCCATGGCAATGCAAGGTGGGGGAGGTGGAAACATGGACTCTTCTCAGATATTTCTTAGGCTGCTTGCTTGAAATTTCCCCATAACTTTTCTCCATGGAGCTGTGTGGTGCCCAGGACCCTGAGGAGGTGGAGGAAGAGGTGCTGCTTCCTCCTTGGTCTGCAGATCTCGGTCCGTGAAGCTGGCGAGCACAGCCTCCTCCCCTGGGATGTGGGGTAGGGAAGAATGGAGGCACTCGGCAGCCTTCGCGCAGATCATTTCCTCCAAGACCATCTGGGAGGTGGCCCTGACCGCCAAGAAAAGCGACGGCCTCGGGAAACACCTTGGACCATTGTCACTGGTCGGGTCCCAGCAGCGAGAGGCAGATGTCTGGGGATGGAGGCCAGGGGCGTTTCAACCAACTGGGGTGAAGGACCCTCCATCCCTCAATCTGGCTAATCTTCTGGTGGGATTTTAATACATTTAATGTCAATGTGAAGGTGCTAAGAGATGGAATTAATGCTGGGCAGGCTTAACAGCGATGCTGATATGAGCTCTGACTGCTGTGATGCTGATGTGGTGGTGCATCTCCATGGCATAGGGAAGCTGCTCAGGGTGATGCAGCTGGAAGGGGTTAGACGTGTGCCCAGCACGGAGCCGAATTTTGCAGGGTTTGAGTGAGGTTATAGTTGGGCTGGTGCGACTGGGGCATTTGAGCCTGTGGATGGCAGGGCAAGGGGTTGCTCTGGTGGGTTTTCTGTGCTTGGGCAGAATGAAGGTGGGCATCCCCTCATGCCATGGACATCCCTCTGGCCTCTGCAGCATGCATGTGGCAGTGCAGGCATCACAGCTACCTGGCTTCCCTGGCGAAGAAGCATCCAGCCCAGCTGAGTGCATTGGGCAGTGTAAGTGAGACCATGAAGGTGCTCAGGTATGGAGCGATACCAATGAGATAAGCACCGTTTGGTGAGATTAGATCTGTCCAGAACGAGGGTAGGAGGTTTTTTCCTCCACCGTGATCTGATGCAGGTGGCAGACACCTTCACCCTGAGCCTTTCTAGTTGTTCATCCCTCCTGTGACCTTCTTGGATGGGGCTGTGAGTGATGGTGACTGTCTCCCCTGCAGCTGGGCTGTGCCTGAACTGCTGGAGCCTGCAGGAGCTGGTGAGCCGAGACGCTGGCAACTACCTCATCCTCGTGGAGAAGATCCTCGGCAAGGCCAAAGAGGTGAGTTGGGGGGGGCTGCCAGGGAGGGCTGTGGGCTTTGAGGTGGTATCAACTTGAAGTGTTGGGCTTGAACTTGCCCTTGCAGAGCTCGGTGAGTGATTCAGGGTTGTGGTAAGGTGTTGCTGGAGCACTGGAGCTTGGGGTTGGGTGAACTTTAGGAAAAAGTTCTTTAATATGAGGGTGGTTGATCACTGGAACAGGTTGCCCAGAGAGGTGGTGGAGGCCCCATCCCTGGAGACATTCAAGGTCAGGCTTGGTGGGGCTCTGAGCAGCCTGACCTAGTTAGAGATGCCCCCACTTATTGTAGGGGGATTGGACTTGATGACCTTTGCAAGTCCCTTCCAACCCAAACCATTCAATGATTCTATGATGCTGGGTTGGCAGGTCCAAAGCTCTGGTGGGAGCAGCCCTCTGTGTCCTGCCAGCTTTCAACATGTGGAGACTACGGGGGAAAACCCCAGGTCTGATATCTGCTCTTTGGGCAGCGCTGCAGATCCATGGGGAAGGGTTCTGATTTCCCAAAGTGCTGCTCGGCACCGTGCAAGGGCAGCCCAGGCTGTAGGGCTGCGCGGGTGGAACTGGCTTTCCTCAGACCTTCCCCCTGCGTAAGCTGGGAGCTGCTAGTCCAAATCGGGGCAAATTGAAGGCTTCCTGTTGTTTTTGATGGAAACTTTGCTGCGGCTCTGCTGGGCTTCCTGCAGAGCCAGGGGCAGAGCTTGGACACTGGGGACCACGGGCAGGGTTTGCACCATGCAACAGTTGAGTCAAGCACAGCGGGGAGGAGCAACGGCAGCAGAGCCAAGGGTATTGACCTGCTGCAGCCCCAGCATGTGCCGGAGAAGCTCAAGGCATCGTTGGTCGAGCAGGGTCACCCCAGGCTGCGGCTGGGAGGACCTCAGAGGAATCCCTTGATGTGGCAGGAAACAGTGATGCGTTTCCTAAATCCCCAGCTCTGGGATTCATGTGATGGGGTCAATACTGCCTTTCATTTCTGGGGGAAGAAAGGTTGTCTGGCTGCCAGGCTGCGGAGCTGATACTGGTTAAGATTAGCACGACGCAGTTTAATCAATTTGGTTTTTTTTTTTTTTTAAATGACTGGAATGGGTCTAGTTGCAGACAGTGCTTTATTACATGAGGGTTTCCATGAAGGTTTGTTGCACTTAATGCTGTGCTCATGACCAAGGGGAGACAGTGTCTGCAAGTGTCTCCTCAAGACAGCACCATGTCCCTCGGTGAAATAATTCTGGCTCTTCACTGGCAGAGGCAAAAATACACGGTCTGCACCGTGGTGCTGAGCTTCGCAAGCCTCTCGCTGGGGCTGGGCTGCCTGCTTGCCTCTCCAAACTGCTGCTTTGAGCCCCTTCCACAGCATCTCGTGCAACTCTGCAAGGATCAGGAGCATCAGAAGGCTGGGAGCTCACCCAGATCTGGCTTCCTGAGGATAAAGGCAGAGCAGCAGCCTGCGCTCGTCTGCCTGTCCCAGCGGTGTGGGTTACTGGCTTTGGGGGTTATTTTCCCATGGAGACAAGGGAATCTGCTGGGGATGCTGATGTGAGGGTGTGGATTGGGCTGCGCTCCAAGGGAGTGTCCCAGAACCTCCAAGGATGCTTTTGGGCATCACTCATGGTGAGCAGCACAGCTCATCCTTCTGCCCTCGGGCTGTTTCCTACAGGTGCAGGAGAAGTGCGACTACGACCTCGTAACGCCCCTGGCCCTGCTCTTCTACTATGCGGTCCTGTGTGTAAGTCCTGAGGCTGCTGCTCGTAGCTTGACCCTGGCCCCGGGGAGGAACGGGCTCCTGTGGAGCCACGCAGAACGATCACCAAAATCGGGGTGGCTTTTGTCTGAAGCGGCACGGTCTGCTTTGGTCAATGCATCTCCCCCAAAAAATCCTGTACAAAGCTACAGGGATCAAGACCAGGCAACCATTGCACAGGCTGAGAGATGAAAAAATGAGCTTCACTGGTTTTAAGCCTTTTATTTAAAGATGGGCTAATCCAAAAGGGAGACAGACAATATCTCTGTGCAGAGACGGCAAATTTTTTTTGTTACCCTTTATACTTGTGCAAAATATATCGGCAACGCTAATGAAAAGGAGTGGAGCCTGCACAGGATATACTTTAAAAATTATTGTTATTAGCACAATGCATCGTTATCCCAAGGAAATCATTGCTGCCAGATCTTGCAAAGCAGAGGCTGTAACGGGACTCATCTGTGTGGCTCGGTGGTGGTTAAAAAGGAGTTTATATATAGGCCTTGGCATGTGAGCCACAGCCGGGAGGTTGGGAAGGTGCAGAGCGGATGAAGCTTTCTCAGAGCTGTGTCCGGTGGGGCTCCTTGACCCTTCCTTGGGAGAGGACAAGGTGTCACAGCGTGAACCTCTGCTCCACCCCACTTCTCTTCCAGCCCAAACCCTTGAGATTTTACACAGCTCTCGAAGCCCGTGTCCATGCTCCCTTTCTAACCATGTGTCCTCATCCTCCGCAGGCTCCCCACTTCCCACCAGGCTCCGACCTGCTCCTGAAAGCCGCCAGCATATACCACAGCTTCCTCACCTGGCCCGTGCCCTACTGCGACATCTTCCGTGAGCTGCTCACCTTCATCAGCAATGAGCTCAAGGCCCCTGGTAAGTGCTCCTGCCCTGCCAAGGGTTTTCCATGTGCTGCTTCCCCAAAAAACACCCACTGCCATGACTGCCCCAAGACTCTCCTGGTGTTGCCATCTCATACCCCACTTGCTTCATGAATCCCTTGAGTGTGGTGTCCACATTTACCTGGTGCTTTTTCAGGAGGTGAGAACCTCTGCCCTCCATCCTCTGGATGATTTTTATGGGTGGTCCAGCACAGGGTGAGACCACATTCCCCTGGAGGAGCAGGGCAGGGTTGTATTTTTGGTGGCTGCCTTGCATGCAAGGTGGTGGGAGCATCCTAAGGACTCTTAGTGAATGTGACCCATGTGAATTAGAAAAATGTAACTATTTACTGGCTGCCTTTCAAGTCTGGTGGGTCTTTTCCATGGCCAAGCATGTGCTGGCTGCTCCCGCCCAGCCCTGGGCTTTGTTTGAGATGCTCAGCTTGAGATGCTCGGTGGTGTAACGGGGGTGATAACAGTGGGTCCATTCATTGGCATCAAGGTGGCTGGAGCCTTCGAGCTTGCCCTTGCGTGGAGGTTTCCATAGGGCTGAGGGACTCCCCGGCTCTTTCTTTACAGCCGAGACACTACCTTGTGATACGGCTTTGGGCACATCTATCGGCAGCAGCAGCGTGCCTCTTAATTAAGGACTCTTCGTAGATGTCCTGTTGTTCCCAATGGAGCAGCTCTTCCAATTATTTCTGAAAGGCCCTTTCTCCTAATCTCCCTGCCTTTTGGTGGCTTTTGGAGAGCTGTTATCACACAGAGCAGATTTCAGCCCTTGTTTAATCCTGTGCTGGGCCATGGCAGCGAGACCAGCTCTGAGCAGGATTTGGGAGGCCTTGGAGAGTACGTGGGCTGAGGCTGGGGGTGCTTCCTCACGTCCTCAAACCAAGCAGCTGCTTTAGGGAGCTCTGATGGGAATGGGATACGTGGGGGCTCTGTCATGGCAGCAACATCCTGTGGAGATGGGAGCTTGTGAGTGCAGATGGTATCCCAGGGAGGTGGTGGAGTCACCATCCCTGGAGGTGTTCAAAAAAAGGGTAGATGTGGCACTTTGAGACATGGTCTAGTGGTTAGGGAGATGTTTGAAGAAGGTTGGACTAAATGATCCTAGAGGTCATTTCCAACCTGAATGATTCTATGATTCTGTGGGATGAAAGATGCTTTCAAAGGAACAAAAAGATTTTTAAAACCCCACCAAGCCCTCTGCAATAGTGATGCTGGGCTGGCTGATTTACCCTCAGCTCTAGGCTCCACCAGCATGGCCATGCCCACCAGGCAAGGTCATGCTGAGCTGTTGTGCTGTGTCCAGCCTCCAGCTCAGAACTTCAGGGTCAGCACGGATATGGGGATGCGTGTCCCATGCTGAAGCAGCTATGAGCTTCCCCGGCTCCTTCCTGGTCATTTACTGCTGTGACACTAGTTTGGGCCATGTTTTACAGACCACTGGGAAAGCCCCAGTGCTGGGGGTGGCTTACATCCTGCTCTTTGTACCATCACCACCATCACCAGTGCCCAAGGCTGTGTGAGCTGGGGACTTTGGTCCAAAAGCTTTTGCCCTCCTACAAGCACATGAGATTCTCCCACCCTCATCAAAAGATACCGAGTGGGAGGTGTTGGTCGCCAGGGCTGGGGGATCCAGACCTATCCCTCACTGTGACCTCTCCCCCCACCTGGACCTCCCCACAGTGAAAATGTGTCCTCTGCTGGTAAACTGGCCAGGACCTTATGCACCCTAAGATCTTTCCCAATATGTAACCACATAAGTGAGTCCTGCTGTTTGGGGTTTACGTGGGCTTTGCTGTTGCCACCCAGTCCAGGTCCATTAGATGTCACCTGGTTGGGGTTCCCGATGGGATCCTAGGGACAGTTCTCATGAGGCATCCAGGGATGTGAGCTGCCCACACCAGCCTCTCTTCTGCTGGGACCAGTTGAGGCTCCATCTCTGTGGGAGTGGCAGTGGCAGTGTCCTGCTCTCCATAAGTGAGATCCAGGGCCTGGGGAGCTAAAGGAAGAGGCAGAAGCTGCTAAATGTCATCCACGTAATTCACATCCCATAACAGCAGTGGGACAGAAGGGACTGGGGATGGAGCAGCTCTCCCATCTCATCCTTAGTTGCTTTTCCATCACTCTAGGCTTTTATCCTTTACATCCCAAGGTTCCCTTGCTCCTGGGCTGGTCCCCTTACATGGTGGCTGTGCCTTGTCCCCATAAGGACTTCTGGTGCTGCCATACCCGCTCCGGGCAGCAGCTCAGCCAGGTCAGGGGACAAAGTCAACGTGCTCCTGGGGCAGAGCGGTCTGCAGTGGTGCCGTGTCTCATGTCCTCTGCTCTCTCCCCCAGGGATCTCTTTCCAGAGGCTGGTGAGGACAGAGCAGGGGCTGCCCATGAAGAACTACCAGAGCTCCACCGTGTAAGTGTGGCCATGGGCGCTGTGGGTGCCACTCTGTAGCATCCCCACAGTCTCACACTGGGCTGCAGCGAGCAGCATGGCAGAGTTGTAGCGGTGGGTGCCGGGGAGAAGAGCTGGATAGCCAGGCTGAGCTGTGGGAAGGGATGAAGAAAATGGCTGTGGGATTTCCACATGGATCAGGGTCTGTGGGCTTCCCGTGTGGGTTGTCCCATAGCCCTGCTTGCTGCAGGGCTGCAGATCTGGGTGGAAACAGCTGAGGAAAGCAAGGTCTCCTCCACAGGGAGATGCACACATTGGAGAACAGTCAGGAGACGCTTTGATGTGTGTTTGGGAGTCACCACCCTGAAGGGGGTCGAAGCGAGTCCATCCCTGTGCAACAGTTAATGAAAGCCTTGCAGCTCTGAGCGCGGCTGGACTTTGCACCTTACCTGGGGGCTGAACCTCTCCTCCTGCCAGGGCACCTCATTTGCAAATAGGAAAATGAGCCGGGGAGGTGTGTGCCCTTCCTGTGCCAGCCCCAGGGACAGTCCTTCGTGCAGAGCCACCTCCCCTCCATGCAGCACTCCCGTCCTGCCCTTTTGGATTGTCCACTGATGCCCTGCAGCTCTGGATCTGCAGCTGTATCCCACCCAGCTGCACTGGTGCTGCTGTGCTGCTCTCCCAGTACAGCTCCGCTGCTCTGCACGCTTATACTGGTGCAAGCGCAACCACCGATGACTTACAGCAGGGTGGCTATATTTGCATAAAAAGCCCAGAAAACCTGGCACAAAGCTGCACACAAGCTGAGCCTTGGACTTATTGAAAGCTTGTGCCCATTGCCTGAGCCTTGTAGAGCCAAGCACGCCAGAGCTTCGTTCAGAGCCGGTTTTGCTCAGTGAGGTGGGCTGCTCCCCTCCACGAACCGAAGCACGTGGTCTCTGGGCTGCAGCTTTGGGAATTCAAGACCTGTGGATATCCATGTTGTGCCCCAGAGCGAAAGTGCAGCTGAAGGAGGTGGCTCCACTCTTTATTTTTTACACCCACATCATTGCATGTGCTGCATGTCCAGTTAGGACAACCAGCTGCAGGGCTGGGGTGGTGATATTGCAGATGTGGCAGGAGAGATGATGCAAGGAGCAGAATGGAGGGTACTCAACCATTGCCTGCTCCCTGCCTGCAGCTGGCTCTGCAGTGTGGGTCTGATCCCCCTGCACAGCCCTGAGACCCTCTGGCTGTGACCAACATGAGAGGACGCTGCCATCTAGTGTGAATTTGTCTAATTTTCCATCCTGGAACCGTTCCAGGTCAGGTTGGCCGGGGCTCTGAGCAACCTGCTCTGGTTGCAGATGTCCCTGCTCCCTGCTGGGGGTTAGAACAAGATGACCTTTAAAGGTCCCTTCCAACCCAAACCATTCTATGGTTCTATGATATGAGTTTTATGTGCCACCAGCATGCGAACCTGGCTGCCCAGCCTCACCACCATGCCCTTGTCCCCAGGACGGTGCTGCTGCTCAACCGCTCCGAGGTGCAGAGTGAGTTCCTCTCCATCGCCGAGAAGCTGAGCTCCAGCGAGCACCCGCAGCACGCCACGCTCGTCATGCTCCTCGAACACCTCTACCAGGCCAACTTCGGCACCCGCTGTGACCTGGACAGCCTGCACCACCTTCTGAAGGTAGGCTCGGAGGGCTTTGGCTTCAGTGATGCCACGATGCTCTTGGGAGTAGTTCCATGCAGTTGGCTGGTGGGTTTCCTGACCAAAATTGATTGACAAAAGAAAACCAATTTTGATGACGTTTCTTGTAGGAAAATTGTGTGTCTTTCCCTTGTCTTCTCTGAGGTCTGTTTTGAGAAGTGTGCCTTTGACCCTTTTACTGTAGGTGGAGAAAGGAAGTGCCCCCAGGTTTGAAATACAGCAGAAGTGTTTGTTAGACCAGAGCAACACTTTGCTGTGGTGTTTGGGGAGGGAGGGGCAAAATTTTGTGACGAAAAGCCCTTTGGTGTTTTCAGACACCTTCTCTTTTCTTTGAAGAAGTTTTGAGGAACGTGAAGTGGGTAGG
Source organism: Eurystomus gularis (assembly GCA_013400335.1). Taxonomy (NCBI): domain Eukaryota; kingdom Metazoa; phylum Chordata; class Aves; order Coraciiformes; family Coraciidae; genus Eurystomus; species Eurystomus gularis. The sequence continues at coordinate 325,037 of VZZY01006369.1, read as the reverse complement.
AGATTGTGGAGGGAGAGGGTTGCCCAGTGGTAGTCAGTGATCCTGCCCAAAGACCTGTATGTTGTCTCTGTGGAGGGACCCCCTTGATCTCTCACCTTGGCTCTGCTCCCCCAGTCCAAGACGCTGGAAGAGCTCTCGGAGATCTACTCCAGTGCCGCTGACGCACAGGAGATCGCAGCCGCCAGCAGTGACCCCGTCCTGGCCCGGGAGCGGCTGCAGTCCGTGCTGCGGGACATCGCCGGGGCCGCGTCCTTTCCTGCCATCACGGGTGAGAACCCCCACCCCACAGCCCTCTTTCCTCCAGGGATTTCTGCCAGCTCAAGCGCTGCAGCGGCCATGGAAAGTTCTGGACAAAGTTTCAACCTTTGTGAAAGGGGAAATTGTGAAAGGTGAAATAGTGAACATTTTTTACAATGAGAACAACCAGCCATTGGAATCATCTCCCCAGGGAAGTGGTGAATTCTCCAACACTGGACACTTCTAAGATTCAGCTGGACAGGAGCGGGGCCATCTTGTCTAGAGCGTGCTTTTGCCACAGAAGGTTGGACCAGATGATCCTTGAGATCCCTTCCAACCTGGGATTTAACCTAGCACACCAACAACTACAGCAAAAAAACCATCAACCAGGTCCTATCTCGTAACCACATGACGAGCCAGGAATGGTTTGTCATCTTTTATCAAAACAGCAAAAAATATAAAGGTCTCCAGCCTTTGTTGATCCTTTGAAAATGTTAACTGAGAAACTGGTGGTAGCAGTGATGTCTGATGGCTCTGACAGGTGTGAAAAGTCCCTTTGTCCCAATTGTGTGTGACTTTATGAGGATAATGACAACAGTATTGGTGTCCTGCATGACCTGGGCTACCCAAAGCATGTGCATGGGGTGGGTGGCATCTCCCACCGGCCAGGAGAGCTGTCAGGAGCAGTACTGGGCATCCCTGCAACCTAATTCCTCTCTCCTCTCTTCCCAGGTGAGGCTCAGCCCCGCAAGCTCCACACCATCCCCATCCCCACCGCTCGCTGCTACACTTACAGCTGGGATCAAGATAACTTTGGTAAGTGGAGGAGGTCCCTCATCCTCTTAGTGAGACCACATGAGACCACAGCCCCTCTGCTCCCCATTGCAGGGGGTGCTGAGCAGCCTTGCAGCTTGGCTGGGGCTGGTGTGTGACACAAACCATGGCCAGAGCCTGAAAGAGCTGATAACAGATTGTTGGTGTTGGAGGGAGAGGTAACACAGTGGATGCCAGTGTCCCCTGGATGGACAGGATGTGGGTGGTAGCTCGGGCATGACTCCTGCTGTGATCCCAAGCAAAACCCTCATCCTAACATAGGGCACAAGACACTGGTGACCCCGAAATACGTCTTGGCAGAGACTGATCATGCAGGACTTACTTGCCTGAGCAAAGTTGTGCCTTGCATGAAGTTGGAAGAGGTTCGTTGCACCCAGGTCCATGGAGATATTGGTAGGACAGAGACCTTGTTTCATAGAATCAGTGAGGTTGGAAAAGACCTTTAAGATCTTCAAGTCCAACTGTCAACCCAACACTACCAGGATCACTAGACCATGTCCTGAAGTGCCACATCTAGACTTTTTTTTAACCCCTCCAGGGATGATGACTCCACCACTTCCCTTGGCAGCCTGGTAGGAAGCTCCTCTGCAAGGAGTAAACTTTGCCCATACCGTAGAAATAATTGTTGCTAGAAAAGCCTGACCACACAGAGATGTCAGGGCTTTGTGGGGTTGAGACCCCTCGGATGTCACAGCTCTCCCTGCACCCGCAGCAGGGATGGCCGAGGAGCGGGTGCGTTACTGTGCTCTCAGCCTGGCCACAGCAGTTTTGCAGGGGAAGCGGTGGCTTCTCCTTCTGCTGAGCTGGTCTCCCAGCTTCCTCATTCCTGGAAGACCTTTTCAGTTCCCATGAATGTTTAGTGTTCCTTGCCTGCTGGCCCCACCAAGCTGGACCAGAGGTCTGGCTTGGGCTTTGCAGTGAGCCCAGCCTGGCCTGGAGGCCACCCACAGTGGGGTGATCTGGGGTTTTATGAGCCAAACACCTTGCTTTCCTCCTGCCCTCTGGTTAAACCCAGGTCAGACATGAGTGTGTTGTGAAATCTGTGTAGGAAGGAAGCAAAACCCCAACTGGTGTTTGCTTTTGAGAACCCAAACAGAATGTGACCTCAAGGGGAGAGACATGTTTTGGTTTGCAGTGCATCTGAGCACCTTATGGAAGTCTAGAAGTGTTCAGCAGGGGCTTTTCAGCTTCTTCCTTGAAACCGTGCAGGATCCAAGAAAGCGTTGGCCATGGTGTAGTGGTGTTGTCTGGGATCATCACAACCCCAGTGCTCGTGCCAGAGCCTGTGCCATGATCTATGCTTGGTTGCCTTTCAGATATCCTCAATGATGTCCTCAGCAAAGAGTGCAGTGTTGTTGAGCCTATGGTCTCGGAGAATGAGGAGGAAGATGAAGAGGAGGAGGAAGTGGAAACCGATAGCTGTTCCCCTGAGCGAGACTCGCTGCTTTCCCCCACGTGTGCAGATTCCAAAGACTCTGTGTACTCGGTGCTGTTGGAGGAGGGATCTAAGCCCTCGCGAGTTTCCCTCTTCACCAGCTCCAAGGACTCTATCTCAGAGCTGACAGTGGTCTCCAGAAAGTCCCTGAAGTCATTCGTCTCCAGCCTGAAGGACTGCATGGACAGCGGGTATGCAGAGGACAGCGACGAGAGCTCCCTGGACATGGTGGGGAGGCCGGAGCTGAAGGTGGAGAAGACCCACCACAAATACAGGCACATGCTGACCAACAAGATCTACAAACTGTTCAAGAGCAAAAGCCAACTGGTGTTGAGGAGGGACCTGAAGGACTGCCCAGACATGGGCTCGCTCTCGCTGCCCCTGCGCCGGGCCGAGAGCCTGTGCACGCCCCAGGCCAAGCACCGCGTCCCGGCGCGCTCCCGGCGCGCTCACTCGCTGCCGCAGCACGTCCTGAGCCAGCGGCTGCCGGCCCAGCTCGCCCCGCGGCACCTCAGCCTCCACCGACGGCCCTTCCTCAGCTATGACGAGGACACCAAGGTGTCCACATTGCGCGTCGTGGTCTTCGGCTCCGACCGCATCTCGGGGAAGGTGGCCCGAGCCTACAGCAACCTCAGGTGAGCTGGATGGCACGGGGGAACTGGCTGCAGGTACCCGGCCATGCTGGAGGGCTTTGCTCACCCAGCCTTCTCCCACCTTCTCCTAGGCTCAAGGAGAGCACCTGCCCCTCACTGACAAGGTACTTCAAGCTGCAGTTTTTCTATGTCCCTGTGAAGAGGAGCTGCTTGGCTCCATCGACCCCGCTGATGCATCACTCCCCATCCCTGGGGGACCCACAGCTCCGGGCCTCAGCACAGGTGGTAGGTGTCCTGCCATGGTGCCACCAGCACTCTGCTTGGCCCTGAGAACAGTGTGCAAGCAGGCCGGCAGGACGGGCTGAGAGGAGCGTTGGTGGCTCTTCCACCAGCCCCAAGCATGGGTTGAGGAGCCTGGGGGTCCCCTGAAGTGACCCCACTGTGTCTGGTTTCAGGATCCCACCTTGGCTGGGATGGAGGGCAGCACCAACGACATCTCCCACTACATTGGCATGTTGGACCCATGGTACGAGCGCAACGTTCTTGGGCTGATGAACCTGCCCATGGATGTCCTGTGTCAGGTACGTGTGTGCCAGCTGGTAGGACTTGGTGTCCCCCTTCTCCGAGGTACAGGGGAGCGGAGCAGAGAGCTTCTGCTTCACAGCGGACCATGACAGTCCTGTACAGGAGGCTGTCCTACATGGTCATGGGATGGAGATGGGGGGTTCCTGGTGGTCAGGAGGAGGGTTTCTGTCCCCAGAGGGGTTGCACAGGAAGTTCTCGGCGCTGGGCTCTGGGTTCCATGTGCCTCATTCGGTTTGTGACTTATTCCCTCTCCACAGTCTGCCAAGCCGGAGACTGAGCCCCAGCAGGACTCCCAGGAGCAGCTGCCCATCCTGGCAGACATGATCCTCTACTACTGCCGCTTCGCCACACGCCCTGTCCTGCTGCAGCTCTACCAGACAGAGGTAGGCAAAGGGGCTCAGCCCCATCTTGGCAAGGAAAAAAGGGTCTTCTGGTTCTGCCACCAACTTGGGACCTGCCTGTGAAGCAATGGGGCACCACGTGCTGGTGAGGCAGAGCTCGGTCTCCTCTTATTCCTCAGTTCCCATGGTGCTTTGGCTGATGGTCCCTCTCTCAGGGAGGTCCTCGCAGGATCATGGAGATCCTGCCCAGTCACACAAGCAGTTTTCCATCCAAATACCTTTCCCCATGACACAAAGCGTCTCCTGTCAGTGTGGACACGTTATTCACGTCAGTGGAAGCCCCTCCAGTGCTCTGCTTTCCAAACCAAGCCCCTCCACAAAGCCTGTTTTCCACACCTCACTCTGTGCTTGGGGCAGACGTGGTGGGAAGGTTGGTTGGATGCTTGACAGGAATGACTGGGATGTGCTGTGGTGAGTAGGGCAGCTGCTGTTCACGGGATTTGTTCACCCAAAGTGATGCCCAGACCCTGCTGTTAGGCTCATTGTGGGCTTTCTTTCCAGCGATGGGTGAGTTTTCTTAAAGTGAAAATAAGGTTTTGAGGTTGTTTTACTTGCTGGTACTCTGTTAAAACAGCCTGAAGCGCAGCTAAAGGCAAGTGTCACCCTTGTTGAGAGGTGTATTTTGAAAACATGGAAGGATTTTCCCAAACTGACCTGTTTCCTGTAGAAAGGAGCAAGAGGGGTGAACATTGCCTGGCACGAGCTGGGTCTCCTCACCACCACTCTTCTCCTCCTGGCAGCTCACCTTCATCGGGGGAGAAAAGATGACTGAAGTCTTCATCCATTCCCTCGAGCTGGGCCACTCGGCAGCCACGAGAGCCATCAAGGCGTCAGGTCTGTAACTACAAACCACCGGGCTGGGAGATAAATGAGAAGAGGGGCTGGAGGGAGCATGGGTTGCAAGAGGTGTCTGAGCCCAAGCTGCATCGTGAGCAAAAATCCAGACTTTTTTTCCACATAATTGGAAGTGAAGCATCACAGTTAGAATCATCGAATCATTATGGTTGGAAAAGACCGTTAAGATCAAGTCCAACCATTCCCCCAGCACTGCCAGGGCACTACTAAACCATGTCCCTCAGCACCACATCTCCATGGCTTTGAAACCCCTCCAGGAATGGGGACTCCACCACTGCCCTGGGCAGCCTGGCCAAGGCCTTGACAACCCTTTTGGGGAACACATTTTTCCTTATGTCCAACCTAAACCTCCCCTGGTGCAACTTGAGGCTTTCTCTTGTTCTGTCGCTTTTCTTGGGAGAAGAGACCAACAAGACAAGAGTTCTTGCCTTCCTCTTCAGGATCAAAGTCATGGCAATGCCTTGTTTTTACTGCTGTTGACTCTAAAACATATTTGCAATACAACAGCTTCAAGCCCATTTCCTTCCTCTCTTCAGCACCTGGCCAAATGCTGCTCTTCATCTTTTCTTTTTGCTGCTCTGCTGTTTGTGCTTTGCCCAGGAGTGTCCTTTATCAAACCCCTCTTTCCATTTCTTTGGTTCACTGGGCAAAGCAGGGTTTGTGCCTGTGCTTGGAGCCTTCCTGCAAGGGAGATCCATGAGCTTTCACACTAGGAATTTATAAAATCATTAGAGAGAAGCAGCAGTGGCAGAAGCATCTGCCTGCGGTGTGGTCTCCAGCTCCCTCCTGGGTACCAAGGAACAACATGTCTGGTGTGGTGCAGCTCCTGGGACATCTCATGGCCAACCAATAATACTGCATTTAAACACGTTGCTTCATTGTTTTAACCAACTGCTTTTCTGTGATCTTGCCTTGTCTTCCTAAACAGAGCTCATAAACTACGCTCCTTATGAAGTGTCACCACCCCACGCCCCCAGAACACAGCCTTGGCCAAGACCTCTTCCCAATAACTCGAGAAACCACTAATCATCTGACTTTGATATTCTTTTTTTTCCTTGGGTTGTCTGGCAGCTCAAGACTTAACATCTGCAAAAAGTTATCCAGGGGAGAGAAAAACAAGTTCGTAAGCGCTGGGCACAGTATTTCAGGCAGGGCTAATTTAATGTGGGCAGAAACAAGCCTGGAAAAACAGGAGCTGGGTTTGCAATGCAGCCTTTGATGGCTTTGTGTGTTCCCCAGAGCCCTGACCTCTCTGCTCCGGCTTAGCCAGCACCGCTTTCAGTTCTGCAGAGCTGCTTGTTGTGCTTTGTGTTGAAGTTTCTGCACTGGATTAATTGCTTTCTGGCAGCTTATAAGCCACCTTTTCTCTTTTTTTTTGCCTTTTAGCTCCACAGCTGTGTTCAGCCAACCATTTTTTTCCTCTTTCTGTCAGTACGGAGTGTGCTGCTGTATCAGTAGGCGGCTGAAGAACAGGGGTAAAAAGCCACCGAGTGACATTTGCTCCTTGTTCTGTGCAGGTCCAGGCAGCAAAAGGCTGGGCATCGATGGGGACAGAGAAGCAATCCCACTAACACTACAGATCGCCTACAGCAAGGTGAGCACCGGCACAAAGCCAACGGGGGCAGGAAGCCACTTCAGTGCTGGGCAAACATCTCTTGACTGGGAGCTGAGAGAGCCAAACGCTGACAGGCTGCTGGAGGAGCTCGGATCCAAGCCCAGATGAGCCAAACTCAAGCTAATTGTCTATTTACTGGCAATTACTGGGGGTGTCTTTCCACTGCTGGTCAGCCCAGTAAAATAGGGAATGTGCAGCCAGCTTCCGTAAACTGTGTGCTCAGTGCCACTTTACACTGGTGGACTTCGCTTCCAGGGAGCGATCTTCTGCTGGTCACAGCAGTCCTCCTGTTTTGCTGGTTCCTCTGCAGTTACTTAGTGTTAAGCCTGGGTGATTTTTTTTTTTTGTAAATCCAAGGTGAAAGGAATTTTAATGGCTACTCAAACTCTGTCTGTGCAGCTGCAGGTAAATCCAGATCTGAGCTAGCACAGACAGATGGTTACAGGTGGGAGGTAAGGTAACATCATCCTGGAGTGTGGCATCTCACCTTGGGTCACAACAACCCCCTGTAATGCTCCAGGCTGGGGGAAAAGCAGCTAGAAACTGCCCAGTGGAAAAGGACTTGGGGGTGTTGGTCAACAGCCGGCTGGAGATGAGCCAGCGTGTGCCCAGGTGACCATGAAGGCCACCAGCATCCTGGCTTGGGTCAGCACTAGCGGTGCTGAGGGACATGGTTTAGTGGTGCCCTGTCAGTGCTGGGTTAACAGTTGGACTTAATGATCTTAAAGGTCTTTTCCAATCTAAATGATTTGATGATTCTATCTCATGAGTTTTGGTTGGTCCCTGCAGACAGCCATCAGTGGAAGAAGTCACTGGAACGATGTCGAGAAGGTCTGCACATCCGTCAACCTTAGCAAAGCCTGCAAGAAGTATGAAGAACTAGGTGGGTAGAGGTGTTCCCTGGGTCATACTGTAGACTTTGGCTGTCCTTAGCACCACATCAGGAACAAAAGACATTTGATGTCCCCCATTTGATGTCAAGGAGAGGACGGTTGTCCTGCCGTCCGCAGCAGCCGTGCCTTCAGCAGGCTCTCACTGAGCTGGTGCTTCAGCCTGGCTTCCTTCCTGCAGCTCAGAGGCAGCTGCCAGCCACATGGCTTTGCTTCATAATTTTTCTTCTAACCAGCTTTCCGATGGGGTATTAATAAGTCTTTGAGCCTTTTAAAAGCAGCAAGACCTTTAGTCTGTGTATATTTAGAAGCAATACCTGGTTGTTGTTGCTGAAGAACTGTTTTGACAATGAGACACCCAGTTCTGAGTAAACTGAGGGGTTTTTGGTTCCTCTTTCCTCATGTGCTTTGTCTGGCAGATGTGTGGTTTGTGAGCGGAGTAATTGGGGCAAAGGGGTGATCTACCAAATAGGAGACATCTACATGCCCCATGGAGCTCACCCTAAACCTCTATCCCTCCTCTCCCTCCTGTTGCTGCCCCATCCATGAAGCCATGCAAACAACCCTGAAAAAAAACCCAGCAGGAATTAATTTCTTACCACCTCTATGCTTTGAGTTGGACGTTTCTGCACTAGTTCAGAAGCTTCACTTGTGCTTCCAGCACTGGGGGTTTGCTTCAGGGGGTGTCCTCAGCTCCACACTGGGGAGAAACTTCTTCATGAAGCTCCTTCCTTCCAGGAGAAACCAGGTCCCGTTGTTGTCTCTGTTGGTTGTCACATTCAGCAGTTTGACCACAGGATGTCACTGTAACTCCAGACAAAGCATCTCCATGGGGCCTGCAGGAAAGGCCATGCTGGGAGAGCTAGAATTTCCTTGTGATGATGGGGCAATGTTTTTTCTCCTGTTTAGGTCCTAAGATAGTTAAATGTCCTTTTCTGCTACATTTGGAAAGCAGCTGGAAATTGAAGAGGACACTCACCCCCGTGTCTCTAGTTGCTTGCTTTCCATGTGGGTCAGCACAAGCCAGAGCTGTCCTGTATCTCCCCCAACAGTGGGGTCCTGCTGAGAGCCACTGAGATGCTTTGTGGGGTGGAGGGACCACTTGAGTTCCCACCAGTGGCCCAGACACCTCAAGTGATAACAGTTTTCCTTTGTCACAGCCTCCAAGACAGAGTGTCTCAACTTAACCGTGACGGAGGTGGTCAAAAGGCAAAACTCCAAATCCAAAAAAAGCTTCAATCAGGTAACTCAAATCATGGTGCTTTTATGTTTGGTAACAGGTCAGCCTGACTCAGTGGGAGGGAAGGAGAGAGGGGAGAGTAGCTCCTTGGGGGATCTGTTTGCTGTTGGCCACCAGCTCCCCCGCTCCCCTTCCCTGCGCAGGGAAATACGCTGACTTTGGCAGCTCCCTCACTCTGACTCTTTTTCTATCAGCAGATCAGCGTGTCCCAGATAAAAGTAGACAAGGTCCAGATTATTGGTGTCCAATCTTCCTTTGCTGTGTGCTTGGACCAGGACGAGCAGAAGATTCTGCAGAGTGTCACCAGGTAAGAACTGCAATGTGGCCAGCTGCCCGCTATACTGGGTGCTCCTGGGATGGTGCATCCTGTGTGTAAGGACTTGTCCATGAAGTCTGGGTGGTCACCAGAGGGATGAGGCCTTGAGCGCCATGGTGATCTATGCCAGATGCCCAAGCTGGGTGACATAGCTCCAAGCTTGGTAGTGTAGCTGAGCTCAGATGGGATGGATGGTCCTGCTCAGATCCCAGCAGTAGTTTATCTTCATGACTGCCGCAGTCCAAAGGGTGGTCCCCAGTCAACTGTTCAACTGTGTAAAGACAGCCTTGTCAGCAAGAGCAATCATAAGCCAGAGGAAAGCTGTACAATGTGAATGAGGTGTTTGAAGAGCAGTGGGCATATGAACAGAGCCTTCAACTTGTAAACCTCTCTTGGGTTCTCCACCACCTTTGGCATATCCATTGCAGAAGGAACCCATGATCTGCACGGGGGAGTCTGGGGTAGAGCAAGAATTGTTCATTTGACTGTTTGTCCATCAGTCGTGTCCCCAGGGCACAGAGCTGGCTCCTCAGGTGATGGAATTTGAAAACTCACTGTGGACCACATACTTCTATGGGCACAAAAAGATCAAAACAGTTGATCCATGGGTCTTAAAGATGTGCAAGCATTTTAATTTCTCCATCAGAGAGCAGAACACAGCAAGGTTATGCTGTTTCCAATGGGAAAAGAGTTGGGATCTTATTTCTTAACCCCAAAGAGAAGTGTTTTACTTGATTGTTTGTTGTGCAACTCGGGGCTACTGAGAGAGTTCAGTGCCTGAAATGGAAAAGGAGCTACTGTCCCCCAGAAAACCTGGGCAATGTGAAAGTTCTCATTTTCCCGGGTGATGCTCTTGCTCTAGGTCCCAGTCTGAGCCAGCTTGAACACCTGAACCCTGGGCACTCGAACTCCAGTCCTGTTAAAGACTGCACTGAATGCTGTTTATTTGCAGATATTTCTGTTGCAGCCGAGGACTCTGATTCCCAGCCACACACCTTCCTTACATCTTGATTTCTTTTTGCTCCCCACAGGTGTGAGATCTCTGTGTGCTACAAGCCCAGGGACAATGATCTCCTTGCACTGAGAAGGTCCTCTTTGCCTAGCCAGGACCCCTCCGAGTTCCATTCTCTCCTGTGTTTACCCATTGCCACCTTCAGTGGAGCACTGCCATAGAAGAGCCCTGTGTCCTCTCAGACCAGACTTCCATCCAACACCAATATAGGCTCAGGAAAACAAAAGCTGGCTGTCCTCTGGGCTGGAGACCCAGCTGTTCTTGTCCAAGACATCCCGCAGCCAACGTGTTAGCGTGGTGGCTGAGCTGCTCCTTGTTTGGGCTTAGCCCATTCTTGGGAAGTGGGAACGTTGGTGTTGTGCTCTGGGAATGTTGGTGTTGGTGCTCTGGTATCTCTCTGGGTTCCTCAGCAATGGGAGGAAAGTGGTTTCTGTGAGATCTTCACCTGGTTCAGCAGACTGCCAACATCTGGATTGAGAGGGCAAGGCAAGGACAGTGATTATTCTCCTGCCAGCAAATGGTGCTGTGGCTGTATTTGACAGTGACTGCAAGGCCAGTGGGATCTGGGGGGAGCTCAGGGGGGGCCATTTTAGCAAATGAATGTCCTTGACAGTGGTGGTAGATAGCCTTCAATGCATGTGAAGTTGCAGATCACCCAACCGTGTCCTGATGGCATTTGACCTGTAGCAGCTCAGGGATGCTCAGGACAGTTCTCTGGGGATGGGGTCAGGCTTTCTCAAGGTTTTTTTTTAAATTATAAAGGTTGTGTGCCTTGCAGAGCAGAGCAACCCAGCTGAAGCCCAGAAAGCCCCCAGCATGGGTTGTAGACCACTGCTTGTGTCCCAGTGAATTGAATGCAATAGGCCACACCAGGGCACGGACAGCTTGTCCTGTACACATGTATTTACTGCAAATCCAGGACCTGCAGGAGATGAACTTCCAACATCTGCAGCATTTCAGAGTTCATCCATGAGATGTACCCCATGTTCTTGCATCCTGCTCCCCAGCTCTGTATGCTGGAGACATCCCAGAGGCTGAACTCTCAATAGTTGCTTGAAATATGGCAGGAACCATGTTCAAACTCATAGGAGGGAGGGAAACCACTAGGATTGCCTTCAGCTCTCCTGAAGAGACAGCTTTGCTAGAGAAGGACCCAGCACCAAAAACACTAGTGACACTTGCAAGTGATGACAGGATTTGAGGTCTCCCCTTCCCCGCAATGAGGCTTTCGACCTTCTTCCTTCTCTCTGCAAGGCTGTAGGTACAGAAAGGTGCAATATTTGGGGGTATTTTGAGGTATTCTGACCCTGTGAGCAAAAAATGAGACTGGAAAAGCCTTGCCTGGTTTCATAGCCCTCAAGATGTTTCTCGGTGGTTTTTGGTGATTGCACTAATGCTAAGAGGCAGAAGAGCATGCTCCCTGCTGCAGGCTAAAGGGATCTTATTGCTGAGAACATGTGGTCCATGGAAATATCTGGAAGGGGCCCCCAATACTGCTGGGGGTCCACAGGGCTCAGCACAGTGTGATCGGTTCAGTGAAGGCCCCTTGATCCGCCACATAACAGGACCCAGTCAGCTCTTAGCACTAGTTAGAACAAGGTTGGGCTCTGTCCCCGAGGGCTGGCGGCACAGCAGCAGTGTCACTGGAGGTTACATCTGCCCTTTTGGGCCAGAGCGCCTGGGGGCTTCAGTTCTGTCAGAGGAGCATGGGTCAGGTTTGTCCTCTGGGTTCCACCACATCCCTCCTGGAAGTGTTTGGGGGATCCCTCCTGTGCTGTTGACTCTGATCCTGGCCGCACTGGCTGCTGGACCTGCTTTCTGTTCCCACTGCCTCTTGTTTGGGGATAGCTTGGTCTGGGTCCAGTGGTGAATATCAGCTAGCTGGCTCTTTGGTGTCCTCAGCAGCTCTGGATGCAGTTTCTGCCAATGGCCAGAGATGAGCAAAACTGAGATGTGAACATGCTCCCGAGGCCTCTGCGCTTCATCCTTCTACTTGAATGAACCATCCCAAGGATGGTGTTGCCTTGTGGACTTCAAGAAGAGACCCTCATGCAGGGCAAAGCATCACTTGAACATAAGCAGGCGCTACAGCACCACCATGATCTAAAGCCAGCCTGGACTCCTGGTGAGGACCCACCTTCCCTGGCCACACACCAACTACAGGAGCACCCATCTTTTCCTACGTGTGGAGCGGGGTCTGTCCCTTGCTTGCAGGACAGACTCGGCAGGGACACCAAGATGCTACCAGGTCGTGGTGGGCTGTCCCCTCTCTCACAGGGTGCTGATGTGGGACCGTGTGCTGAGGTCACTGCTGTGCGCTTCTGCATGGCAGTGTTTTTAAGTTCAGTAGGCTCAATGGATCAGAACCAGATTTTAAAGCTCTTTCCATGCACTTGGAAAAAGTTTTCCTATTGACTTTCCACTTCCCTGAGAGATTTGTGTGAGTCTTCTCACATGGGCCTGAATTTTGTCAGCTGGGGTTTTTTTGTTCAATGCTTTAAAATAGCACCTTATCCTGTCAAAATGTTGGTATTGGTGATCTTGAGATCCGTGGCCAAATATATCCCTGTCGCTGTTGATGATAGAAACCTCCTTGGTTTCAGCTGGCCCTACAGAAATATTAGAGAAGATAATTTCCATCTCATAGAGGAAAACAAGCACAAGCTCTAGGGACTCGTAATCCTGGCTAAAGTTTTGACCTCTGGTGCGTTCTGGAAATGAAAGAAGTCCAAGGTTCTTTCAGGTCATCGTTGTACATAAGAGCGGTCTCACCAAATCTGTGTAACGTCTGTGCTGATCTGTAAAATACTGTTCAAAGAACTTATAAAGTAATTGTAAAATATTAAATGTTGATTTATTTCCAGTACAAGTGCAGTGTTTGAGTCAAGTAATTCTGGAGCAGGGAGGAGGCTCTGTCTCCATGAGGAGAGCAGGGTAGCTGACCTGAGAGCAGGAAACGGCTCATAAAGTCATTATGCTCATGAGCTTGGTCCCAGAGGGCATGACACGGAGACCTGCAGAGGTTAATTGAGCTGCTTCTGTTCTGTGAGTACAAAGCAGGTTTTGATGCTGTAAATCCAAAATTGGTTTCACGCTGGATTAAGGAGAAAAGAAACCAGCAGAGCTTGTGTGTGCAAGATAAGATCTGCGCATCCCCTTCCCTTCTAGGAGGCTCCTTGCCCTTTGTAGTGTTGCTTTGCAGAGAAATACGAGTAATGCTGAGAGCTGGGTGCCTGGCAGCTCCGGGGACCGTGGGCAAGGTCCAGCCCTGGGGTGGGCAGGAGAGCTCTGGGACGAAGGTGGCTGCTCGAGGTCAGCAGGGTTTGCCCAGCAGCCAAGTACGGGGGATTTCTCACTTGGAAACCTCTTCTGCATCTTTGGCGATGCCGACTTTGCAGATGGAGCTGTTGCTGCTGAAATGCTCTGAAATATGAAATGATGCTCCCAAATGTCCAACTGTCCCAAGTGTCGCCTTCTCTTCCTGTAGATATTCAAGGAAAGAGGCTTCGTTGGTAGTTGTGAGCGCCAACGTGTCATCGTCAAATAAACAACGTGGGAGAAGTCATTTCAGCTCAGACGAGCCAAAAACGGGATGAGAATAACTTTTGTTAATCAGCACTTTATGTATTAACAGAATTTTTCACTCCAATTAGAGAATAACAAAAAGTGTTTTTTAAATGAAGCGAGTCTTTCAAAAAGGCAACTAAGGAAAATACTTCTTCTGAGCTGGAATGATAATCTGCTTTTTTTGTTGTTCTCAGTAACAAAAAGACCCCCGACCCTCAACCACAAATCCCCCTTCCCTGTTCTTTTGTTTTTAAAAGGAAAAGTGGGAGGAGGAACACGCATGCCTAGGTCCAAAGCAAAAAGAAAGTACTTTGTTCTAAAAACACGCATGACGAGAGTAGAGGAGTAGGGCTCAGATCCGATCCTTGAGGTGCTGCATAGCTGAGGGGTTTGTTCTTGTAAGTACAAAAGGTTTAGCAAACAGCTGCTGATAAAATAAGCAAGGCTGGGTTAGGGCTGGACTATTTACCAGAACTAGCTTTGCCTCTTGCAGATATGGTCAAATCAACTCAACAGAGCTTTTTGCAGCTCTCGCAGCATCAAAGCTGATCTGGTCTGTGGCCCATCTGTGTCTGAGGGATGCGGAGACAGTGGATAAGGTGTTTTCGGTGTTTCAGGCTGGGAACACCAACTTAGGTCGGCTTCCCAAAAAAAAAGTGCCACAGGGTTTTGGTATGTGTGAATTTATCAAGGTGCAGTGGCAGCTTCAGGCGGTCATCCCACAGCCACCTCAGCTGAAGCTGCTGGACTCGGCAGAGCTAGAGTGGGATGTGCTCCACTGCCGGTGAGGTGGGACATGGAGATGTGTGGGAACGCACTGTGGGGTGACTTCTCACCACCCATCATCAGTGGTGACCCTCCATCCTCTGCTCTTCTCCAATGGAGCTTTGTGCATAGCTGCTCCTTATCTTTACTGGTGTAATCCCTCCATCTTCTCCCTGCCAGCTCCACAAGGAGCCATCTTGGTGAGGATGCCTGTGTCAGGCACCAGTGTGCCACTGGAGCTGGATGAGAGCCTGGTCTGACACCCCAGAGCCACCATGGCTCAGTGCTGGCAGAAAGCAAAGAGCTCAGCACACGCAGGCAACATCATTCAGATTGTTCAGGGTCCAGGCCACATTTGAAGAGCTTCATGGGTGGTGCATGAGGTGAAGAACAATATGAGCCAATGCCCTTCTAGGGAAGGGGTCATTGAGAGGCCATTCTTGATCTGGTGGCTAATTAGAAATACAGAATGAATGAGCATCAATAGGCAGGAATGAGATTTTCTGTCCTGGGTCCACTGTTGCAGGGGTTAAGATACTCCCCTGAAAGTTAGAAAACATAGATGCCCTACTCTTCTGGCAGGTGGGGCAATTGAACCCACCTTCCATGATCTATGTAGGTCATCTTCAGGCTGTTTGAATGGAGATATTGTTCTGGGGTGTGACAAATGCTCCCAAACAATGACAGTTGTATCCTGAAGAATGCTGGGTGAGGGAAAAACCAGGTCCACTCCTAAATGCGGTATTTGTTTAGACGGATTTTTCTGATTTTATTGTCATGTTGGGGAAGAAGTTTGTTTGCAAAGTCCACATGGTCTGCCAGAGGTGAGCAGAGGTCTGCCAGGCCCAGGATCAGGATGGGTGCCTGGAGGAAGCTGGAACCTGCACACACCTTGGTGTGCTGGGACAAAATAGCCCCAGCATTTGGCTGCTGATGGGACTTCACCTGGGTGTAGGCACCTGCCCATGGGCTTGTGCAGCTCAGCATCTCTGATCCTTTCCTCATACCCAACTAGTCATTTGCCAGAATTGCTGGGCAAACATTCCTCTTGTACCTTTGTTTCCTGGTAGACAAGTGGGAAGTTTCATGGGTGGCATTTCTAGGTGCCCCACAGCAAGAGACCAGCAGATGGGGGACAACACAGGGTGTGGAAGTCCACCAGGACCTGGAGGTTTGGGTTAAGGGATCTGAATTGGGCTGTTTCCAGGAGATTTCTTACAAAGAGGTACTTCAAAGGTGCTCATCTGCTCTCTCAGCTGTAGCAGGAAATAGCAGGGAGCAGAGTCAGGATCCTGGCAGCTCTCAGTCCCAAACACCGTTACAGGATTAGAACCGATGTGCCCAAGACATCTCCTTGGTTATAGGTTACAGCCCACAAGCACCATCTCCTCCTTTCTGTCTGCCCACTGCCTGTCTGCTCCCATCGCTGCATCCAGATTACCTTCAGCCGAAGCAGGGGTACCTGGAGATGGCTCAGGTCCTGCTGGCAGTGAACCCCAAGCTTGGCTCCCTGCCTGCGGGTTGGTGATGGGCTAACCAAGCTGTGGCACGATGGCCAAATTCACCCCTCTGCCAGGGACAGGAGCTGCCTGACCTGGAGGGGTTTATTGAGAGACCCACCAACAATCCTGCACTTTCAGAAGAAAAGGAGAAGTGGAAGAAAGTCCAGGGAATGTCTTCTCCTGCCAAACTCCCTGCCCTGGTTCCCTCAGCCACCCATGTGCTTGATTTAGCTGCTCTTACAGGCAGCTAGAAAAGATTGGAAATTTCTGTGAATTCTACTAATTTCTGAAGAGTTTTGCCCAGCACCTGAGACTGAAAGGGGCACCGGACTCCTTGTGTGTCTTCTGACTGACCTTTGCTCGGGACTAATGAGAGTGAAGCAGGTCAAGGGAAACATTTCTGGGGTGCAGGTGGCTGTTTATCTCTCCTGGCAATGTCTCTCTGTTCCACTGTCCTTATCTTACTTGTGCTAATCAATGATCAATTAAAAGTTAACGAGGCTCCCTGTGCCTGCATGAGGAACGGAGTTTTCCTAGCAGGGAAAATTCACGGTAACACTGTCCTAGTGATGCAAAATTGCATAATTCTCAGTTTCCATCCCCAGAGAGGACCTCAAGCAGGCTGGCTCAGCCGCTTGAACACCCTCTGTCCTCACAAGGACTAGTCCTGCTTCTGGCAACGTCCCCACTTGCATCAGGTGTCCTGTCTGGTCACTCTACGGCCAAAGATTCAGTCTCCTCCTGGCTTAGGAAGCTGAATGGTTGATAAGGTCCAGGTCCAGTGTGGCTGGGACCACGGAGAGCATGCAGACATCATTTCCAGTGGTGATGAGATGTAGATTGGCTTAGTCCACCTTGACCGTGCACTGATCATAGAATCACAGACTGGTTTGGGTTGGAAGGGACTTTTAAAGCTCCTCGAGTCCAACCCCCCTGCACTAAGCAGGGACTTCTGCAACTAGAGCAGGTTGCTCAGATCCCCAGCCATCCTCACCTGGAATGGTTCTGGGGATGGGGCATAAACCTGAACCAGTATCTTACCACCCTCATTAAAAAAAAAATTTCTTCCTTCTCTCTAGTCTACATCTACCCTCTTTTAGTTTAAAGCCATCATCCCCTGACCTGTCACAACATGCCCTGCTAGAAAGATTTTGTCCCCATCTTTCTTACAGGCCCCCCTTAAGAAAGGTGCAAATAAGGTCCATGGAGCCTTCTCTTCTGCAGGCTGAACAAGCCCAAGTCTCCCAGCCTGGCCTCCCAGCAGAGGGGTTCCAGCCCTCCCATCATTGCTGGGGCCTCCTCTAGACCTGCTCCAATGGCAGTGACTTTCTAGGAGACACCTAGAGCAGGCTGAGATATTGCTCCTCTAACCAGAAACCTGGGGGAGATCTGTTAGGATGGCCAGGACCTTTGTCCTCCATGCTCTGGTCTGCTGGGAGATCTTTGCTGATGGCAGGCTCTGTCATATCGCCCAGGAGGGGGTCACACAGTGCTGCCCTTCTGCACAGTCTGTGAGGCGCTGGCTGGGTGCTGACTGGAAGGGAAAAATGAGACCCTGAATCATCGGTACGTTCCCCGTGCAACAGTGTGTGTTTTTTCCTATGGTTGGTCTCTGTGTTGACTTACTGTCAACTGTGGTCCAGGTGAAACCATCTGAGGACAGGATGCTGTTGTGAGAGGTTTCTAGAAGAAAGTGCAGCCCTCTGAGGGTTTTCCTGCCCAGGTAACCTAGTTGAACTGTAATCCTAAAACCGCTGATTAAATTTTTGCTGCTGTTTTATGGCTAGCTTTAATGGTGCACTGGGTACCAGAAGCAATGAGGTAGCTCTGGTGATGGTGGAGAATGCAGCACTCTGCAGCCAGTCCTTGGAAACTGGGCAAGGGATGAAAGAAAGGACTGAGTGCAGACAACGTCTCCTATCTCTGCGCGCTCCAGAGAGCATCATCTGAACCCCTTCCTGCTGCAGATAGGGTGACTGAGAAGCGTGTGGTTCCTCCAAGAAGTGGCACGCTGGTACCAGCACGAACAATCTGAGTAGGGGTGAGATTGAGCGATAGCCGAGATTCCTCCTCTTTAACTTCACAGCCATCACAAAAGGAAATACATGATCTTTAGTTAGAAGCCCACCTCTTCCCGTCCTAAGGAGCCAGCTGTACTTTAACACAGCTCAAGCCTGTGTGTAACCAAGAGCAACAGGGCGATTGTGCCAGTCCCATGGGCCAAAGACTGCCCAGATTTGGAGGGAGGGTTGAAGCCTTAAAAAAATGGGGGCATGCTGGTGTTTTATGATGCCAGTGTTTTATGATGCCTTCTCTGCTTGCTTGCTTGCTGAAGGAAGAGCAGAAGAGGCATCCATCCTGATCAGAAACTGTCCAAGGAAGGCAAGGGGAAACGGTACCTGTAGCTTGGGCTGGGTGCAAGCAAAGATGGGAGCAACTGGCTTCTAATTGTCTCTACTCTTCTGTTTCCTGGAAGCCATCAAGTAAGGAACGAGAGTTTTTGCAGGACCAAGCTGAGGCACTCCAGCAGCCTTCCCATGCTGTCCTCTGCCCTGGGATGCTCAGAACAAATGACCTCCATTGCAGTGAGTGAGTAGCCTGGTGGGCTGTGTGCCAAGGACTGCAACCCTTCGCTGTGGCTGGGCTACAAGTCCCCTTGTCCCTCTCCCAGCTTGGTCATGGTGGCTGGGAGGAACAGTGGTGCTCCTTCCTATGTGACATGGAGCAAGCCTAATGCAGGGTGGAGGAAAAGACTGATCACAGAATGGTGGAAGTTGGAAGGGATCTCAGGGGACATCTCATCCAACCCCCCTGCTCCAGCAGGTCACCCAGAGCAGGGTGCCCAGGATCGCATCCAGGCGGGTTTGAAATCTCTCCAGAGAAGGAGACTCCACAACCTCTCTGGGCAGCCTGGGCCAGGCGTGGACACCTCACACCAAAGAAGTTTCTCCTCCTGTTCAGATGGAACCTCCTGGGTTCCAGTTTGTGCCCCTTGCCCTGTCACTGGGCACCACTGACATGAGTCTGGTCACCTTCCATCCCTCTTTCCACAGGTATGGCCATCAGCACCCATGTGAATATTTAGCTGGCGCCTGGAGGTCCCTTAGTGGAGATGAGCACCCACAGGGTGGATGCAACCCGTAAGTCATGCTCTTCACTGACGGGCAGAGTGGGTGTAGAAGATGACTGTTGATCAGTGATTGCAAACAAGGCTAAAGGAGGTTGTGATATCTTTGTGTTTCTCACTTTCTGTTAGAATGTGTTTACAAATAATCTAAGATAGTGAAAGATTATTTTCTGAACTCTCCCAGTATGACTAGTGTGTCTAAATATGCAACCTGTGGGACTTGGGTTTGCATGAACTGAGTCGTCTATGAGTCATTTTTAAGCCTTGGAATACCCCTTGTGCGTACAACCATGCCAGGAAATACACAGAACTGTATTTGTCCATCTACCTGCTTGTCTCTATGTATCTAGATATGCAGTTGACACACTGGAGAGAAGGGATGCCATCCAGAGGGACCTGGAAAGGCTTGAGAAGTGGGTCTGTGTGAACCTCATGAGGTTCAACAAAGCCAAGTACAAGGTCCTGTATGTGGGCGGGGGCAACCACTGGTATCAACACAGGCTGGGGGTGAAGAGATGGAGAACAGCCCCGTGGAGAACAAGTTGGGGGTGTCGGTGGATGAAAAGCTGGAGCTGAGCAGGCACCATGCACTTGCAGCCCAGCAGCCAACGTCCTCCTGGGCTGCACCCCCAGCAGCGAGGGCAGCAGGGCAGGGAGGGGATCCTGCCCCTCTGCTGCGCTCTGGGAGACCCCCCTGCAGTGCTGGGGCAGCTCTGGAGTCCTCAGCACAGCAGAGGCATGGACCTG
>VZZY01006369.1:258017-305184 GCA_013400335.1 Eurystomus gularis | reverse complement strand
CCCTGCCCATGCAGGGACTTGGAACTGGATGATCTTTAAGCTCTCTTCCAACTCAAACCATTCTATGATTCCATGATCTACCAAAGCATGATTTTTATAACATACATATTCAGCTTGCGTGTATATAGATGCAGATATAATATGAATAATAATAATATAAATGACACACTGCATATTTCTTTAGCATATTAAACAGTTCTACACGCACGCTAAAGAGTTGTAAGTATGTGTGTGGGTCTATGTGCAGTGGGAATCTTTGTTACTTAACAGTCTCTGCCTCTGCCAGGTGTGTTATTAAGTGTAGTAAGTGATGTGATACAGACAGGTTTGGTGATATGGTGGCCGGATGGAGCAGGGAGGTGCATGGGCATACGCCTGCTCTTTATGTAAAGTTTCTTTTTCAATAGACAGGAGAAATCGAAGCAGCCCCTTGCCCCGCGAGCAGCCATGGCCAGGCAGTGAAAACCCTCTAAGCGTGAAGGTTTTGCTCCAGCAGACACCCAGCTCTCCCCAGCTGGGATGTGGGTGGGTGCTCAGACGCCCGCACCCGCTGCACAGCCCCAGCCAGCCCATGCACGTGGGCCTTGGTGCTTCCTCACCCCGTGGAGATGCTTCATCTCCCTCACCAAGACTGCTCAGGTGTCCTCATAGCCCAGGGGAAGAGGAATTCGGCTGCCAGCAAAAGGAGCGGACTAAAAAGCAGGGACAATGAGCAAAGGCACGATCATCACATTGCGGGGTGCTAGAAAGAGATGCTTCAGCCATTCCTCCCAAATTCTGTTGTTTTGGTTGTTTTTTTTTTCCTCTGGGGAATTTTTAAGCTTCAGATGTTGTGGTTTTTCATTTCTCCTTTGTGCTTTTCCCTGTCTTTTTTCTCATCTCCCCTCTCCATCCCTGGCTTTAAAACACCCCCCAAAATGAAATCCCTAAGGTGCTGAGCTTTAGGAAGAGGACCCCCAACAGTGAGGAAATGGGAGGAGAAAAAGGAAATAGTAAATCAACAAAATAATTCGTCATGTACTTGATGTGTTTGAAACAACCTGTTTTACCTATTTGTGATGTCATTGTTTAAGAAATGTGGAGCTGGTCTGTGAAGCAGAGACAGACCCAGCAGGGGTGAGTCAACACCAACAAAGGACTCCAGTGGGGAAATTCTTCATGACTACAAGGGTAAGAGACAGTGGTTGGCATCAACACGCACTTTTGCTTCTTCAGGAAGCAACTTTCTGTATCTCTGATAGCATCAGCAACGTCTCGCTTTCACTAGGTGACACCAGTAGATCTCCCCATGGTTCACCCAAGAGGACGGTATCATTTTCCTCATCCTACACAGGCAGATCATCCATTTGTGAGGAAAGAGAAGGACATATGGTGCCAAACCCACCTGGCTAAGCTGCAAGCTCCTTGCTCACCTGCAACGAGGAGCTCACAACTGAGGTGCTGGGTTGGAAGCAGGTGAACACCAAACACAGGAGCATCTTAGGCAAGGGAGACACTGGACTCCGGGAGCACTGTATCCTTGTCCTGTGAGCATGTTAATGGTGAGGGATAGACAAGGAAAATGTGGTCAAGCCCTTTCTGGAGAGGGAGAGGTGTCTGTGGAAGAGGTTGAAAGTGTTAAAGGCATTTTTGCATGAACTGGGAAGAGCCCAGCTGGGAGCTGGTGGCTTCGGTATAACTGTCAGTCACAGGGCCAGGTCCCCTCGTGAGCAGGTGCACTCAGACATGTTAAATGCCTTAAATCACCTGAAGTGAAGAAATTCCTGCCAAGGTGCTTTGGGACTCAGCTAAGGACTCCCTCTTACAGTGACTTATGGGAAGGAGTGGAGAAAAAGTGAGGCTGCGTGACTGGAGCAGGGCAAGTGAAGGAGCAGCCTTTAGAAAGGGGGAAGGAGCTGGAGCTCTCTCAGCTTCATTCAACTGCTGGGAAGATGCCAGGGCAAACAAACCAACCCTTTGCAAGTACTTGGAGACAACAGGGGAGTGAGGGATTTACCAGAACCAACTGGGGATTTACCAGAACCAAACAGACTTTAAACCAATGTGTTTTTCCTCTAGAGCAACACAACAAACTCCAAGGATGTTGAGGAACCATCTGAGCGTGGTGGAGTTTATTTCACTGCCTCTCCTGTGCTGCCTGAAAGGGAACCAGGGAAACACCTCATGAAGCTACCACAAGCTGGATGGGAGGTCAGTATGGGTTCATTGCTGGGCTGGGAGGATGGAGAGGGTGGCTGGGCCTGTCCCGCTGCTGGGGCTTTCCAGTCTATTTGTTAATGAGATGGGAGATGGGGGATTTCATTTCCTTCATGGGAGGTGGAGCATTTAATTACTTCCACAGGTGAGGCCGAGCAGGAGGGTGACTGCACTGGAGAACCAGAATTTCAAGTGGACTGAGCTGAGTCCATAGTTTTTACCTCTCCAGAAGTTGTCAGAAGGGACAAGCACCAAGTTTCCCTTCAGAGCAGGGGTGGCAGCTACATGGTGGGGGCTGGAGAGTGGCTGGGGAGGGTGGTGGTTCTGCTGGAAAAGCTGTGGGGATGTGGGGGGTCACAAGCTGGATCTGAGCTGCTGTATCCCACCCAGGATGAGGCTTTACCAGCATGAAGAGGAGCACCACTGGCATGAAACAAGCAGGTCCAGCCTCTCCTCTGAAAACTGCCAGATAAAGGACAATGTGGCCTCTGAGGGGAGATGTTTAGATGCAGCTGGCGAAGGCTGATGAGATGGCATGTTGCAAGACATGTTCAGGTTGGGCAGGGTGAGTGGGCAGGGATGGCCATGCAGGGGGAGCAGAGGTGGTCATCCTGCCTTGGGCACACACTGGGGCTGGTGTCTGGGTCCAGTCCTGTCCCACGATTATCTGAAGAAGCAAGACTTCGGATTAAGCAACAACCTGCTGAAGGGTTCTCTGCCTTATGCAGCAGGTTGGAAGCTCAAGCAGCATTTTGAAAGCCCTGCTCATCCATCCTGAAAAACAACTGTAGAAACAGCTTCTCCGCTCAGCTTATCAGCTCAACGAGTGGAGCGAAGTGGCTGTGATTAAAAGGAGCTGTTTCCTGTCGCACGCTATTGCTGGCAGAACTGATAACCTCGAGGGTTTGATCTCATTCCAAAACTGTCACCTTGGTACCCACAGGAGAGCCATAAATGCCAGGAAAAAGATCCTGGGGGGTGTGAGCAGCGGAAACCTAGAGCCATTGACGTACGTGGATGCAGCACTTAAGATCTGGACAAAAATCAATCTCTCGCCATTTCAAGTGGCTGGTCTCTTCCTCGGCCCTGGCAAGTCACCGACAACCTGTGCGAGCACAGGCGTGCCCAGCTTGTGGGCACAGATGGCTGCAGAACCCACCAGCCGTGCCAGACCTGGTCCCTACAGGTGCCTCAAAGTCTTCTGCTCACAAGCGGGTAACCCCGACTTGCAGCGGGTTTCCCACTGCCTGCGCTGCTGGGTGGTTGTGTTGATACCAGCTGCGTAACTGCAGCCCTGAGGGTGGTGGGACAGGCTGAAGAGACAAAGCTTGATGGTTTCTTATCTGCTGTTTGCTCACATGTATCGCAATCAACTTGCTTGGCTTTTCAAATTTGTAATTAACCTGTCAGTGAGCAGTCATGTCTCTTAGTCCTACTACCTGTACGGTCTTTATCAATTAAGATGACATTTTCTGTCCTTGCAGGACGTACTGAGATGCTGCTCAGGCTTAAAAAGTACATTAATGGTTATTATTCTCTTCTGCTTGCTCCTGTCTTGTTATTATGGATTTTTTCAGAGAAAAAAATAATGTTGGATATGGCTTAGTTTGGAAGGAAAAAGGCAGCTTAAATACCATCAGATTGTTTGCTTGGCTTTCCCCCTCCCCCAAATCCTCTCATCTTCTATATTTGCTAAAGCTGGACAAAACCTAGAATTTGGTGGAAAATAGAGTCACAATATCAAAATATTGCTTGTATTATGACCTGTTCTCTTATAAATTGTTACGAAATCATCCACTGGGGATTTGGACATCTGCCAAGAGGAGGTTTCCCAGCAGGATGGGTGGTTTAGAAGGAGCAGAGCTCAAACAGCATCATCTTGTTCACGCAAATACCTTCAGTTCCCTCAGACACTCTGTTGACTTCCAAAGTATGTTATTAAAGCAGCCACATAATGATGGAAAATGAAAGCAGAGCAAACTAAAGAATCCATGAATAGCAACCAGGGCAGGACGACAGGTGCCCGGAGCTCCCATCAATAGGATATTTTGTGTGTTTGCAGGGTGTGGAGCAGTGGCCAAAATAGGAACCAAACGTCAGTGCCATGATCTGTCCTGTATCAAAAATAGTGTGTCCAGCAGGAGTAGGGGAGTGATCGTGTCCCTGGACTCGGCACTGGTGAGGCTGCAGCTTGAGCACTGGGTTCAGTTTTGGGCACCGCAGTATAAGAAAGACATTGAGGGGCTGGAGTGGGTCCAGAGAAGGGCAACCAAGCTGGTGAGGGGTCTGGAGAACATGTCTTATGAGGAGCACCTGAGGGAATTGGGACTGTTTAGTCTAGAGAAGAGAAGGCTGAGGGGAGACCTTATCAATCTCTACTACTACCTGAAAGGAGGTTGTAGAGAGGTGAATGTTGGTCTCCCACATAACTAGCAATAGGACGAGACAAAATGGCCTCAAGTTGCACCAGGGGAGGTCTAGATCGGATATTAGGAAAAATTTCTTTACTGAAAGAGTGGTTAGGTACTGGAACAGGCTGCCCAGGGAAGCGGTGGAGTCACCATCCCTGGAGGTGTTCAAAAAATGCATAGACGTAACACTTCAGGACATGGTCTAGTGGTCATGGTAGTGTTGGGTTGATGGTTGGACTTGATGATCTTTTCCAATCTTAATGATTCTATGACAGGGAGGAGATATGGCCCCGTCTCTGCCAGCCCCGCTTGCTGCCAGCCCTGGCATCACCATTGGCGCTTCTTCAGCCCCACCGGTGCCGGTGTTGAGCATGGGGCTGGGAGGCACCAGGGACCCTGTGTGTAGCTGTGAGGAGCTGGAGTGTGACTGCTGGGAGAGAGCCAGCCTGGCCGGTGTCAGCAGGTCACAACCCAGCGGTTGTGCCACGTGCTCTTGGTGGGGACCTGCTGCTGCTGGCACCGGTTGAGGCACTGGTGGCTGTAGTATCTTGACAGACAAGAGGGCTGCATGCTGGTCCCATGGCAGGAAAGTCCCTTTCTGGGCAGTAAGTTCCTCCCAGGGCTGGAAAGCCCCTCCTGAGTTAGTGCTTCAGGTGAGATCTTTCTGATTATTTTGGGAGACAAACTTCTACGTGAGGGGGATTCAGACCAGTCCAAAACTGTTGTGGATCCAATTCACACACAGAAGTGTACAGACATGGCCCTTTACCGTGCTCCTATAATAGCTGCAGATCAGTGAGGACAGCATTGGAAGGGACAAAGAGCTGCTCTGTACCTCATCCATGGTGCTGTGAGAACACAAGAAGCTCTCTCTCTATTTTATTTTGGTTCTTTCCTACTTTTTTTAGCCTTCTGACTGAAGCCTTTGTTTGTACAAGGTCATACCTGGCTCTTCCTCTCGCAGTTGCCAGCACAGGTTGGCAGAGGTGTGATCTGACAGTTCTCCATCCTGTTCTCAGGGTGATGGGCAGCTATGTTTCAGTGTCTAATGACATCAACTGCTAAGTGGCAGAAAACATGGAGAATTGACCCCTTCCTCCCTGTTACATGTGTTACCACAAGATAATAGGACTCGACACTCTGAGAATCATAGAATCATAGAATTTACTGGGTTGGAAGGGACCTCTAAAGGCCACGTAGTCCAATGCCCCTACAATAAGCAGGGACATCTCGAACTAGAGCAGGTTGTTTAGTGCTCCATCAAGCCTGACCCTGGAAGGGCTGATGCTGAAATCCACTATGACTAGAGACAGCATGTACAGAAAAGGCAGGAGGAGAAGGTCTCCAGAAGGGCCTTTTAGCTAAATGAATTTTAGGCTGGGATCCCAAAGCAGATGGCAATGAGGGGGGTGCTGGATGTGTGCCATGGGAACCGGCTGAGGCAACTCCCTGGCATCTTCTTTCTGTGCAGCGGGACAGAGCCCAATTCTAGCAAAAATAAGTGGGAGGGTGAAAGTTTGGGACCTGCAGTGGACAGTTGAGAGATGAGGAGTGAAAATATCCAGCAGCAAAGGGGAGATCCCAACCTTGGAAGATGTTTGTGAAGCATCACCAAAGCAAGAGCAAAACTAATCAGGAGAGAACATCATGACAATCCTTTCTTCTCAGTCTCAAGCAATAGGACAAGAGGAAACAGTCCCAAGTTGCACCAGGGGAGGTTGTGGTTGGATTTTAGGAAAAATTTTTTTCCCCAAAAGGATTGTCAAGTCCTGGAAGAGGATGCCCATGGAAGTGGTGGAGTCCCCATCCACGGAGGGGTTTCAAAGCCATGGAGATGTGGTGCTGAGGGCCATGGTTTAGTGGTGCCCTGGCAGTGCTGGGTTAATGGTTGGACGCAATGATCTGAAAGGTCTCTTCCAACCAGAACGACTCTATGATGCCACACCCCAGGCACGCTCTCCACGGGGCTGCTCTTGGGGCCACCGGCGCCGCTGCGCTCCGTGGTGGTTCTGTACCGGGGCCAAGACACGTGCATGTGTCCTTCATGAATGGGAGCGAGTGTGAATGAAAACAAGACAGGGGAAGCGAGGATGTTATCTGCTGCTGCTGCTTCCCCGGAGCCTTCCTGCCCGCAGGACAGCTGCTCGGGCAGCCAGCCTGCCAGGGGAAGGGGATGCTGCTCAGCGCGGCAACTTGGCACCAGCACAGCGAGTGGGAACTGAATGCGAGTAGCGCTGACAGCCAGTTAAACGACCTCCTCCTGCCTTTCTCTCCCAGCCAGGAAGGAAGTAGGTTATTTTTAAACCTGGGCCCCAGGTATGTAACTACACCTAATGCTTTTTCTCATGTAAAAGAATATGGGAAGTGATACGGTATCAGTTGTTGTTCCCACGGTTCCTCTGTGAGTACTTTCTCCCCCCAACCCACTTACCCCCAAAAAAGTTCAGACCCTCAAGCGTTGCTCTAGGTAACACTTGGGGCGCTAAGCTGATCGAGCAGAGCCCTGGTCACAAGCAAGGATGGCACTGGTTGTGGCAGTCCCCAGCTGGAGGGGTCGTCTGACGCTACTGAGGATTCTGAGCACTTTGCACAGTGAAGCGTGAGGCATGAACGTGTGCTCCATCCGCTGGAGCTGACCGGGCTGGTGGGTTCACCTCAGCCCTCCACCCACATCCCATAGGGATGAACATTTATGTTCATTGATGGGTGAGCATGACTAGAGCATGTCTAGAGAAGGGCAACGAAGCTGGGGAAGGGTCTAGAGCACAAGTGTGGTGAGGAGTGGCTGAGGGACCTGGGGGTGTTAAACCTGGAGCAAAGGAGGCTCAGAAGAGACCTTCTCACTTTCCACAACTCCCTGAAAGGAGGTTGGAACCAGGTGGGGTTGGGCTCTTCTCCCAAGGAACAAGCAACAGGACAAGAGAAAACAGCCTCAAGTTGCACCAGGGGAGGTTTAGGTTGGACATGAGGAAAAATGTGTTCCCCAAAAGGGTTGTGAAGGGCTGTGCCAGGCTGGCCAGGGCAGTGATGGAGTCCCCATCCCTGGGGGGGTTTCAAAGCTGTGAAGACGTGGTGCTGAGGGACATGGTTTAGTAGTGCCCTGGCAGTTCTGGGTTAATGGCTGGACTAGATGATGTCAAAGGTCTCTTCCAGTCAAAATGATTCTATGATTCTCTATCCTGATTTGGGCTGGGTCTGCCTGGTCCACACATCCCTCCCATGTGCCAGCCTGGGCTTTTGCCAATGTGCCACCAGGTCCGAGCCCTAACTGAGGGTCAGGGCACTGACAGACCTCAGCAGCCCTGAGCAGCCTCACCTGGGGCCCCATTTGGGCTCATCCCACCAGCTGCACTCCTGACACTGAGTCACGAGTGCTGACAACGTGCTGCCCTG
Organism: Eurystomus gularis; assembly: GCA_013400335.1. NCBI lineage: Eukaryota > Metazoa > Chordata > Aves > Coraciiformes > Coraciidae > Eurystomus > Eurystomus gularis. The sequence continues at coordinate 297,184 of VZZY01006369.1, read as the reverse complement.
CTGAGCACAGCCAGACCTGCTTCGACCAAAGCGCAGCCAACACCTCTGCCAACACAACGGCAAATTTCTCTGGGAAAGAATTCCAGAAGGGGCCGAGCATCCCTTGCCCAGGCTGCGTCCCCATGCTGGCAGCAGGCAGGGGCTGCTCCGGGCAGCTGCAGGGGCTGGCATTGAGCAAAAGCAGATGTGTGCGAGATGCTGCAGGCAGGAGGCACTGGCAGAGGCACAAGACGCCGTGCTTGGAACGGGGAGCTGGAAAAGTGTCTCCTTGGACAGACTCCTCCTTGTCTCTCGTAGCAACACTGTTTATTTGGAGGTGTTGGGTGTGCAGGCTCAGGCGCTCGCTTTGCCTCGGCTGGGAGGCAGCAGCACCGGCAGGGTTGTCCCTGTGCGGGACGGTCGGTGGCATGGTGGAGGCTGTGCCAGCAGCAGGGCTCACCACATCTGTCCTGGGATGGGCTCATCTCAGAGCAGCCTGACCTGCACGGCTGGTTTTTGGGGATTAGAGGCAGGGCTGAGCCCTCTTTTGCTTGATCCTGCACGTCCAGAGAGTACCAGGCGCGTGTGACCTGCGCAGGGACAGCTTTCTCCTTGAGGGACCTCTTTATGAAAGAGGAAGTTGTCTTGAAATAACTCCAGCGCTTCCCTTTTCGCTCTGCAGACTTTGAAGTGTGCTGCAGAACCCAGCAGCAGCGCCGGAGCTCGCCCGGCACCAACCAACCTCCTCGCTGGGCAGAGCAGACCCTGCAATGACTCCTCTGGGACCCAGCTCTGCTCCCACACTGGACGGGACCTCGGGTGCATATGTGACCTGCTGGGCTCCCTGCTGCCTGCCCTGAAGAAGCAGGTGAGTCCTGGAGGGCACATTGTTCTGGGATCATGCATGGGGAAATGTAGTGCTCATCCTCTGTCTTGTTTTCTCTCTGCTCCTTTGAGGGGGACCTGCTGCTCTGCTGGTCCCCAGTGCTGCGCTTTATGGGGAGTGCTTTATGTCTTAGAGGTTGGCAGTGGGTGTGTGAGTTGCTGCATCCCTGTGGATGAAAAACCCTGGAAAGCCCTTGAACGGAGTCAGTTTGGTTGCCTTTCTCAGGGTGAATTAGGGGAGGGGACACCGATGGTGCTGGAGAAGAGGAATGTCCCTCTCTGCAGGAAGGGAATGTTTGTGTGAGCTTCTCCTGCTGCACCCTGCCAGTGAGCGGGATCCGGCTGGGAAACACAGGGAAGGGAAGAGCATGGGGACTTTCTGCACCCCTGGAGAAGACGCGGGTAGTTTTGATGTTGTTACTGCTGTGGCACCCGTCCGAGGCCGCTCGCTGCACTCGCATCCCCCATGCACAGCCAGCCAGCAACTGCTGCTGCTCAGCCCAGATGGGGTGAGCCACTTACATCACGGACTTGGGGCTGTTTCAGCACTAGCTCATGCTTATTCATTTGGCTCTGCATGAAACAACTCCCAGTTGTAGGGAACGGAGCCACCTGCCCAGAGCCGCTCCCGACCATCGCCCGCTCTTGCCTTGGCAGCGCTGGAGCTCCCACCTCCAGCTCCTCGCCCTGTCGCACAGGCACTGCTCATGCACTCTGGATGTAGCTGGGGGTGGCCAGGGTGGGGCACGCTCCGGTGCTGGCTGTTTGTGCAGTCGTGTGGCTGCCCAGCTTCCCTTCCCCTTGGCCTGGGGCCTCATCTGTCCCTTGGGGGCCCTGAGCGCTGCTGCAGCGGTGACATGGCAATAAGCAGCGATGGCAGCGGCGATAAGGAGAGTGCAGTAGCCCCGTCCAGAAAGGAAACGAAAAGGGGAGTGCTTGGGGCCTGAGCTTCAGAAAAATGTAGATGAGCCAACTGTGTGCAATGGGCAGGTTTTAGACCTCCTCCTCCCTCCTGTGCCCTGCTGAGTGTTTTCCTCAACATCCTCTGGCAGCATCGGAGGCAACAAGCCATCGCACCACGACCACTCACCTCCCTGGGATGTTGTTGCCCTCCCATGGAAACTCTCTGAGCACCTGCGCAACTCAGCAGCAGTTTTTCTTTCTGTTCCTGACTAAGCCTGAACACAGAAACAAATTCCTCTGGGCTTCAGGGATTAATTCATCACCTCTGAGTATTACACACACTCTTAGGTGTGTACTTGTTTGGTACTTTGGTCGTGGAGTGAGTACGTGACTCCCAAGACTTTCTCAACCAGTTTCTGAGTTCCTCTGTGGATGGCCTCCCACTGAACCTCTAAAGGCATGTCCTGCATCTACAATGGACGAAAACATGGGTTGGTCTGGTGGAAAACATGGCCAACCTGTGTTCTGCCACACAAAACTGTTCAAGCTGCGCAGCTTTCTCGCCAGCATTCATTTGAGCTGAGGAAATAGCTCGAGTTCTCAAAGCCTCAAGCTGCTTCGGCAAGACCTGGGCTTGCTGCTCGCAGCAGGCAGTGGTCTCTGCATGGGTCTGCCCTGCAGCATCTCCCCACCAGCCGTGAGGTGCTGAGGCGCCAGAGCTGGCACGGGGCTGTCCTGCCATCAAGGAGGGCTGCTATGAAGATCTGCTGTGATGGTGTTTCTAGCCCCAAATAGCTTGCTGTATATTTTGGTTCTTTTAGTCCTGTTTCCTAAAGAGGCAGAGCTATGAGACTTCACTGCCTGTTGCCTCTTCATCATCCTAGGATAGCCCATATTCCTGGCTGGATTGCCCTAAATCAGAGGGGACTTCTTGGCACTGGGGGAGATAGCACAATGCAGCTAGCAATGGTTTCACTGGAGTTTCCTGGACCTTATGGGACAACATGTTCAGGTTGTTGGATGACAGAAACATTGCTTTCAGTTTTGCTACAAAAATAAAATAATCTCTTCCTCGTGGAAGGCTGTGAAGGAGGTGACTGGCCACTGTTCCCCATTCCAGGCACCAACTTGCACATCCCCATTGGAGCAGTTTCTATTTTCTCTTTTGTGTTCAGATGGTTTCAATCTGGGAGTCCCATGAAAGCCATCTCAGAGCAGTTCTGCTTGTGGTGGACATGGTCTCGCTCCACTGGTGACAGGAACCTTGATGTAAAAGCTGTCTGTGGCCCCTTTGGCACGGGTTGTGCCATCTCACTGGGATTTTCCCACCTCCCCACCACCTCTGATACATGGGGAATACATGGCTGCTGTTGTGCCATAATGACCTTTTGTCAGTCGCTTTCGTATGGGTTTGCAGCCAGCTGTGAGATGTCGGCAGCAGCATCACCCTGTCCCCAGCATCCCCCGTGTGCCCAGCCCTGGTGGGAATTTGACAGAGGGGAGCCCTGGTTTTCAGAAGAAATGAGAGCTCCCCTGCTCCAAGTGTTTGGGAAAGAGCTGACCCAAGAGGACTCTCGGTTTGGTTGTGTCCAACCTTCCTAACGCTGACCACATCTCCTCCCCAGACGTAGGGGCTCTCAGAAGTTGCTTTCCCAGTTGCTTTCTTGCTTTTGTGAGCTTTGCTGGTGTTAATGGCTGTTCTGAAGGCAGATGCCATGTTGGCTGAGTCACATCTTTCTATTTTGAGGTGTGACATGCCTTGAAGACAGCACGGTCCATCAAACGTGGTTTGGTCAGGAGCTCTCCAAGGGAGTTGCTGTTGTGAGCGATCTGTGCTGGGATGGGTTTTGCTTGTGAGTCTCTAGTATGATTCTCCAGTCCAGACTGGTGTTACTGGGGTTGTTCATGGTCCTACTGAAAGCAGTGGTTTCTGCTGTTGCTCCTACCATGTAATTAATCTCATTATCGCCCTTGTCCTCCTGGTGCAACATTATATACTCGCCCCTTCCTTGTGAATCTGCTTCTCTTTGCACTCGATGTTAGCCCCGTCAGCAGTTATGACCTTGTTTGTTCCCCACTGCCAGAGCAATGCCAAGAGCACACCACCAGCCTGGCCATCTGCTAACAGTGGAGGAAGGGGCCATGCTGGTGTCACCCTGGCTCTGGCCACCCTCCTCCTATGACCACCCAAGCCCATGGGCAATTGTTCTGTGCCCTCCCTGGGCCCCAGTGACCCCCCTCTGCTGTCAGGCAGATGTGACCACCTGAGAGCAGCTTCCAGCAGAGGCTGGCTGAAGGCTCCTCCACTGTAGAGGGGACCAGCACCGTGTCCCTGCACAGGGCACTGGGTCACCGTCACATTGCCTGGAGAGAAAAGACCTAGTTATAAACAGCACTGGATTCACCACTGAGGCTCCTGGATACAGGAACACCCATGGTGGTCCTTGACAGTCCAATCTCCAGATTGTGCCTGTGGTCAGGCGAGGCAGGTGGGTCCCAGTGTGCTACCACCAGCCGCACTTCTGGAGAGCCGCAAGGGACAGCAATGAGACATTGTGGCACCAGCTCAGTCGTGTTCATAGAAACATAGAATAATTTAGGTTGGAAAAGACCTCCTGGAAATGAACTCTTCCCTGAGCACCAGCTCCTAATGGGAGCTGCTTGCTCCACAGCACGGGATGCTGAATCTGGTTTAAATCCCACATTTTTTTGAGAGGGGTAAAGGATATGCTGTCAACACAAAACTGCTTTCTCCCAGGCGGTGACACAGCGTGAAGGGGCTGTACCAGCAGTGACTGGGCTGGTGGAGGCACTGCACCAGGAGGGGTTGCTCCAGGAATGGGGCTGCGTGGGGCAGGGAGCAGCTCTGCCATCCCATAGCCCCTTCCACCTCACGAAAGCCGCCGGCTCCCTGCCTGGCCTCCCCCAGGCTGGCCGCGTTTGGGAGCCTGAGCTCTGCCTGCTTTTACTACCCCTCAGGTGGACAGCACTTGCCTCGGCTGTTTGCATGAACAGACCTGGCAGCGGTTTTCAAAACGCGCTTATTTTTTCCCTCGAATTGTTTTTCCCAAAGCCAACTCTGGGAATGGAAAGAGATGCTAAATCTAAAAAGCTGATGCTTCCGGAAAACTCATTTCTTTCCTTAGAAAGAATGAAATGTGACGTTGGCGAGGAAGTCTCCAAAGAGTCGTTAGTGTCCAGGAAGCCGCTCAACTTCCACGCCAGCTTTAGCAAAGGGCTCATTCAATCCTGATGGGCAGAGGAACGTCCGCTGCCGTGCGGGCTACAAAGGTGTTTCATTAGTGAAATGCGTCTAAGAGCTGTTGTCACCTTCTCCCTCCATGGGCACGAGTCTCCTGGCAGGGACATCCTTTGCCAGAGCAGCCAGCAGGCAAGTGGGGCAGCAAAGTGTTGCTGGAAAGCAGAGTCTGAGCTCGAGATACATTTCCTTGGCAGTGAGAGCCTGAGGGAGAGCATCTGGTCTCATATCAGAGCTGTCTGAAACGACAACCTCTGCCAGGTTTTGAGCTGAAACAGAAAATCAGTCCAGAAGGGGAGATCTGGGATGGTCCACAGCATGTATGGTCCCCTCACCTCTTCTGCAGGTCTTCTCCATCCCAGCAACCTGTCTGGACAGAGCTAGAAATGGGGCAGGTGATCTTTCTGTGGTTTTTGAGTTTCATAACAAACTTTTTGCTTAATTTTCATTTGAAAGGAGATGTTTGTTCTGGGGTGGCTGACGTAAGGTGAGATGGAGCCAGACACTGCCCTCAGTGGTTATCCTTGGCCATGGTTTAGGTCCTCCAGGGAACCTGGAGCTGCTGTCACCTGGACAGCAAGGAGGGCTGGAGGCTGGGGAGCTGCATTTCTCCCCCTTTCCTACCTGAGCTGTGCAGCTGGGCTGAAGGTCAGGATCAGGGCTAAAACCAGTGGCTGTTCCACCAGCAGACAGACATGGTTTAAGAGGAGGGTGCAAACAGGATGTCAAACCTGCCTGTGATGGGCTCCCCTGGATGATTTTGTTGCCACATCAGTCTGTCTTGGTGTAAGCGACGATGCTGGGTCCAGAGGAGCAATCATAACAGCATTTTGGGAGCTGTCAGCTGCAGCTTTGAGCAGTCTAGGGGATGCAATGTCAGATCTTCAGGCTGGCTTGGGGGAAAGAGCCCTTCAGCTGACGCGGTGAAGAAATGCCCCTTTGGCTCCCATCAGATACTTGTGCTCCAGCCACTCTTGCCAGAGCTCAAAGGCAAGGCGGGCTGGGCAGCCGCCCCGGAGCTTTGTAACGTTAGACGAAGCCTCTGATGTTCTACTTTCATAACCGATCTCACTTGAAGGCAACTGCAGGGAGAAGGGGGAGGGCAGCGCGAGGGGGTGGCAGATTCTGGTCTGTTCCACAGGACATCTGTCATCTCATGACGAAACGCCGCGAGTCCATGTGCTCGCGTGTCTCCCCTACGGCTGAGCTCTCGCCGCGTCTCCCGGCAGGACGCTCCAGCGCTGAACCGCTCGCTCGCCGCTGCCCATGGTATTTGTACCATCCTTCCTCGCACTGGGAGCAAGCTGGGGTGTCCGCTGCGGGAATGGGAAGAGTTGGGATCGCGGCAGTAACTGGTGGTGGGATGAGGGAGAGGGGAGAGGAGGAGCGCGGCCGGGGAAACAGCTTTCCATGCTTCGCTCCTGGGCAACGTGCGGGTTTTTCTTTGCGAGCGTCTGCAGCCGAGCTGATAAACAACCACAGGAAACCTCAGACCTACCCGTGGAGTGAATTTGTAACTAAATACGGGGCTGCAGAAGGCGTGGAGAAGCTGGATTTGGAGCGGGACTAAATATAACTCAGAGAAAGCAAACATGCACACCACGGGCTGTGCTTGTCCTGCTGTGTCACTGCTGTCCTTGAGCAAAGTGAGGAGGTGGGAGAGGGGACATCCCTCAGGGCCGGCTGTGGTCAGCACAGCTCCAGGCAATGGTATTTGGGAGCCAGGCCCAGGATGGCTGGGCATGTTGGAGAGCTGGAGCAGGATGGTGTGACCAGGCTTCCCAAGGGAGCCACCCACTTGCTGCTAGCCCAGCTTCCACCACCAAAAGTTTTTTTCTTTGATGGCCTCAGATATTACTGTGTTGTTCAGTCTGTCTCTCACACGTTGCATCTAGTCTAGGAGTTCTGGGTTTTAGTGATTTCTGCCAAGTTTTGATGATCAGCAGGTCTTTTGAATGTCTCCAGGGGTCAGCCCGAGTCACTTTTCTCCACTAAGTACAATGGGGTTGAGATGACTCATGCGGAGGGACACGTCTCCATCCTTCTGCCATGGGATTTCGATCCCACTCCAGCATCCTGGCATACTCAGGGCTTAAAAAGGACCTGCTATGGATTGGAGCTAAGAGAGAAACATCCTTTTCCGAGGACCGGGACATGCTTTCCTGCAGAGCTGGACTGTTCCTCCTGTAGGTGCACCAGGCTGTGGAGACAATCTCCTTGCTGTGCCACATGCTTGCTGGGAAGTTTGCCTGGCTGGGCTTTGCCATAATGGTCAGCAGAATTGAACAGGCTAGAGGACCTGGGCTACTGTGGCATGGGACATGGCCTTCCTGGGACTCAGCTCTGGTCCTGGTCAGGCTGGATTCCCCTGCACCTCGCAGAGGCTTTTGGGTGTTTGCTGAAAGCGTGTTGGCAGCAGTTCTGTAAATCCCCCGTCTCTCTTGGTGGTGAGGTTGCACCTTCTCTGATTGTGTCTGCTCAGGCGATAGCTCCTCAGGGGCGCAAATGGGGAACCAATTCTCAGGAGGAAGATGATTCAACAAAGTGAGCACTGGGAGGATGGAGAGGTGAGGAGGGAGGCAGACAACTGGAGGATCCCAGCCCCAGTGACCTCACCTCCATGTGGGATTGCACATCATCTTGTATTAGCTCAGCTGAAATAGAGCAGCCACCACAACTGTTCCCCACCTCTGGATTCCCATTAACTGCTGCCCTGCAGAGGAGGAACATGGAGGTTGGATTTAAGGGGTGCTCAGCACCCAATGCTCAGCCAGGTTCTACTGACGTTCTCTCCAGCACCCTGGTAGTTTGGAGAAGAGGAGGAGGCTGCAAAGCCCTTTACACCATGGTCTAATCTGCCAGTTCACAGGGCGAACTGTGCTTTCACTGCACAGTTCTTCATTTTGAAGAATACAGCCAGATGGTTCCCGCAACTACCCCAAACTCTTGGGAGAGGTGGCTTTTGAGCCACCAAGGTTTTTTCACAGAAAACCCCATAGTTATTGAAAACTGAAAGGAGGAACGTGACTGCCCTTCATACCCGTCCTTTTAATTTTTTCCTGAAAATGAAATTAAATGCAGCTGATGCCACGGGTATTTTAAGAATTGCAGAGAGGAAGCGAGGATTTGCAGCTCTGCAAAGAAGTGGGATGAATGCAGAGAAGACTCTGGTCTTGCTGAGCTGGCAGACAGCAAAATAACCAGTTACGGGATGAAATGTGTCTCGTGTCTGCTGCAGGGAAGGGAAGAGATCCAAAGGGGGAGGAGGAGGACAGAAAGCAGAGAAGCCCTCACGGGTGTGGATCAGGGAACTGAGCTGCTTCTGCCTCTCACCAGCATTTTTGCAGGGTTCCTGCACTGTCATATTTCCCCTAAACTCAATCATCTCCCCATGGTCATGTGCGTTGGCTGGGGCCTGTGAGCCCTTCCTGTTCCTGGGTAGAAAGCTTGTGGTCACCGGTGAGCTCAGACACACGCACACAGAGCAGAAGTGAGCCCTGGCCATGCTCAGCGGCGTTCAGCGTGGGCTCCAGTGCAGATGCCGTGGGGATTGCTTCTTCACCGTCTAGATCCCACCTGCCAAGCCTTAGCCCAGGAACCGGTGCCCTTTGGCTGCGCCTGATCCAGAGCTTCCTCCTCCCTCTTCCTCCTCCTCCTCCTCCTCTTTCTTCTCCTCCTCACAATGTGCCTGCTGGGACCATCCTGTGCTCTACAGGGAGCTGTGATCCTGGGAGCTGGAAGGATGCAGGGGAAGGTGAGTGCAGCCTGGAGCTGAGCAGGTTTGGGACAGGGTCCTTCCTTGCATGGTCCCACTTGCAGCAGAGATGGTGCAGGGACAGATTGTGGGAAGGGATATGATGTGATATAATATGATTGATATGATATGATATGATATGATATGATATGATATGATATGATGATATGATATGATGATATGATATCCCCAGCCTTTGGGGCAGGAGTTCCAAGGTGGAAGCTTGTGACCCTCTTTCTTGTAGGTCTGAGTTACTCCACCAGGCACTGGGACCAGTGTCCAGCCCCAGAAATGGGGACAATACCCCCCTACTTTCACCAGGGATCAGTCATTTCGGGAGGGATGAGGCAGGCAAAGAGGGCTGCCTGTAGTGGGGGGCTCTGATGTCTTGTGCTCCTCTTTCTCCAGGGACTGTGTTGACACTTACTGTCAGCAGCTGCACTGGGATGTGGGGAAGGGGCACAGTTAATGGTGAGGGTCTGGTCCTAGAGACTTAGTGAGAGTGTCCCTGCATGAGACTCCAGGCCAGCCATACCAGGGAGAGGGGACCTGGCTCGCCTGCATCCTTGGATGAGAAGGGGTGGCTGCAGCTCAGCTCAGACATGTCTCTGTGCCTGCCATCCCCACGTGGCTCCTGAGCAAGGCGTGGGCATGGGGAGACCCCCGGCTGGCGCACAGCACATGGTGGGTCAGGGCTTGATGGGCACAAAGTGCAGGGGTGGCTGTAACCAGGGTCTTCAGCCCCATGCTCTGTGACTAGAAGAGGTGGCAATGGCAAAGGAGCCATCAGAAAGGGATTGTCCCTGCATGCAGAGGATGCAGGGACATCCATCTCCATCTTCTCCAGGGAAAGAGTGGTCCTAGCATCACATCCCAGCATGTCACATCTGGTCTCCCAGGCGATTTATGGCTGCTGCATCCTGGGAACAACCTGGCAGGCAGAAGTGCACAGGGTGGGTGTTGGGGACTGATCCTGTCTCAGCAAGCCAAGAAACAGCCTGGTGCTCTGACAGGGATCCTGCAACACCCCAGGTTTCTGGGTGTCAGTAGGTGACATGTCCCACTGCTCTGACACCAGCACTGAGGTCTCCATGGTGTGGGTTAAAATGCTTTTTCATCCCAATCAGCAGTTTGAAGTGTGCCACTGGAGCTTCAGGTAGTTGTTGTGTCCCTGCAGTGACACATGGCTTTCAAGGAATCCCTCCTGTCAGGTGATGGGCTTCATCCCTTATGGTCAGCCTCTACCCAAAGCAACGTCACTGTCAGGGCAGGAGCTGGGAGCCTCCTTCCCAGGGGTGCACAGGTTGGGTCTTTGCTCCCTGCCACTCTGCACTCAGCCAAAGAGGTGCCAAGGTCAGATCATCTGGCATAAATCAGCCTGGCTTCATTAATGTCACTCAAAAGCCACCCAAGCACCTTGGCTGGGGAGCAGCCTCCATCTCCACGGGCAAGGAGCCATCTGTAAATGCTCTGCACAGAGCCTGAATTTAGTCATTGGTTACAGCACAGGCTCTTCCAAGCCTTCCTCACCATGTTACTGGGTTTGGATTTGCGTCGGGTGATTGCAGGACCTGTTGCTGTTAGGAAAGTCCTGACGAAGCCCAGGAGGGAAGAGCAGGCAGCATCTCCATGTGTCATGGCTGGGGAAGGCAGATGTGGTCCTGCTGTCTGAACTGCTCCAAACCAGGGCTGATGCTGTCCAGCTCTGCATCCTTCCTTCTCTTTTGGTAGCCCTGGTACTCTCACCCTGGGGGAGCAAAGCAGGCAGAAATTGTCCACAGTGAAAAATGGGTGATTTTCTGCTCATTTAGGTCCCTGTGCTGGTTATGACAAGTAGCTGGTGCCTCGCAGGAACCAGACTGACCCCAGTCTGCCTCACCAGCCTGTTTCTGTGTATGTCCTTTGATGGATATCCTCATACGACATTTCCCATCCTCCTGCAGACAGTGTGACTGGACTATGAATACACTGGGGACTATTTCTTGGCATTTTATCTTGAATTTTCTTGGGAGACACAAGCACTTGGAGAAGGCAGGTGGACTACGGATTCAACCTCAGCTCCTCCTTGCCAACCATGAGGAAAGTCAGCGCTTTTTAAGCAAACAGGCGAACCAAGAACTGAAGTTTCTCAGGCAGGAGGAGCTCACATCTCTCTGGCCCTGTCAAGTCCTATTTTAAATCTGGAAGCCGAGCGCTGGGGAGCAGGTCCCATGTTAGGTCACCAGCTCCCCTCCCACGTGCGGGCAGGTAGGATGCGGAAGTGGAAAACCACCGACACAATTAGCAGCGGGCTGCATTGCTTCGTCAGGGCCTCTCTGAGTCCTGAGGCAGACGAGCTGGTGGAGCCCGGCATGTGGCCCCAACCCACAGCTCACCGCAGGCACCATGGGTCTCCTGCAGCATCAGGGACCTTTGTACTTTTCCCAGTGGAAACATTTTGAGAACCAACCAACTTACGGGCTATGTGACACTGACGTGTGGTATTTGGTGCTCTAATGCATTAGGAGAATCATTCATGTCCTTTCTGTAGCCAGTGATTCAAGGGGATAATCTGTAATTTTTGAGGCTAGAAAGATTAATCAATGTTCTCCTCATCTGACATACCAGGAGGCACATCCCCTATGTGCCTGTAGAAGCAAAGCCCTGTTTGTCTGCAGGGTTGATGCTTGCTGCAGGCTGTCTGTGCTGCCCTTCGCTATGGCCGAGCCATGAGAGCATCCTTCCCTTCCTCCTGGCTCTGCATCAGGAGAGCTGAGCATCTCTGGTGGGTCTGGCCAGGGGTGCAAGGGGGAAGGCAGGCAGCTGTGCCACAGGCAGCAACAGGCTGTGGGCAGCACCGCGCCTGACCCGCAGGCAGTGACGCTGCCATCAATGTGGGACATGGAGGGGAAAACAGTTTGGTGACCTTGGCAGACACCCTCTGCCCTGCTGCACAGCCCTGGTGCACCCCAGGAGGGTGCCTTGGAGGAAAGGACATGTCCATCACCATAGCAGCATCCATGTGCTGCGGCAGTGCGATGCTGAGGTTGGTATCAGGCATCAAGCTGAGCTGGAGGAGGTTTGGCACCTCCTCCCTGCTCCCAGCCCTGGACCAAGCTGCCTCCCAGCTGTGCAAGCAGAGGCAGGGGTTTTGCTGTAGCAAGCTCCTGATCTGCAAAAGGACCCCTGACATCACTTGTTCTTGCCTCCTGTGTCATAGGATCATAGAATCCTAGAATGATTTGGGTTGGAAGGCACCTTCCAAGGTCATCTAGTCCAACCCCCCTGCAGGGACATCTCTAACTAGATCAGGTTGCTCAGAGCCCCATCAAGCCTGACCTTGAATGTCTCCAGAGATGGGATCTCCACCATCTCTCTGGGCAACCTGTCCCAGTGTTCCACCACCCACATAATAAAGAAATTCTTCCTCCTCTCTGCTTTCAGCTGTGGCAGGGAGCTGCCCCTGCCACACTGCTGCTCAGCAGGTGGTGGAAATCCACCTTGTTATCCAGTCCAGACACCAGAAATACAGGCCACATGGGTCTGGGGTGGGTTTTGAAAACTTCACATACTGCAGGAAAACTGCTGAGAGGAGGATGCTTTTGGGGCTGGAGTGGTGCATGGCAGGAACATTCCAGGTGCATCCATCCATCTCCCCTTGCAGCCACAGAGCTGTTGGGTTTGGTGATGGATATTTACAGGGTAGAGTTAGGTCCCAAACCTACAAATTAAATAGAGTGAATCCTAAACAGAGCAAGGACAAGAGCACAAGCCGGGGCCCGTGGCCTGACCATGCTGGAAGGATGCAGAGGCCGTCCTCTGCAGTCCTCTGACAGTCTCCTGTCAGTACAGGACTGTGTTGTTAGTGCTAGTTTGGGGACCAGCTTCCCTGTTATCAGCCATAAATGTGGGTGTTTCAGGGAAATCAGAGAGTTCAGAGCTATGGGCTGGGTTTTTTCCATCCCTAAAGGCAAGAAGAGAAGGTAAAACCTACAGGCTGGAAAACCCCCCAGCTAGACATGCTGAGAGCGGTGTTGTGGCTCATTCAGGCTGTAAATCCAGGCAGCACAGTCCCGCGGTTACTGCTGTGCCCATGGATGGGGAGATGGGAGAGGGCAAGGCACTGGGGCAGATGTTGCCTTGCTGAGGACACTGAGGGGGCAGGACCATGAAATGCCAGAGCCTTGGATTTGGGGGGGGCCTAGCTGTGGGGTAGATCTACATCTGAGCATCTCAGCGGTGGTATTTTGCATAGAAGATGCTGGTGCCTCCTTTGCTCCCCTTCTGCTGCACCACGCCAGCTCCCCAGCCTGCTGTAGTCGCATCACAGGCAAATCTCCCTTCCTTCCTCCTCAGCTCTTAGGATTATTTTTTTTCCTCTTTCTTTGGAGAGAACAATGCTTGCGGACAAGGGAAGCCGTCCGGCTCCAGGCTGGCTTCTCTCTGCAGCATAATCAGCTCCTGAACTTTCCTTGAGGCTCGTTTCTCTGGGACGCTGGATCAGGGTGGCAGCAGGTCGGTACACCAAGCATAGAAACCCCATGGAAATTTGGGCTTTTTTTAATTCCAATTTTCTGTTTGGACTTTGCATTTCAGACTCAGTTTGACTTAACCTGAACATTTCTTTCTAAATCCCAGAGAGGATGAGCTTCCCAATCCTGCCCTGCTCGGTGATGCTGATGCTCTGGGAGCCTCCTTGCTGCAGGAGGCTTTGGGGACCAAGTGTTCAAGCAGGTTCAGCTTCAAGGTGAAGCTTCCTCCAGTAAAACACAGCCCCTGAGACATGCTGCGCTCACCCTCAGGGCTTTGCCTCCCTGCTGAGGTCCCATGTCCACAGTGTCCCAGTGGCTTTGCACTCTCCACCAAGGTTCAGGCTGATCCTGATCTCCATGGCCAGCCTGAGCCAAGCATGCTCTATTTTTCTGCAGGTGAGACACAGGACCCAAGGCCATGCCCGTGTGGAGTGAGGAGCAGCGGCACACTCACCCCATCACCGCAGACGCCTCGCGGCCACCGTGCCCGGCCCGTGCTGCAGCCTCAGCTCAGCCATGGAGAGCACAGGTGGGTGATGCTGAACCCCGCCAGGTCCACCTCATCCACCCTCTTGTACCTCCATAACCCTCTGATAAAATACTTGGGTATCTCCTTCTCTGGAGACTTTCAAAACCTGCCTGGACACATTCCTGTGTAACCTGCCCTCGGTGAGCCTGCTCTGGCAGGGGGGTTGGACAAGATGATCTCCAGACGTCCCTTCCAACCCCTACTATTCTGTGATTCTGTGATCTAAGGAGGGCTCACTGCCACTGGGCAGACCCTGCTCTTTGCAAGGGGTTGGTAGATCATGCTGGATAGATGCAAAATGAGGCACGAAGCAACTGAGGGGCAGCCAAAACATTTGCTGTAGAGGGACACTGAGAAAGCACCAGGTTGTGCAACCAGTCCTATTTGAATTTTAAAACAGCTTTATGTTTTATTGTCATTTTTTGTGTCCATTTTTCCCCCATCTGGGTTTTGTTTTCATGCTGTTTCACAAGGTGATATGGGTCTCCCGGTACCCTGAGGTCAGGATATCAAGGCTCAAATGTTTTATTTCATTTCTAAGCCACTGCTGTTTGTCACTGGTAGGTTGAGACTGTTTTTAGATCAAAGTGCCTCTTGTTTGTGTTGGAACAAGCGCTTTGACGCTCTGCACCCCATGAAGAAACCTCAGCGTATCATGACTGTAGTCGCTTTGCTTTAGAAAAAGAGGACAGTATTTATATCAGTGCTCAGGAAAAGCTTCCCCTGGAAATGAAAAACATACACAAATGAAAAGAATAGGAAATTTCAAATGGTCCACCACCATTTGATGGTAATTCCCTAGTGCAAAACCAATGAACATAACAATGAAATCGAGGAGCTTTACAAAGTCACTGGAAGGAAAACAAAAAGGAGAGAAAATTAGGAAGAAATTCTTTACTGAAAGAGTGGTCAGGCATTGGAACAGGCTGCCCAGGAAGGTGGTGGAGTCACCATCCCTGGAGGGGTTCAAAACACATGTAGATGTGGCACTTCAGGACATGGTCTAGTGGTCAGGAAGATGCTGGGATGAAGATTGGACTTGATGATCCTAGAGGTCTTTTCCAATGTTAATTATTCTATGATTCTATATAAATTTCCAAGACATTTCCCCAAACGACACTTCCAAACTGAAAAAAAATTCCATTTCCGAGGACGTTTTTGCACAGCAGTTTCTCCCCGTGTGGGGACAATGGTGTGAACTGTGCTAGTGGAGATGGGACTTCCCATGAACACACACAAAACTCCGCCAGCACATGTGAAGAATTGTGATATTCAGCGAGTGGTTGTTTTCTAACACATCTTCAACTGAAGCCATAGCAGAAAGGCCTCCTCTGCGGAAGAAGCCTGAACAAGCATCCCTGGGGTCAGTAAATAGGAGAACTACTTTGGCTATTAGATGTACTCAGGATTAGACCATTCCCAAAGCTTTAAATTTTGCATTTCAAAGTTACCCTTTATGCAGAGCTCGTGTCTGCTACCCCCACGTCCTGGTCACCCTCTCATTGGACCCAGGACACTGCTGTCTTGAGCCTGGAAAGGGCAAGAGTGGCTTGTCATGTGTCTGGCCATGCTGCCTGCCTTTTGAGCCGGTCATGAGGAGTCAACAAGGATGCTATGAGGGGCAAAGTGCTCCTGCATTGATGTGCATTACCTGTGGGAACAGTGGCAACTGTGGCCAAGTCCATTCCCTTGCGTGATGAGCCTGGGCCACCACTAAAAGATGTAGTAGAAGGGCAAAAAATCCATCCCGAAGAGCTTCAAACCCATCCTGAGGTGGTGCATGTGTCTGTGTGGAATGAGAGGCCAGACACTCAAAGCTGCCTCCTCTCCTGCATGATCATGTCTTGATGGTCCTCTGCCCACAGGAACACTCACTGGAGATACCCCTGTTGGGCTGACCCTCCCGCTGTGCTGTAAAATCCCCCCAGTATTTTCCTGTTCCCTTTCCCATTGCTCCCAACCAGCCAGTTCCCAACCCACCTCGGCTGGTCACTGTTCCAACACTGCCTGCTCCACCAACTGGACCTGCCCAGTTGGCTTTATCTCCTTCCAGAGCCAAGGGAGGAGGTTTGGAAGCTGTGACCCTTGAGCACAGCTCTTAGATAGTGTCACCCTCGCTGCCTCCTCTGTTTCCTGTAGGTAAAGATGAGTGCCCACCACTGCGCTCCTGCCATCCCTCTGATGTGAGGGAAGATGGAGCTGTGTCAGAAAAGGGTGTGAAGGGAATAAGAAAATTCAGGAGCAAAACTAGGCAGGAGATGTGGTGGTAATGACACCAATCCCAAAAGGCAATCCCATGTGGATCAGACCACTCAGACTGGGAAGTATGTGTCTGGAGATCCTTTAGAACCTGAATAAATTACTCTTTGCTTGCATTCTTGCCGTGCAGGTGAGAGCTGGCAATGGTCTGAACCCCACCAGTGAACACAGAACCTGCCCTAGGAAAGGCCCCTGGGATATGGTTACCACAAACATCTGAGATTCTCCTCTGGATCAGGCCATGTTCTGGTGGCTTCAGCCTACAACATCCTACAGAAGGAGAACATCCCCTAATATACTCAATTTGCATAATGCTTTTTTTATTACAAAGGGGCAAGAATTGTTTTGCTGATAGGGAAAGAGTAGCCCAGGGTAAGGAGGGACACAAAGACAGGCTGTGGTGGAGTAAAGGGACGTTGCAGCTTTCCTGGCCAATACCCAACATGCTTTCAGGGCTGACTTTTATTTTACCTCTGCGATACGTCAGCGTGCATGGCCAGCCAGCTGTCATGCAAGCTCGCTCGTGATCACGAGTCCTCACCCCACCTTCGAGTCATACTCCAAACCGGGTCTGAGGTTGTCAGACTTATTTTTGGCCAAGAGCAGAACGCAGTTTGGTTTTGATGTGTACGAGGCACATGTGGTGGTTACCAGGCAAAAGTACTGACCTCGGGTTACTGCCTGGGGAAGCAGAAGGTGCTCGGAGTCCACGGGTGGGTGGTTGCGTGCCAGGAAGAGGCTGTGAGGGGTCGTGGGTGAAAGGCAGGAGGTGACATGCCAGTCTGGTGGCTCTGCCTGGGTTTCCTATGAGGGGTGAGCTGCTGGTGTGGGCAGCAGACCTTGTTGCAAGACTGCTGCTCACAACGGATGTGAGGTTGAGGCCAAACCCATGCAGTGTCAAAGCGCAGAGGTGGTTCAGCTCTTTCATGGTGCCAAGCTGTGGTTTAATTCTGTTAGTTTCTATATTTAGTGTGTGATTTTTTTACGGAACAAGGGGAGAGAGGAGCTTTGCAGAGCTTATGCATGAGCAGTCCACTGCAGAGCTTCTCTACCACTACACCCCTGCAGGAGCACTTTGCTCTCCAGTATGACTCCAGGGGCCACCACTCCATGGGGTGGCATTTGCCCCGAGCTCCAGTGGTCCTGGGGAGAGCTCTGCCCTGTTTTCATTGAGGCTCATCCAGGCTTGAAACCTGCTGAGACAGCCATCCTGAGGGATGTGGTGAGGGTACGGTGCCCATCCTCACCCAAACAAATGTCTCCTCCCCTGGGGCTGTCTCTGGGTGCCAGTCTCCCACGGGTGCTGGCCTGGCTCCTCATGCCCTCTTTGTCCCCACAGAGGTGGAGTCAGACATCCTGCGCCGTGTCCGCACGCTGCTGCGAGAGCTGGACGGGCACCATCCCGCCTGCCAGTGCGACCGAGGTAAGACAGAACCCAGCATGGCTCCCGGGGGTCAGCACCCACCGTACCCCCAATGCCTTGATGGGGCATTGCTTGGCCCCAAGCCCCCCACTGCTCCCCTCCCTCAGGGGGTGCCAGGGTGGTGGGGCATGGGGTGGCCTCAGCTCCTGGAGCTGCCTGCTCTTTCTAGCCTGCTCTTGGAAGTGCTAAATCTTTGGCAAGGTTCTGGTGTCTGCTGCGCATCAACCTCAGCAGCTTTTATCCCTCCTCTTCGTGGTTGTTACATCCTTTACACCCTTCACTTGAAACCCTTCACCCTTGAAACCCTGGCCCAGGTTGTCCAGAGAGGGTCTATGCCCCATCCCCAGAACCATTGCAGGCTGGGGCTCTGAGCAACCTGCTCTGATTGCAGATGTCCCTGCTCCCTGCAAGAGGGTTGGACAAGATGAGCTTTAAAAGTGCCTTCCCACCCAAACCATTCTATGATTCTATGATTCACTCACCATGGGGGTCTGGTGTTGAGGTGGGACATCAAATGCTGGAGTTTGTGATGCTGTTCCCAGCTCTGACACCGACCCGCTGCACAGCCCCATCCAACTCACTTAACACCTCTGAGTTGGAGTCTCCCTGTCTCTCCGTGCGGGGATATCGCTTTGCCACACACTGCTCAGCTCCTCGCTCGAGTTGAAATCCCTGTGTTCTGCTTTTGGAGAATAAAACTCTTGCTGGCCCAGCAACTGGATGGCCACAGCCTCAGGAAACTTAATTTTGGAAAATTAGTCTTACTTGGGAGTGCACAGAATATTTTACAGTTAATTAAATTTAATTTTGCCTGGAATGAGCCTTGGCACCTGCAGGGCTGAGATGCTTTGTGGTCCTGGCTCTGAGCGTGAGCCGCCAGCAACCAGTGCTCAGAGGCTGTGTGCTGGGACCAGCAGGAACCCAGACTCCTCAGGGCAGGTGGAGGAAGCAGGCGGTCACAGCAGAGCAACAGAGGGGACAGGGAACAAACTTCATGAGCATTACCCTGCCTTGCTTTCCTCCAGCCCCCCCATCCTAGGATCTCTAGGACCTTTTTCTAGAAGTTGCCCAGTATTAGAGGTATGGCACATCGACGCTGCACCCACAGTCAGGGCAGCAGCATGACCTGGCCCTTGCAGAGGGTCAGTGATGGAAGCAGAGAAGCCTGGTTTAGCTCTGGCAGTGATCTCACTGTAGCATCCCAGTGGGTGATTTTTTTGCAGCAACCTCACCCAGGTCTCCTGATTCCTCTGTGAAACGCTGCCCCTGAACCATCACTGCTCTGCTCAGCAACCTGACCTCTTTCTTGGCTTTTACTTCTCAGGGATGCTGCGATGGACCCTCCATAAAAAAATCGACCAGAATCCCAGTAACAGCTCCATCCTGGTGAGGATCCTGGTGAAGGAGCTGGAAAGGGTGAGTGGTGCCTCGGAGACACCCCCCTGAGCACCAGGCTTGGAAAGTGCTCTGCTACAGGGCCCAGGGGAGCAGAGGGATGAGGCCTCAACCCCACCTCAAACAGGTGTTTTTTAGGCTGGTTGTGGCTCATAGCACAGAGTTTTGTCCAACACATTCATCAATGACCTGGAAGAAGGGACAGCAAGCTTGCTGAGGTACAAAACTGGGAGGAGTGGCTGACACACCAGAGCTATGCTGCCGTTCAGCGAGGCCTGGACAGGCTGGAGAGTTGGGCAGAGGAGAACCTCATGTTATTCAACAAGGGCAAGTGTAGGGGCCTGCACCTGGGGAGGAATAACCCGCTGGACCAGTACAGGTGAGGGACTGACCTGCTGGGAAGCAGCTCTGCAAAGCACCAGGGGGTCCGGAGGGACACCAAGTTCACCATGAGCCAGCAGTGTGCCTGTGTGGCCAAGAAGGGCAATGGTCTCCTGGGGTGCATCAAGAAGAGTGTGGCCAGCAGGTTGAGGGAGGTTCTCTTGCCCCGCTACTCTGCCCTAGTGAGGCCCCATCTGGAGTATTGGGTCCAGTTCTGGGCTCCCCAGTTCAAGAAAGACAAGGAACTAGTGCAGAGAGTCCAGTGGAGGCTCTGAAGATGCTGAGGGGACTGGCGCATCTCTGTGCTGAGGAAAGGCTGAGAGCCCTGGGGCTGCTGAGCTGGAGAAGAGAAGACTCAGAGGGGATCTGATTAATGCTGATCAATAGCTAAAGGGTGGGGGCAAGAGGATGGGGCCAGACTCTTGTCAGTGGTGCCCAGCCACAGGACAAGGGGCAATGGGCACCAACTGGAACCCAGGAAGTTCCATCTGAGCAGAAGGAAAAAATTCCTTGGTGTGAGGGTGTCTGAGCCTGGCCCAGGCTGCCCAGAGAGGTTGTGGAGTCTCCTTCTCTGGAGAGATTCCAAAGGCACCTGGACACGATCCTGGGCACGCTGCTCTGGGTGAGCTGCTGGAGCAGGGGGGTTGGACAAGATGATCTCTAGAGGTCACTTCCAACCCCACCATGCTGGCATTCTGTGAAAAACTCTGTGGGACACCAGGGTAGGGCTGTACCTCATCCCCAGCTGGTGGCTAAAAGGACCAGGGTTTACCCCATAAGTGATGTGGAGCCATGGGCACAGCAGGGAACCCTACCAGGCTCCTCAGTGCTGCAGCAGCCAAAAATAGCACGGTGCAAAGCACTTCTGACCACCCCCAGATCTTCCTCATCCCACCCCAGCCAGCTATAGTCACAAGTAGAGTGGAAATTTCTCTTCCACCTCACTCATTTTTGCCCCAGAGTGAGGCCGAGCAGAAACCCCTAACCCAGTATCCTGGCCTGAGAGCACCTAATGGAAACTTTGTGATCGTTTCTTTATTTCATTGATTTGTCTTGTCCTTTTCTGGTCTTATGTAAATCTTTAGCACGCTCAGCGTCCTGGCACATCGTGGTTTGTGGTTTCGTGGGCCACCACGTGTAGAAGTAGCACCTTTTATTTCTTATAAGCCTGTCTCATTTTATGCAGCGTCCTCTCATTGCGGTACGGGGACAAACAGCCCACGTTCCCCCTTCACCTCCTCCCCACCTCAATGATGAGCCCCTGCTAGTTGTCCTTTATGCAGAAACCTCCATGCACCATTCTCACTACATCTTTGCTGTTTCTCCTTTCCCACTTCCAACCCGGAGCCTCCTTGCTCGGCACTGCTCAGCTCCTGTCTCCATCCAGCTGCTGCTCAGCTCCAGAGGGGCCAAGCACCCTCTGCAGAGGCTGTCACCTCCCTCCATCCACACTCCCCCATATCACACGCTTGAGCCTCTGTGAACATCGAGCAGTTATCCCTAATCTGTGTTCCCTGCCCTTTACACAGCTCTGAGGCCATTTCCAGGCTGTCTCTCAGGCTATGGAGGTTTAGCTTCCACCAGTGCCTTGGGGAGGGATCTTATCAAGTGGCTTTTACAAATCCAGAGTGACAGGAACATCCCCACCACCCCTGGTTATGGATGCAGGGATAGCCCCAGAGGACTTGAGGTTCTCCGCAGAAGCGATGTCAGTCCCTCCCGTTATATCTATTATCACTCTGTTGCTCTTATCTTTCCTTGCCCAGGGCGGGTATCTGGCCTCCTGGTCTGTAATTCCCTTCATCTTCCTGAAGATCTTCTTGGAAATTAATGTCACTTTTTTGTTGTTGTTTTCATTCCTCTGGCACTGCAGCAGCTCTGAGCAGTCAGTACCAGCCACCGATGATAATTTAGCAAATTCATGCTTGAGTTCCTCCGGGGCCCTGGGCAAATATTAGCTGAGCTCAGCAATTCAGCATCATTCATTTTATTGATCATTTCTAAAGCTTTGCCGCCATCAGCTCCATTTAAGTCAGGTCCATCAGCATGGGAGCCCTGGAGAAAGGTGCTGGAGGTATCTTTGGGGTGGACATATCTTTCCCAGGTTTATCCAGGGGCATTCCTGTTGCTGGAGCTGTTGTTAGACCCAGACCAAGCTGCAGGGAGGGGCTAGAGCTATGTCAGCTTGAGCATCCATCTGGCTCCCCATGGGCCAGGATGGGGACACAAGAACATGTCGCCTCCCTGTTCACTCTGGTCCCACAGCCACCAAACACAAGGGAGGCTTTTCCCGGAGGTTTTGCATTTCCATGTGAGTTTTTCCGACAGGAAGGAGCTCTTTAATGAGCTCAGTCAGAAGCTGTTTCTTGCCTTTTCCCACCATGGCTGCAGTGTATGTGCTGCGCAGCTCTTGGTGTGCAAACCATGCTCCCACAACAGCTCCTGGAGCCTTCACACCCCCACAGCCACCTCCAGCCCTGCGGTGCAGCAGTGGCCATGGCAGCGTGGTCCAACTCACCCCTCTCCAGGGCTTGGCTGGCATGGGAAGCCCACCATGCAGGACTTGTCTGCCTCTGGGACATTCTGCCCACCCTGATGGCCTGTAGAGGGATCCCAAACCCCACCTTGACCCAGGGAACATCATCCCTAAGCCAGGGCTAATGCCTGTGCTCACCCTGTGTGTCTGAGCTGCTGAGCAGACAGAACCCAGCACATCCTTGGGGCTCCAGTGGCTTCTCCAGCTCTGGTGTCTGCTGCTGCCCATCCCAGCATCCTGCCTGGTGCTGCCTACACTGACTGTGCCTTTTGGTTCCACAGGCGGAGCGAGGTGACTTCAGACATTACATGATCCCCTTGCTGCACACGCTGATGTACGCCTTGATAAAGGTAACCTACCTCAGGCTTTGCCAAAGATCCAGGGAAATCAGAAGCCCAGGAGGGGCCACTTGAAGTCACTCAGCACCTACTTCTGTGCTGAAATATCCTGGTAACTGCCCAGCAAAGCCCTGGGACTACCACGGGTGGACTCACTGTGCATTTCCCAGTGTGCTGTTTGATGCCTGAGACACTGTCACTGGTGACATGTGTGGGAGTCACAGCTCCTTCCAGCTGACCCCCTTTTCTGGAGGTGTTCAGGTGCTTGATGGAGCAGGAAGCCATAACGCAGCAAAAATACCTGCCCACAGCCCTTCAGTGGGTGTTGCTGGAGATTTCCAAACCATTGTAGGGCCTGATTCTGCTTCATGTATTGAATTTGGTGTAGCTCTGTGCCCTCCCACCCTGAGGACAGCACCAGTAAGGATCACTGCCTGTTCCATCTCCTTATCTACCAGGCTCCCTGCATCTCCGATGAGCTCTGCAGCAGAGTGTATGATTTCTGTAAGAAGCTGCTCACCCTGCCCAAGCCCTTCTGCACCATTGGCTTGGACTATGCCATCAGGCTGAAGATGGAAAGG
This sequence comes from Eurystomus gularis, assembly GCA_013400335.1. Taxonomy (NCBI): domain Eukaryota; kingdom Metazoa; phylum Chordata; class Aves; order Coraciiformes; family Coraciidae; genus Eurystomus; species Eurystomus gularis. Next base: position 274,451 of record VZZY01006369.1, on the reverse strand, counting down.
ACAGCACCAGGTACAAGGGCTTCTCTGCTCTGCCCGTGCATGGCACATTGAACAGCCTGGGTTCTCAAGGCAATGGTACTGGGGACTTGGGGGAATTCCATATCTGAGGTGGTCTTTGCCTAATGCAGCAAGCCATGGCAGGGATTTCTGAAAGGAACTGGCCAAACTCCTGAGGATCTTACAGATCTATTTGGATGAGAATGTTCCCTGCTTCTGATTTCAGGCTGCTGAGCCTTAGTTGCTAGCAGAAAACCTTGAGGTTCTCCTGCTGCTGGTGTAGGCACCACCAAAGTCCAGCCCGTCTAAGGCCAGGTGTATATGCACCCTCTGTCTATACGGGAAAGAGGGTGCTTATGCTCCCAGAGCGGGCACTTCAGGAAATTCTGTGGTCCCATTTTTGCAAAGTCTCCATCTGAGATTGGGATGCAGGCTGCCCAGCATGGGCTCTCCCTCCACTATCTATGCAAGGTTTTAGACACTAAACTGTCCTTAGTTTCTGCGGGGAACAGTTGCTTTTTGAAAGCAAGCCAGAGGGACAACTCTATTTTCCTTTTTCTGTACATTGCTCATTCAAGTTCTTCATGTTAAAGTCTTCTTTAAGAAGGGTTTTCAAAAGCAATCCTTTAGAACAGTGCAAGGTGCAGATGCCCTGTGAGGTGGAGGTAAAATATGAAAACCTGGTGGGAAATTATAGAGAAAGTGCCATTCTTGGTGGTCTCAGCCCGTCACCATCACCCTGACCATTCTTCCTCAGTACCACTTTGTCTGGAGCTCCAGAGTCCACCTTTATCTCACCTGAGTTCTGGTAAACGATGACTCAGTGTGGAGAGATGGGGATCTCCAACAGGGCTTCTCTTGGAGCACCACAAGGTTCACAAGATGACTGAACCTGAGCAGTGTATGGTGGATGTATCTTCCCCACCCTGGAGATTGGTGAGGGCAAAGTACATCTCTCCAGATTCATAAATGCGTTCTGTTCTTCGTATCCACCCGTACGCTGTCCCCCGGTGTGGCCCTGGGGATGGAGGCCAAGCTCTTCCTTCTGCTTCTGACTCCACTCCCAAGCTCATAATCCACTAAACAAAGGAAGGGAAATACAGGAAATCGTCCCTGAATAGAAGAGGGTTTCTTTTTATGTAGCATGGCCTATATTTATCCTTGACTATTTTTAACTCTGAGCCCAAGTCTTGACTCTTTTACATCATCTCCCCATCAGTGGGTGTTCGCCGGCTTGGCAGACCCTCAGCTTTTACAACCAGGAGCAGCTCTGAGCTGCTCCGGTGAGTTGTGTTGTTATTTCTCATGCTCTGACTCCTGGCTGTTTACTCTCTTGCATTTGCCAGGTATGTTGTACCAAAGAATGGTCTGTTCCGAACAAAGTCTCAAAAGCGACCCGTACCCTTACCAGGAAAAGTGAGTAGCATCTCTTCAAATGGGTTGTTACGTTTATTTGTTTTATGGTCTCATAGTGAAATCTGTCCTTTTCCTGCACTCTGAACTAATGTCAGGTGGAACAATTTGGACGTAAACCACATGGCAGTACATGGTCTTGGGGCATTTGGTGGCATCTAGTGCCTCACTAAAATGAGCTTTGCATTGGGAGGAGCACATTCCTTCCCTGTGTCCCAATTTATTTCTGGGCTCCTGGGAGGCAGGGAGCTTCCCTTGGTGGGGAGGCAGGGCAGAGAAGGGCAATATCAGCAGCCACCCTTTTTCTCTGCATGAGACATGAGCTGCTCATTCCAGCCCTGATGACAGTAACGAGGAGTCCTCACCTCACCTTCCTCTTTTTCCCATCCTCCTGCCCCACCCAGGATTTTCATCTTTGCTGATCCAGAGCTGCTCTCTGAAGCCATCTGCAACGCATTGGTCACCGACACAGAGGCAGCTCAGGTGTCCCAGAGCCCCCGAGCATGCATGTGCTGTGTGATCATCCACACCATGCAGGCAGCCCTGGGCAACAGCTGTGACATCAGCGGCTTGAAGGCAAACCTCCAGGTAACTGGCAGTGCTTCTGCACCACCACACATGGTTCTCCAATGGTCCTGCTCATGCCGGGCACCTCAGAGCAGGGGAAGTTGCTTTGGCAAGTGGGGGGACCCCCCCACCTCCCCTGCTCCTCACTGCTGGTCTCCCTTCCCAGTAGCCCCAGTGTTACTTGCAAGGCTGGGCTATGAGCAGAGCTGAAAAGTTCTTCAAGTATAAAAGAGTTGCTGCAGTGGGAGCCAGAGGTTTTGAATCTTCAGTCTGAGTCTTTGGTTTTGCACAGCAAAGCTGGGCTCTGCGGCTGAGATACAGGCTCCTCTGTGAGCCACTGGTCATTGCAAAAACATCTAAGCAGAAATGTTTTAACCAGTTTTCTCCCAAACCTCCTTTGAGGAGCTGTGGGGCCACAGTAAGAAAAATAACTGGTTCAGAGAGGCAACTTTGCGGGGGCTCTCAGTGATTCCACTCCAAGGACGCCTTTGTGAGTCTGCTGTCCCATCTCCTGAGGGTCACTTGAGCTGCCAGCTCTGCTGCCAACTCCTCAAGCTCGTGGCACCTGGGAGCACAGTGCCCATCAGCTGCAAACCTGCAAGAAAAAAGGTTTAAGCAGACAGGAGAGCCAGCATCTCTCCTCCTCCAGCCTTCCCTGGGGGCAGGAGGACATTCGTGTCCTCTGCTCCGAAACACCAATTTTGTCAGGACTCATTTGTCCTCTTTCTGCCCCTCCCATGACCCTGCCTGTGGAGCATCTCCTCTTTTCATATTTCTGGGGGTTAATAGCTGCTTCTCATACAGGCCATGCCCACGAGCGACATTGAGCACTGGTTCCAGCAAGTGGTGGCAGCAGTCGAGTGTGCAGGAAATGAGGCGAGCGCAGACCGCGGCCAGCACGCAGCGAGGCTGGAGAAGATCTACAACACCATCCTCAGCTCCTCACAAGCAGGTGAGCTCCTGGCCAGCCATGCACGGTGGGTTAAGGGAGGTGGGCAAGCTGGCAGGTCCCAGCGTTACTGCTGTGTCCTCACCATTACCCTCCTACAGCTGTCCATCTCCACTTCCCATCTGCCTCCACTTTAGCAGCACCCATCCTCTGGATCAGGCCCTTGCAGTGACCTGATGTCCAGGCTGGAAAACTGCACATGGCAGTGGAAGGCAGATTTGTCACCTGAGGAAAGGGACTACGGCAAATCTCTGCTGCTTATTAGCTGCCCTGAGGCCCAGAGACACGTCTCCATTGTTTGCAAAGGGGGTCATAGATGTCAACTAGGAGAGGTCAGATGAATTCTCTACTGTTCTGCTGGTGTACGATACCATGGCCATTTGCCATGGCCTAGACTGGGGGGAGACACGGTGCACCCCTCACAGAAACCTCCTTGTACTGATGCAGTGGACAGTGGTACTGCCATGTCCTTCCACTCCTGACAGTGCTCTGTACCAGCCTGGTGCCATCAGGGCTATAGGGATTATAACAACTGTCCCCATCCATCACAATTCCTCACACAAATCTGGAGCAGACCAGAGGAAAATGGGCGTCATGTTTCCTTCTTCCCAGCTACTCCAATGGAAGGTCCCAGCATCCCAATCCCCTTTCTGAAAAGAGCTGGAGACTGTCCCTGTGCAAGATATGGAGAGGAACAGCCAGTGGTGCAGGGAGAAGAGTGGGACCATCTCCTTTTGGTGGCAGTGAGCTATTAAATTGTCTCACTGCTTCTCACAAAGCCATGATGAGTTAAAAATAGGCAGCGGCAGTGGGGTCAGAGGGCTCCCTTGCATCTCATCTGAGATCATCAGGGTAGGTCCTGCCATTTGTATTAGAGGCCCAGTGCTAGAAGAATATTTTACTTATTCTGCAGTCCCCCTGCGACAATGCAAGGTCCTTCACTTGCCCATGCCTCAGTTTCCCCATCTTCATTTCTCCCCTCCCCTGACAGTGTAGGTACCTTTTTATGGCTCAGCTTGTGAGAAGAGAGGTCTATGATTACGGCCAGGAAGTAACCAGGGTGAGAGAGCCCTTGAAGCTCAGCATGGGACATCTCAGAAGTATGTCTGAAGCACATCACCAGTGGGGGTTTGTGCATCTGTGCGGGAAAACTGCTCCTGTGTGTTACAAGCTCCTTGTTTCCCGCAGGTGATGCTCCTCTGGGAGAGCTGCAAGGACCCCCTCTGCCCAACCCCAACATCAGCTTTCACCTATGGAGAGAAGATGACCAGCTCTGTGAGTGCCCTGGGTGGGGCTGTGGGGAATTCAGTTGGTTCTTGAGGATGGGAAGCTGGTGCAAAACATGATTTAGCTCTGATTCTTGAGCAGTGAGTTTCACAACCATCACCCAAGAGCCAAACTCGTGGAGGGTCATGCTGATTGCTTCTTGTGGGGTGTTGGGGTCAGATCAGGGCATTGGGTGGGAGAGGGATGAAGGAGAGGAGGAGAGGATCCCTGTGGGACAGGCTGCAGCAGGATGTACCCAAAGTATCTGATTTGAGTGATATTGAGCTCTCTTCATGGTGCAGTGTGAAATGGGACTGAAGGACTGACTCCTCTTGGACCTGCTAGTGGGTCGGGGGGGTCAGGACCGGGGCTCAGCCTGGCTTTGGCGGTATTTCCCTGCTCAAGCTCCCTCCTGCCTGCAGGGAAGGAGTTGGTGCTGTTCATCCGCCCGCTGTCGCAGAGCTGTGAGCCTGACTGCCTAAGCCAGGACCTGGACAACTTTGAGATCCAGGACATCATTTCAGACTGCGAGTGCTGCGAGCAGACCCGCTTCTCCGTGCTCTCCACCGACAGTGGCATCGAACGAGACCTGCCCACAGCAGTTGAGGATTCTTTCGCCCCTTGCAGCACCGAAATGGAGCAATCCCGGCTCCACAGGAAGGGTGGCATTAAAAAAAAGCCATCGCCACTGGAGAGCGTGGCCTTTCTGCAGGCTGGCTGCAATGGTCCTGGGGCAAAGCCCCCAGTGAAGCTGCAGAGAAGACCAGGCATCCCACCAGAACCTGCAGCCCCGCTCCAGAGGCTGCACACTGCCCGCATCGTGCTGCTGGGGGACGACCGCATCCTGGGACGCCTGGCCCAAGCCTACCACTCTTTGAGGTAACCAGTGGCCATGGCCTCTTTGGCTCTGGGAGTTTGGGGGAAGGGAGGACAGAGTGGGGACTTTGCTCTTCAGTCTGTTGAAGCAGCCAAAAGGCCTGGAGATGGGGCTGGGCTCCAGCATGACCTGGGGCAGGATGAGACCCAGGTGTTCTGCACCCAAACGCATCTGACTTCACTGCCTGCATGGCATCGTTTGGCTCTGTTGGCCCAAAGGATGCACACAGAGAGGGTTTCCCTTCTGTCCACAGAATGTGTTAAATGAACAATAAATGAGGCAAAACATTTTCCTCTGTGAAAGGGAAAAATCCTAAAGAAAAGCTGTGTTCCAGCTGACACTTCCCAGCCGGATCACCTGGACCAGGAGAGCAGCGTGGGTTGGGCTTGGGTCCTGGCACAGGCAGCAGCCTGGGAGCAGAGCAGGTGCAGAGGGGACCACCAGCCACCAGTCCCAGGCAGAAGCCGGCCTGTGGGACACCCCATACCCTCATCATCTCCCAGTGCTGATCTGGGAACTAAGAGGCATTGTCACCATCCTGTCTGAGCAGAGGAGGCAGGCGAGGAGAGCATGTTCTCCTGTTGCAGAGCAGCTGCGGGCTCCTGGCACTGCCCAGCCTTGGCCAAGAGCCATGTTCTTCCCCCTTCCCCTTGTGACATAGCTATGTATTTTTCCATTTCAAGGAAACGCGAAACACGACGAGTTTTCCTGACTCCAAGGTTGAACCTGCAGTTCTACTACATCCCGGTCGTGACGGAGCAGCCCAACACCTTGGTCGTTACGGTGAGTCTGGGCTTGGCAGCTCTGGGCGCTGCTGCCAGCAAGGGGCAGTGGTTTTGGAGGAGGAGCAGGAGTGGGTTACAGGAATTCAGATTATTTAATGTCTTATTCCTAGAACAAGGAGGATGGGAGCCAAGACAGGGCATTTGGGCTCAGTTTGCAGACTGGCTTCGGGAATCCTTCAGCCCCAGAGACATTCAGGTTGCTCCAACCACCCTGACATGTGGTACCTCACAGCCGAGACATGGTGTTCTGTTTTGCTTCTGTGCCCCAGCTATAGGAGGATCGAGAGAGCTTTAGCAAAGGACTGATGTTTTTCTCACCTCCCAGACGCTCAGAGGAAGTGGTCGTCCCTTACGGAGGGCTTTGCCTGCTTGGTGATGGCCCCAGTTTTTGTTCTGCGAGTCACTACCTTGCAGTTTATCTTGGGCACATCTCTTCCCCTCTGACAGCGATAAATAAACAGTTGCACCTCTCACAATATTTTAAGTTGGCTCAGAGCTCAGCTTAAAATATTAATTATTAAATTAATTGTCATTATAACAATGGGTATTTCTTCTTTTCATTCTTCAGTTAATTTTTGTTTGTGATCACCCGCTCAATGAGCGCTGCAGGAAATGTTTTGCCATCTTCTCTGGACCAAGCAGGGAAGTGGGAGGGATGGGGGAGCTGCTGATGGGGAATTTGTGCCCCAGCTCCCTCTGCCTCCCCTACGGCTCCTGGTATTTTGAGCCATGACCGTACTGAGCTGTTTCTCCCACAGGACCACGCTGCCACCGGCCAGGAGGAGCTCTGCGAGGTGGCCGCGTACCTGGGCAGAGCCGACCCGTGGTACGAGAGCAACATCAACACACTGTGCCACATGATTCCCAAGCTGGCCACCATGGTACGAGGGAAACCGTCCCACCTCCCCAGCCTGGCCCATTTCCCAAACACATCTGCCATAGCTGAGGAAGAGCTCGTGCTCTGCAGGGCTCCTTCGTGCCCCACATAGAGGATTTCTCCCTGCAAACCCACCCCACCGCTCACCGCCTGGAAGGTACCTGCGGTTGACACTACCCCAGCCCACAAGACCCATTTGCTGCGATGGGTTTTTTTGGCCAAGGGACAGGAAATGGCAGATTTCAAGAAAGAAAACGTAAATGAGGCATCAGCTGAAATACCCCCCAGCTCTCATTTCCTGGCAGTTTGAGCCACCATCGATAGCCCGCAAAAAAGGCTGGGCACAAGCCTTCGCTTCCCCCGTTGGCTTTAACTGGTTATGGTAGAGCAGCTGAGCGCTGCCGTGGGCAACAGCTCATTGCTCATTGCTTATCTAGGAGGGCGTGAGGGTTTGTGGCAGTGTTTATGAGAAGTGACTGTGGCTGATCCGTGATGTGATTTGCCCCTCCAGCCTTCCTCTCCAAGCAAACATCTTGTGACTGACCTGTTCATCACTGACGTGATCGCTTACTACGTCCGCATGGGCATCCTGCCCGTCTGCTTCCAGGTCTACGCTGTGAAGGTGGGTCCCACCTCTCTTATGCCTTCACGAGCCCTGCTGATAGCAGAGCTGTGCAAAGCCAGCAGGGTCCGGGGGCTTTCAGCAGGTCTGAGCCTGGATTTCTGTGCTCCTCAGCTTGTCTCCTCCTTGCCAGGCTCCCAGATCTAGTGACTCTGTGTAGCATGGCTCAGCCAGAGTCCATGATCCTGGGAAGGCTATTTCAGGATCACACAGGTCAGCAAAGTGAGCCTTGAAATTACCTGGTAAGGACACAGATTTCCTGCTCTGCTGGATCTGAGCTTGCTCAGGAGCTCTGGCACCTCCTGCTGTTTCCGATGCTGTGAGCAAACAGGAATTTTCTGAGTGGCTTTGCCAAAACTTTCCTGTGCCTTGTAGGGGCTTTGCAGAGCTTCCTGAAACACCGTTTTATTTATTTCCTGCCAGCTTTTCTCGGAAATGGTATCGAGTGAGACCTGGCATTTGATCTGACAGCAAAGAACTACTGTATTTGGTCATGTAACATCAACCCCCTGCCTGCTCCTCTGGCAGTGTTCCTGCTTCAAAGCCTGGGGTGATGCTGATGCACATATCTCCTTTTCATCTACCCATAGCCAATGTGGTAACTTATTGCAGCAAAGGAGCAGCCATGACATGAGCAAACCGGCTCGTGGCTTGAAAAGAGCAGGAAGAGCTTTGGTAATTACTGGTAGAGCATCACCAGGACTTGAACTAATGACCTGTAGCTTGTGAACACTTGAAGCACCTGATCTCAGCTTGTGTAGCTGGGGACTTGGGTTTTTTGGTGAATTTTTATTCCATTCATTTCTTCTCCAAGACAAAAATCAAAAGCAAGTGAGAGAGAGGATGATTCGAGGAGGGGAAGAGGAACTGAGTCCAGATGTGGTTTTCAGATACGACGCCTAACCTACCCTGTTGCCATACAGAGTGGGATGCTGCTTCATCTGGAAACACAAAGCCTGTTCTGCCTTTTTGTTGAAGACCATGCTGTTCCTCTTTGGCTGCAGAGGCTTTTCCTGGAACTGAGGGTCAAGTTCCACAGAAGTTGGATATAGGTCTAGGAGTGTCTAGGAGAGGTTCTCCAGGACCTTATCTCCACCTTTTGCTCAAAACAAGCCCACACAGAGAAAATAATTAATAGCTCTGAAGTCACCAATTAATTTAGGTGTATCAGATAGAAGATACGTGTCTTGAAGATAAGCCAGCATCTACAGTCAGGCCTGGGAAGCTGCTTCCCTTGACCTGGGTTGCGGGTGGGTGGATGGCTGGAAAATAGACTCATCTGTGAGTGTGTGATGACACCCAGTGGCAGGGGACACTGGCTGTGGCTCTGCTGGCCAGGTCCACCAGCCTCCTGGCAAGGCCTGCCATGCTCCTGGGCTTCAGAGAGTAGAGCAAGAGCAGCTCTCTCCATCCCATAGCCCCCTGGCTGCCATGATGAGGTCATAGATTCCCTTTGAGAACATGGGTGCTCTGGAAAATCTTTTGATGTCACAGGCCTACTGTGATGCCACAGGGTAACTGAGAAGAAACTGATCTCAGAGATTTTCCTCTCTTTCAGATATTCTTCAATGACCCAGCGCAGGAGCCAGCTGAGGACGTGTTCCTCACAGAGCTGCGCACCCAGGTGCAGGACAGCAACTCTCAGAGAGGTACGTGTGTCCCCCAGGTTGAGCCCTGCAGCAGGGACTGCCACCCTGGGTGGGGGTCCTGCCAGGCCCAGTGCCCTCACCCCATCTCTCAGCCCACAACAGCATGGCCATGCCATGGGGCAATATCTCTGACAAGTGGGAGGCTTCCCTAAACACCTCCATCTCCCTCCCAGGCACATGACACAAGGCTAAATGAGAGACCTTGTGGTCACTGGATCATTGTCTCAAGCAGGTATTGTAGGCTATGCCTTTGGTCGGCTCCAGGACCTGCTGAAGCACCATATTTTTGTTGAGGAACAAGCTGGGTTTTCCAGCCATCCCCTTTGCCAGATGTTTTCCCTATGAGAAATTCAATTTCCTTGAGTTGTCGATGATGAGACAAAGGTGCATGAAGGTTGGATTGTTACAAAGGTCACATCCAGCCCTTCCATCAGTGCAGCCTGGTGTCCAATCCAACAGATGTTTGCCATTGCAGTTGGGCACAGACCCTCAAGTGAGTCCAGCTCTCTGGACCTGTTGAGTGTCCTCTTTCTGGGCTCCCATGGGCAAGGAGAGAAGGGCTGGTGTGCCAGACCATGACTGCTGCATGGTGGAGGGGGGTGGCTCGTCCCATGGGAGGACCCCTCTCTGCTGACCACAGACAGGTGGGATGAGTGAAGCCTCAATGCTGCCCGGTTCCTTCCTTGCAGAGTTAAGCATGGCCAAGAAGAAAACAACCCTGGATGGGCCTGGCATAGATCTCACAGTAACATACAGAAAGGTAAGTGGGGCTCTCAGAAGCCCAAAATATCCCTGCTCACAGGGATCCCCAGCATGGCACAGACCTCCTAAAAGGAGTGCTCTGGCCCTCCTCCTTTCCTCTGGAGTTGCACTCCAGCAGAGGACAGAGAAGTCATGGTGAGCTTTAAAAGCCTGTTAGATAACCTTGTACTTGTAAAAAACGCCCCCCAGACCTCTCCATGTCTAACCTCTGCCAGGGTGAATTAACAGAGCTCTTCCTGCAGGTTGTGGTCAGCAACCGGGTGAAAGAGCTGGCTACGTCTCTGCGCTCCACAGGTCTGGTGATGAAAGCCATCCCTGCCAATGAGGCTGAAGGTGGGTTCTTCCTGCTTGGAACCATGTGAAGAGTGTCTACTGAGTTTTCTGGGGCTTGATAGAGCAAATCTGGCCATGGTATTTAGTGCCAATTGTGCCTGGGCTGTGGGGGTTGATTCAGTGACATGAACATACAGGTGTCACCACAGTCTGTGGTTGTGTGTTTTCTTGTGAATGACATGTCTGGAGCTCCCTGTACCATGGAGTTCAGCATAACCGTAATCTAGACTTGGCAGCATCTTCCTTTTGCTGCAGCCTTCCTCTTTCACCTTGCCCTTAGCTTAACTTCTGAGGTTCCTACCCTGAGCATGATCCCAAAAAACCCCTTAGCCCACAGAGCTCACTAGGTCCTTTTCTGCTGTTCTGTGCATCCCACGGACCTCTGGCAGTGCACCTAAATGTGGGATCCAGCACCAGCCCCACACAAAGTTGAACTGAGATCATGCCATGGTCTGAGGCTAACATGCTGCTTCTGTTGCAGACCTGGTGTGCCTCAATGTGAACATCACCGAAATCGTTAGGATCAACAACTTGTCAGGACGGTCGTTCTCAGTAAGTAGCTGTGGGTGCTCATGGCCCTGGAGGGGCCAGCCAATGCATGGAAATCCCTTACGACAATGGTGAAAGGGGAAACACTCTGTGGGGAGGAGAAGGCTTTGGGGCCACCCTGCTCACAGAGTGTTTTGCAATAACTGTCCATGGAAAAGTCTTGATTTTTGAACCAAATCCCCCAATACCATCCCTGCTGGTCAGTGCCAAATTGAATTCATTCTCAGGAAACCCCTGAAGGACTGAGCTGCTGCTGAGTTTATTCTGTGACCCCAGGGACAAAGTGGAGGAATAAAACTTAGTGCCAGTCGTTGTGACTCCACTTGAGTACAGGAGAGGCTCTGTAGTTTTGCAGTCAACTCCATTAGCTCCTCACCTCCAGCTGCAATGCCCTCCGCAGGCCCCATGTGTTAATCCCTACAGAGCTCATGAGGATAGAAGCCAAAGGAGAAACATTTTAAGAAAGCATAAACAAGGAACTCCAGTGAACCTCGTCCCCAACTCAGGAGAATGGATCTGCAAGAGATGGGACTGAAAACTTGGGCTCCTGTTCTTTTTGTTTTACATGACAGTTCAAGCAGAGCACAGAGGACACGCTGTGCCACGGGAATGTGTCCCTGCAGTTTGGGTGGCATTAAGTAATATTGTGCCTTGGTCATTTGGGCCCGGGAGTCTCCAGTCTCTCAGCTGGTATATTTAGGTAGCCAGCACCCTCTTGCTTATTTCCACTTGGCTTTTGGAAACATCAAGGTACCACAGCCCATGCTGCCCACCAAGATACACCATGGCCCTGGAGAACAGACCATGCCCCACGTCAGGTATCCCAAACCTTGACACCTGTGCCAGCATTGCCAGTTTGGGCAGTTGGCTTTTGCAACTGTTGACCAGGTTGTGACTACAGAAAAAGGACAAGAGAGAATCTTCCCTCCTTAAATACTTCACCTTGCACCACATCTGAGGTTAAAATAAAGAGAAATGTCACCATTTGGCCCTTTCATACCCAGTGCACATGCCCCAGCCACCACCGCGGAGCCAAGGGAAGGGAAGCGAGACACTCACTGGGCTCTTCCTCTCCTCTCAATCCAGGCTGTGGCAAACAGGTTGAAAACATGCCATATCAAAATCAGGAGCACAGAGCAGAGGCCCTTCACGGTGTGTCTAGACAAGGACAGCAGAAGAGTCTACAGGAACGTGATCAGGTGAGAACGCCACATGTGCCAGGCTCTGCGCACCTTGCCAGTGACCTTGATCTCCCCCCTGGAAGTGGTCTCAATGTAACGGAGCTGTTTTCAAGGGAGTCCTAGTCCTGATACTCACACATGACAGAAGCATACATTGCTTCTCCGGGGAAAGAAGGTGCTTTCCTACCTTTGTGTTTTCAGGTGATGGCGCGAGAAACAAAGTGGTTTTTCCATTTTAAGGAAGCTACTGTCATTAAGACAGTAGAAGGATGGGTACCTCCAGGGAGAAGCTGAGATCTTAGATCTCCTTAGTTATGTTGTGGAGCCGATGCTCTCTCCACTGACTATATTCCTCACCAGGGTATCTCAAGCATAGGATGGTACAGGAAGAGAATCCAGCCCTGTGAATATAGCAAGGATTGATGTGCCTATAGTAGTTGCAGTGACCGATGTGTTAGAAGCAAACAGCCAAGTGGTTTGAGGTCCATGGGCCACATGGAACCTACATAAAATATGAATTTCTGAGAATCAAACTAAGCCAGGCTAAGGACACTGGTTTTGTGTCAAGCTCTAATGCACATCTGCTCATCTTTCCAGCCAAAACCAGTTGAAAGAGCATAAAAGCAGCTGCACATCTCAGTATGACAGTTCTCCCTCAGCAGCCAGGGGGGACACCTGATGTTTAGCCTGAGATCAGACTGGCCCTCAAGGGCAGATTTGCACACACGCAGTAAATATGTTCTTGTGCTCTTGCAGTGTGGAAGTGTCTCCTTGCCTAGAGCCCAGCTACTGCTTGCAAAAGACAAGGACGATGAAATTCAACCTGCACGAATCAGAAGATGTGGGGCTTGTGAAATACATGCCCAAGTCTCTGCTGTTGCCTATCAACACATTCGCAGGCGTCATCCAGTGAAGAAAACGAGAAAAAGCTGGTGTGAGAGATGTGACACCGGGTCATCACAGAGGAGATGGAAAAAGAAAACACACTAAAAGCCACCAACAGTGATTTTACAATGGTGATGGTGTAAAAAGCCGCAACAGCAGAGGTGGATGGGGCTCCAGGAGGACAGCCATGTCCTGCTGAATGACAGTGATGACCATGGCTAACACAACCAAGGGGCAGAGCCTTGAAGAACTGAGTTTGGCACAAGTCATGGAAAAACTTTGAGTGTCTTCATTTTTGGAAGACTGAGGTGATGGTGCTCGCTCTGCCTGTGGATCACAGAGCAGGTACCACCAGTAATATTTATTAGGGTGATGTCTCTCAGCCTGGCAGGGGATCAGGGCCTGTTGCGTGGGGTTCTGCACAGCAAACTGCTCGTTCTGGCACAGGGTGATGTATTTGGGCAAACCAGCAATTATTCCCCTGACTGATTTAGGAAACCTCATTGTAAGTCTGACCACAACCGGGAGAACATTTATTTAACACAGTTTCTGTGGAGTCAGTGGAAAACCAGCTGTTGTTTCAAAGAGGCCACACAAAGTAATGATGATGTGAAACAGGGACATGGGAAATCTGGTGCGATATTTGGCAGTGCTGAGCAGGGCAAGAGCAGCACAGGCTGCCTAGGATGTGCTGGGAGATATGCTTGGCTGTGAGTGTTATTGACCGGCTTGAAGAAGAAACCTTCATTGGAGTAGACGATGGAGGTTGCACAACAGCTTTTTGACATTTGAGCTGTACCTTTGGGCCCACCTGGGATTTTGCTGGGGCTTTGCTATGCAACCTCTCTGCACGTGGCCTGGAGCCTTACTAGCGCTGGTTGTGTTCCTCCAGTTGAACATCCTGGGAACAACCACCTACAGTCCCAGCAGCAGTGGACCTCCTCTGTGAGGTCAGCCAGCAACACCTCTGCATCCCCATCTGCCTTGCAGTCCTGGTTTGGTCTGTGCCTGCAGTGCAGGTAAGAGATGTAGAAGAATGGAATGGAATTTATGGATGCGCAGGATACCTGCAAGACTTCTCTGTTCTTTTCCTCTGCTTCTACCACAGTGTAGAAACCCTGCCCTGGTTTGCAGTGGTTTCTGGTGTGTCCCTGAGGAGTCTTCCCTAAATTCACGTTGGAGGGGATTTGGGAGCTTTTCTTCTACGACACTATCATGTTTTTATTCTCCTGGCTCCCAGATAGTCGTTACCTGGGTTGCCTTCACTCAAGGGGTGCTTGCTTGGATCAGCAGCCCAAAGAAAAGTGTCCTTTAGCTTTGTGTATGTGCACAGCAGCTATTCACAGTCACGTCTGACTATCACCAATGGGGAGTCCCTGGAGCCACCTCTGTGCTACAGGGTGATGCTGTCCCAGCTGCCACAGCACTGACAAACCCCTCTGTTAGCCCCGATGGCTGGGGACAAAGCCACCCCTCCGTCCTGTCTGTGCCTGGTCTGCCCAGCGCTGGGGAGCTGCGCTTTTGGAAAGTCACTTCTGTTTAACCGCACATCTGGAACAAGGAGCCCACCTCCAGGTACCGCAGCCTGCGGTAGTGAAGAGGAGTTTCCCTTCTGCAGAACTGCTTTGAGCTTGCGGGTTCTCTTGGCTGATTAGGCCCCATGGAAATCCACATGCCTCAGACTTTCCTGGTCCCTCTGTCAGCCAACAAGGGCTGCCATATTCCTGCTCCTGTGCTGCATTTTCACCTAGCCCAACAGGCTTTGTCTCGTCCCGTTCCCAAGCTAAAGGTTTATTCACTCTCACTCTGAAGGCACCACGCAGTCCAGAACAACTGCTGAAGTACACTGTGGGGGCACAGCAGCTCTGGAGCTGTTGGTGCAAGATGGGTTCTTTAGCAAAGAAAAAAGAGTTCAGGTTCCAATAAATATTTAATCCCAAACCAGCACTGGCAGTTAAAATACCATGTTGGGCAACAGCAACCTGACCATTTCCTAAGGAAGCGCCCTTGACGTGCTGGCAGATGTAGCCCCTCACTCCCGGCTGAGCCAAGCACAGTCCTCGAGCCTTAACATCCTCCCACAGGAGAGACAAGGCTGCGAGATCTGAGCAACAGCTACAGAGATGCTGAGGGGACTGGAGCAGCTCTGTGCTGAGGAAAGGCTGAGAGCCCTGGGGCTGCTGAGCTGGAGAAGAGAAGCCTCAGAGGGGATTTGATCAATGCTGATCAGGTGGTGGCTGCTAAAGGGTGGGGGCAGAGGATGGGGCCAGACTCTTGTCAGTGGTGCCCAGTGACAGGACAAGGGGCAATGGGCACAAACTGGAACCCAGGAAGTTCTGTCTGAACAGGAGGAAAAAACTCTTTGCTGTGAGGGTGTCCGAGCCTGGCCCAGGCTGCCCAGAGAGGTTGTGGAGTCTCCTTCTCCGGAGAGATTCCAAACATGCCTGGACGTGATCCTGGCACCCTGCTCTGGATGACCTGCTGGAGCAGTGAGGTTGGACGAGATGATCTCCAGAGGTCCTTTCCAACCCCCACCATTCTCTGAGTCTGCTCAGTTCTTCAGTACTATTTTTCATCTCACAAGACAAAAGCTGCTGATGCCCACCAATTCCAGACTTAGGCAGCAAACATTTTGGCCCTGAAGGAAGCAGAAGTCAGACATGAGGCTAAGAAAGAAGTCCGGAGACCCTCTACTTGCACCAACAGCTCCTCTGTGAGCTGCTGCATAGGGCAACATGGGGTTTAAGGGGTGCCCAGAGGAGTTCACTCCCTGCCTCCATGGAGCTTCACAGGGGGGTTCATGTAGCCTGGTATGCACACCAAACACTTACCAATGCCAAGAGACCATGCACTGGGTTGGAGCGTGGTCTGCAATGTCCAGAGTTTACTCTGTACAGTTGTAAATGATGTAGATGGAATATAAGTTATTTGTATAGAGATGATCTGTGTCACAAGGTGCAATCCTTTTAATGCCAATTAAAAGAAAATTAGAAAGAAAACCAGCAGAAACAGTCAATTTGGATGTTTTTTTTTTAACATTTGCATGTTGCTGGAGTGGGTGGGGAATGAGCTGTTAGGCATAGAAAGACATCCTTGTCATTTGGCCCTCTATGGTTGATGTCTTCTCCTCCCCACCTGGGGCTACATGCTCTGTTACACAGAGAGACTTCACGGCCAAAGAGCTCATTAGTGGAAGGATGGGCAGAAATGGCTGAATTGCAGATACTGGAAGCAGGAGGCTGTACCCCCATGCTGGCTGCCCCTCGAGACCCCTCTGTGCTGGTACAGCCTGTCCCTGCAGCCTGTTCCCCTCAAAGTCTGTGTCAAGGGTTAGGGCTGGGCCAGCCACTAGACAAATGACAGATGCTCTCTATTAATCCCTCTCCCTTCCCAAAGAGGAAGAGAGAAGGAATAAGGGAGAGTGACTTACGGATCAGAAAACTAAAACAGCTTTAATGAAAATAATACTAATAATGAAATGAAATGTATACAAATAGATACAAAACCAGTATTGAACCCAACCTCTGGTGGCAGTTCTGTCACTGTCACCACTGATGCCATGGAGCAGGCACTGGGGGAGTCCCAGACTGGACTTGGCAGCAGATGGGAACCAGATTCAGGATCTGGATTCTGGAACTGGATTCGTCAATAACTGGGATTAAAGGCAGAATGGATAGAGTCCTCCTACCTTGATGAAGAGGCTTGACCCTTGTGATCCCTCA
>VZZY01006369.1:185418-244679 GCA_013400335.1 Eurystomus gularis | reverse complement strand
GGGGGTGGAGGGAGGGGAGGGCTGGGGGAGAGGAGTGAATGAAGGAGGGAAGGGCCGGGTGGAGGAGAGGAAGGACGGAGAGAAGGGACTGGGCGGGAGGAGGGATGGCGGGAGGGAAGGAGCCCTCTCCTTGCCTGCCTTCTCCCCTCTCTGACCAGTTCCCCCAGTACGAAACTGGGTGGGCAGAGGTGGGGAACACCGACCAGAGGGATTGTCCAGTGCAGAGTCCCCAGCCGCGGAGTGAGAGGAAGGGGCCCCGTGCTGGGCTGGCGGCGGCATCCTGGGGAGGGGGGTTCCTGCAGCCCCCTCCGGCCTCTCCCCTTCCCAGCCTCTTTCTGCTCCCCTTTGGCCCATTGCACCCAGTGGGGTTGGGACAGGCAGGGATGGAGCAAACTCCAGCATCCTGCGTGGCACTCCTGGGTAGGGGCGCTGCCCGTGAAGCTGCTCAGCTCCCTGGTGAGCTGCTTGAAGTTTCAGTCCTTCTTCGTGTCTTGCAGCGTGGCAAGATGTATCCTCCCCCCTCCCCTGCCACACACGGTGTCTGTGTGGAGACCCTGCCCTTGAGGGGTCAGAGCACTCCCACCACCCGCATCCTCTGCTCCCAGCAGCTCGGTAACGTCAGGGTGGGCCAGGGAAGGGTCCAGCACTTGCTGGGCTCAGGGTGCTGGCTACGGCCTCGCCATCGCCCCCCGCCCCGGGAGCCTGTGAGCAGGGTTGTGGTGGCTGCGATGTTTGCTGGTTCAGTGCAGTCCTGTAAACTCCCCGCTCCTGGGGGACCCTCAGGGTGGGCAAGAACATGCCAACGGTTGGTGTCTGGTTTTCGAAAGCTGCTCTGCTGTTTGCTGCCTTCCCAGGAAAGCTCAGGCCAACCCGCAAGGCGCTGAGCACACGCAGCCTCTTGCCCTGCTTGTGCTCGGGAGGTGAGCATGGGCAGCGGGCACACGGCAGTGGGGTGTTGTGGAGGTGATGACCCCGTAAGCCGTCCTGGGGCACGTCACCTGTGAACTCTGGTCTTTCCTATGGCTGTCTAACGTGACCCGGTGGTGCTGGCTGTGCCAGGGCTGCGCAAACACAGCCAGAGAGGTTCCCCCTGGTTTAGTAGCAGGGCAGCTGGGGCACCGGTGGGGAAACGATGCCGTGGTCTGCAGGCTGCTGATAGCTGCGACCTCTCCCACCCGAGCATGATGCTGTCCTCTGGGACCGGCCATGTATTGCCAGACCTGGATGCTCGTGTTCCTCCTGCCAGGCAGTGTGGGTGGTGGGGATCACACCCCTCTGGCAGGGCTCAGAGCCGGGCAGGGGCTTACCATCACTCTTGTTGATCGAGATCGTGGCGCAAGGGCTGATTTTGCCGGGCTGAATGCCCCCTGCTCATGCTGCTTTCCACGACAAAGAAAAGCTCATGGCTGAGTTAAAGGCCTCTTGGGATGGAGCCCAAGTAAAGAGCTCTGACCCCTCCCCAGGGGGCTGTCAATCCATCACCCAACTTTAATCGTAAAGTAAATCGCTTGAAACTCAACCCTGCGCTGGTTGCTGCTGTGACTCATCTCGGGCTTGCTGCTGGCTGTCTAAATGTTTTCACCAAAGCCATATGGAGTGGAAGTCTCTGGCTATTATACTCCTCATTAACAACACTCGCTTCCCCTGGGCCATGTGTGAGCATCTCCAAGTTTAAATCAAATCTTTCCCCCCTTCTGTGGTTTGCCGGGTTGGAATGGTGCCGGTCAGAGGTCCTGCTCGGGGGTGATTTCTGCGCCTGGCTGTGCTGTGGGGTGCAGCTGTGGGAGCAAAGGGACCCTGGGGCAGCACGGCCTCACACGGGCGTCATCCCCTTCCATCCTGAAGGCAGACTGGGGACTGCGAGCCGGAACACAGCTTTAATGTTTCCATCCCCACCTTAGGCCCTCGCCAGTGCCATACACTTAAGGAGAGTGTAAGAAACCCATTCTCAGCTTTGGCAAAACCATCTCCAGCGAGATCTTTGGCCCCCTTCTCTGCTTGAAGGATGTGGCCGGTTTGAATCCCTCGTGAGCTCTGGGTGTCTGTATTTGCCATGTGTGGCTGCTGTATGGCCTCGCTGCCATCTCAGAGGTTCATGGGTGCACGGTGCCCTTTGGACTCGCCACCATCTCAGGGAAGCGTGATCTGGCCCATGCTTGTAGCTGCGGGAGTTCAGGAACTCATCATCATCCCATATCTGCCTGGAGAAAGCACCTCCTGAGCTAGCAGGGAAGATCCCTGCACATCCCAATTGGTTGTCACAAACTGATCTCATTAGCTGGAATCACAGAGGAATTTGGATCGGGAGGGACCTCTGGAGACAGTGAGTCCAACCCCTTGCTCAGAGCAGGCTCACAGCCTTGTCTAGGAGGCATCCTGGACCAAAGATGGGGATCCCACAAACTCTTTGATCCCTGTTCCAGTGTCTGAACAACCCTTTAACCCGCTTCTCTCAGCCTTGCCTCATCCATCCCATGCTCCAGGCACTCAGATGGTCAGGTCTTGGTCTGATGACCTGTGGTCCTGAGCAGATGCTGGCAGATGGAAGGAGCCTCCATCAGCGAGTTCATCTTTCCATCCTATCAGCTCCCTCTCT
Source organism: Eurystomus gularis (assembly GCA_013400335.1). Classification (NCBI taxonomy): domain Eukaryota; kingdom Metazoa; phylum Chordata; class Aves; order Coraciiformes; family Coraciidae; genus Eurystomus; species Eurystomus gularis. Next base: position 242,083 of record VZZY01006369.1, on the reverse strand, counting down.
GTCACATGTATGGATTCACTGGTTTCTCATGAGGTTTAGTGGATGGTGTTGGTGCAGAGGCGTAGGTCTGTGTCCTCTAGTCCAGGTGCTCCCTCCCATGGTTTGCAGGTTTCATTTTGCAGGAGCATTCTCCTGGGACTACCCTCCCTCTGCTTCTGCCCTGAATTAAGCAGCTCCAGACACATGACTGTCCACTTAGAACTTCTTGTCCAGGACTTACTGCTTTGGTGGGCAGTTCCCTGGCATGTCTGAGGACACATCTTGCCTGAGGGTTGCAGAGTGCCATGACCCTGACCACAGCACCTGAAGGGACAGCCAAGGGCTGAGAACCTTCCAGCTTGAGTCCTGCAGCCATTGCTCTACTGTGTTCTGTAGACTTGTCCACTGTGCCCATTTCACCAGATACTCCTGACCTGCAGCAGGAGGCTGCTGGGAATCGTTCTACGGAAAGGTGACTGGAGACATTCAGAACACACAGAGACACGTTCCTGTGCACCCTGCCCTAGGTGAACCTGCTCTGGCAGGGGGATTGGACAAGATGATCTCCAGAGGTCCCTTCCAACCACTACCATTCTGTGACTTTAGGGGAGTGTGTGAGGGCAGCTCCTCCTGGGCAGGGTGGTCCCAGCCACACTGAATTCCCTGTCTCTGATGAGAACCCACCCAGAGCTGAGCCAGGAGCTTTCCTGCTCTTGCGGGAGGCTGCCTACAGGCTGAAATCACATCCCAGAGACAGGGGAGAGGAGCCCAGTACTGCCACCTCCTCCCTTTGTACACACAGGCCAGGATTCACCTCTCCTGTCTGGGAAGGCTTCTGGCATGAGAAGGGAGAAGCAGCGAAGCTGACACCAGCTTCAAACGCTTGCACTCACCCGCTGGGAATCAGCTGGCTGATAATCCCAGTCAAATACTTCTACCACCGATAATCAAAGACAATCTGGGTTCTTCACCCACCCACCGCGGCCAGGAGTGGCCACCCCCCTCCCCAGACCCACCCTGGAGCCATCAGGTTTGTCCTTGGCTAATGAAGGCTGCTGTGAGCTCGTGTCTTTGTTTATCGGTGCATCTGTAAAAGAACCAGCCTTGTCTTTTGAGCCTGGTCACTGAAGCGACACTTTGAGCAATGCAGCTTTTTCCTGACGGGTCTGGAGCTGCACACGAGCACGGCTGGAGCCCAGGGAGTGGCTGCGTACAAGCACACGCCGGCTGTACCAGCGGCACCTTCACCTGTGTGCCTGCCACCATCTGCAGGGACATCCCGCCTGTCCCTGGTGCAGGCACCCAGCTGCTCCGTGGTGCTGGGTGCGGGTGCAGTGAGATATCCCGGGCAGGAGCAGCTCTGGAGTGGCAGAACAGCAGGGCAAGGGACCTGAGCATCCTGGTCCCCTAGCAACCGCACTCTGGTCCCCTAGCAACCGCATCCTGGTCCTGTAGCAACCACAGTCCGGTCCCCTAGCAACCCCCTTCAGGCCCTTGGAACAAGGCTAAGGGAAGGTTTCTGTGCAGATTTGTGGCAGAGCCATTGAGCAAGAGCTGATGGAGGGCAGCAAAGCCAACCCCACATCATCCAGCCCATGTATTCATCAGTCTGTCCTGAGCAGGTGCTGGCTCTGAGAGCATCCTGCCAGCTTGGAATGGGGAGTGATGGAGGGTTCAGCATTTTGGCAGTAGCTTAACTTCTGGCTTCTGGCTAGAGGAAGAGGGTGAAAATATCTAAGTAGTCCTCATGAGTTTCTAAGCCAGCAACAGCAGAAAACTGTTCCCCAAGCCAGTCACACTAACCCAAACCACTCATATTTCCACTAATAAACCTCTACCAGCAGCCCTGGAAAGAAGCAGTTTTACGTGACAGGCAGTGGACCAGCGAGTGCAGAGCGTTTGGCCTTGTGCCTTAGTGCTGGTCTCTCCCTGCCCTATAACCCTCAGCACTGGCCTGGGTTCCACTTGGGATCTCCAAGCCACATACTCCAGCTCTGACACCTCCAGTTCCCAGACCTCAGCTGCCGCGGCACCTCTGCTCTCAGGGCTAGTGCTCCCTGGCTGTGCTTTCCCCAATTCCTGCACGGGGAAAGTCTCAGGGCTGCAGGAAGGCAAAGTCTCAGAGGGGGGATGTGCCCTGTGAAGATGCAAAGGAAGCAGAATTTGCCCCCGATGTTTGTGATTTCTGATGTTTTCTCATAGCCTGGCTTCGCTGGAGCTGCTAAGCCCCCTCTCCCCAACCCGTGCTGTGCGTACATCACAGAAGAGCCAGATGAGCCCGTGTGTGATAAACGCTCTCCTGCGCGTCACTGATAACAAACTCACCGATGTGTCTCTGAGAGCCAGACCAGGCTGGGAGGTGGGAGCTGGCCTGGGAGGAAAACCTCAGCTGTGCCCATAGAACAGGCTGGGAGCCGCTGTGGGACGCGCAGGCTCGCAGGCACTGCGAGCATCAGCACGGTGTCCTCGTGTGAATCGGTGCTTGTGCAAACCAGTGGGACATCAGAGGAACATCTGGGTGTAAATCGGGAAGCAGAGCTGGTGGTCAGAGCGATGGGTCGATGGATTGAGGTTGCTGGGTTCTTGTCCTGTCCATCCCTTGACTTGCCACTGCGCTCTTCTAAAATATAAATGACAGCCTCTTTTTCCCTCATTTTGCTGTGAAACTCTTGCCTCTTGCCCTGAGCAAGTGACATCCCTTTCCCTGCCTCAGTTTCCCCAAGTGGAGATGCTCAGCACTCCAGAGGATGGGGAGGCTGGTGGCCTGCTGGGTACCACAGGGGCTTCTCCCTGCAGTGAGCTGGGAAGGATGGGGTGGCCTTCATCCAACCTGGGGTGGAAGGGGAGGAGATGTAGGAATGTCACCTCCATGACTCTGTAGCTCTGTGCTATATAGGCCCAGCAATTGTTCCTGGCACATGCTGGAAGAGGGTGCATACACAGGCTCCTGCCTCTGTGCTGGAGAAGCCTGAGGCTTACATGGTTCTGGAATAAAGAAAGAGACATTCCTGTCCTTACCTCCAGCAGTTTTTAGCTCCCTTGGCCTCCTACTGTTCAGCAGAGAAGAAGACCTCTGGAAATTTGGGGCTCTCTCAGCAGCGCAGAGCCCAGCACAGCACTGGCGTGAGCAAGATGTGCTGCAGAGCCAGCACAAGAGGTGAAATGATGCTCGTTTCTAAGGCTCAGAGAGCTGCAGACTCAGACGGGGTGGCCTCCTGGCCTCCAAGGTCCTCTTTCATGCAGGCGCTTCATGCATATTGCATGTGTGTTTGGAGCTGCGCTCAGCAGCCTGAGCTGGCTTTGATGCAAACGCAGCCGTGAGCAGACCTGCTCCAGCACCCAGCTCACAGAAGCACCATTAAAGGCAAACCAGCGTCACCAGCAGCTCAATGCCCCGGCTGTGTCCGTGACTTTCATGTGCCCCTTGGGCTGTGTCCTCTTGCAGCACCCAGCAGAGCAGCAAGAAGTCTGGAAATGAGTTTAAAACAGTGCACGTGCTTAGTGGTCCTGCTGGTCTGGTGCTTGCAGGGGGTCCCCGCCACAGCCCTGTGGTCCTGTTGGCCTCAGCACCTGGCTGATGTCTCGTACTGGCTAACATGGCTCCCGCTTCATTTGCAGAGGATGAGATTGTTTCCATGGCCGACTCGACCACCACCATCGATGACATTGAAGGGGAGCTCTTCAAAATCGAGCGGATCAGGGAGATCCTGGTGAGGAGGGAGTCAGAGCTGCGGTACATGTGAGTACCTGCCCTCCTCCTGCGCTGTCCCCCCTTCCCAGGCTCACCCCAGCATTTTCTGCCTGCCCGATCACTGAATCATAGAACACTTGGGCTTGGAAGAGACCTTTAAAGGTCATCTGGTCCAACCCCCAAAGACGGAGCAGCTCCAGGGAGAGCTGTGGCTGCTTCCCACCTCACTTTCCACCTGGAAGCTCAGCCTCTCCCACCCCTCTGGCTTCAACAGGTCCCTGTTCCAGAGCTGCCACTGACGCTGTGATGATTTGGCCTATTTCTGTGCAGAGTTTATGACACGGGTTTAACTGCATAAAATGTTTCTATCTCCAACCACAGGCATTGCATCCCCAGTGCGTTCATACTCTTCCTCGGCACATGGCTCTTGGGCTGGCCTGGGGAAGGGACCTGACGTTTGGTGGCTCATTGCTGCTCTCTGAGATATCACTTTGCCCCAGCTGTGGCTGAGCAGCCGCAGGACCACAGGGAAGAGAAGGCTCCGGAGAGACCTTCTTGTGGCCTTTCAGGACTCCAAAGGGCCTGCCAGAAAGGTGGGGACAATCTGTTTAGCAAAGCCTATTCTGATAGGATGAGGGGTGATGGTTTTCAACTAAAAGAGGGACATTTAGACTGGAGATAAGGAAGAAATTTTTTATACTGGGGGTGGTGAGAGCGTGGCCCAGGTTGCCCAGAGAGGTGGTCGCTGCCCCATCCCTGGCACCACTGCAGGTGAGGTTGGCCGGGGCTCTGAGCAACCTGCTCTGGTTGCAGATGTCCCTGCTCCCTGCAGGGGGGCTGGACTAGATGAGCTGTGAAGGTCCCTTCCCACCAAACCAGTCTATGAGTTCACTCTCTCCACACTGAAGTGTTAGATGTCCTCCCAGCTCCTCCTTTCCTCCTCCACCCCCTGACTACTGGGGCCATCAGGACACATCGGGGCAGGACCAGCCTGGACCAGCATCAGTGTCTGATGGCTGTCTCCACGTCACCCCCTTCTCCCCACTCCCAGCACGGCCTTTGCAGGCAGCTGGGAAGGGAAGGGTCTTCTCCAGGGCCCATTTCAATAATCAAAGCAGTTTCTGAGTAAAAACCTGGAGGCTTTTCACATTTAAGGCGATCAAATAGCCGCTGCATTGCAGTGGTACTAACCAGCACATTGGGGGATAAAGAACATTTTCCCAGGGTATACTGGGAGATTTTATGGCTTGGGAGGAAAAGGACTGACTAGCATTCATAGTCTGGGTTGATTAAGCTTTTTAATACCACCAGATTGCTCTAGTCAGCCCAGTCCTGAGATCCCATGCTGTCAGGTCAACACAAAGCCTGAAATTTTTTGCTGGTAATAGCAAAGATCGTATTTACTGGGCTGCAGCACTTGATAAGCTGCTTTTTCAGTGTGTCTGGGTCCCCAGGGGTACCCAGGAATCACCCAAGCCTGGAAGTGCCTGTGTAAGTCCTGTCTGGGGAAGCTGCGAGCTGGGCTGCGGCTTGGAAGCTCAGATTTGGAGAGGTGACCTCCTTGACTCACAGTATCCCCTGAATATTGCTGAAAGGGATTTGGGAAATCATAAAAAGTGTAGCTGTTAAACGCTTTCCATGGCAACCGGCACCTAAATCTCACGGGTGGTGTTAAAACTCACATCTCTTGCTTTTTCTTACCCTTTTATTTGTTTTTGTCCTTGGCTTGCACTTGGAAAACAAAAGGAAACCACCTACAGAAACCAGGGTGGGCATGGCTGCAGGAGTGATCGCTTGGAGGAGAAAAAAGGAAAAGCCAGGATTGTATGTTGGAGTGGTTCGGAGGTGCCATGGGGAGCTCAGGCATCGCCTCTGCGGAGAGCAACAGTGGCTGAGCAGGGCAGGGAGAGCTGAGGGCTCCCCTGAGCATCGCTGCTGGAGAAGAGGCATCCCAGACCCAGGTTCTGCAGGACAGGGTTAAAAAGGATGGGGATCTGGGGCTGCAGGGGCACTTTCTTTGTCCCAATGAGGGAAAAAATGTGATATTCAAGATGGCTGGATGTGGGATTCAAGGATCTGGACATCTCCATTGATGTGGGGTTGGAACTGGATGATCTTTGAGGTCTTTTCCAACCCAAGCCCTGGAACAGGATGCCCAGGGGCATGGTGGAGTCACCATCTCTGGAGTTGTTAAAAAAATATGTAGAGGTGGCACTTCAGGACATGGTTTAGTGGTCATGGTAGTGTTGGGCTGACAGCTGGACTTGATGATCTTAGAGGTCTTTTCCAACCTTAATGATTCTATGTGCTGTGACCCATTTGGTCAGTCAATAGCCATCAGTGTTTTCTTCTTGTTGGAGCTGTCAAACTAAAACATTCCAACATTTCTGAGACGTCTATGCTCTGAAAAACAATGAAGCTCCCAAGATTTCTCCTTTTCTAGGGCAAAAAGAAAAGTCTGAAATTCCAGTGGGAGATCCAGCTCCGCACCTCGCCCGCTCCGGGCTCTGAGCCACTGGCAGACACGGGCAGCGTGGCCCTGCCTGATGCTGCGATAAGTTCTATCTCCAGTGGCAGAAGTAATCCCAGCTCCAGCAGCAGCATTCTGAGTGCTCGTCTTTGCCATCTCTCCCAAATGTTATTGAAATGAGAATGTTTATTATCGTCTATTTATTATTCTCATTATCCGTTTTTACAGCATTAAATTCCAATTTCATTTTAATAATAATTCAGTTCTCATTTGATCATTTCTTTTAATTTTAGTAAGCGTATCACTGTCAATCAGCCTGTGCCCAGGTGTCCTGTGCAGACCTCCCTGCTGGTGCAAGCTCAGGGCTTGGCCACCACAGGACTATGAGCTGGCAACATCCTGCCATGGCAGGGGGGGTTGGAACTAGATGATCTTTGAGGTCTCAAACCATTCTGTGATTCTATGAATAAAAGGACCAACAGACCTCCACGTGCAGCTCCCAGACACTGGCATCAGCAGACCTGCTCAGTGAGGTCTGCAAAAAAATGAAGACACTGTTGGATGGAGAAAAATCTAACAGAGCCAAGAGGAAGTCTTCTCCTCCACATGAGATGATCTCCTACAGCAATATCTTACAGGGTGCCTCTTCCTCAGTTTGTTTATTTTCCATTCCCTCACTAATATTTCTGATGTCTTCAGCTCTGCTGACAAAGCTGCATCTTCAAGTCCAGCAAATATGACTCATCCCAGAAGGGGTGGACATCATGACTCAGTGGAAGGACCAGCAGGATTAGTGAGGATGTAGACAGAGCTTTTAGTAACGCCTACTTCAAAGGGAACCAAAGGCACATCTGTTCAAGGTGGCACCAGCTCATAAGTCAGTCACGTATTATCTGGTTTCTTGTCACTCGTGGCCATGGAGCTTGCTGGAAATCCCAGCTGTGCTCTTCCAGGGTAGATGATTTTGCATGCACCCTGCAAAGTGTCTGAAGAGTCCTTCTGCATCAAAGGCGTGGACAACCTTGGGAAGGTCATACTAAGATGCTGGGGTGCTTAGTAGGACTTAGGAGGATGGTGCCTCTATCTAGGAGAAAAATGGGTTGGCTGATTCCTCATAGTCAACATTTTGATGTTAGAGGCTGAGGACACCTCTTGAAGACTCAGTCCAGGCAGGTTGACCACTGTGCCCTGCGGTGCTGGTGCTTATCAGCTTCTTGAAACTGGTTGGTGAACATGATGTTTAACGGGAGCAAACGCTTCCCGGCACCAGGCACCAGGCAAGGCACCATGCGTGTAGGCAAGGGCAGTGTGGGGCCAAATCCTGTACAGACACGTCTGGTTACCAGCTGAGGGTTTGTGCCACCAGATATTTTCCCAGCAGAGACTGCTCGTGGTTCAGTGCCCACGTCTGTTGTCTAAAACATCCAGGGCTGTAGTCACAAGTCTCTAAGGTCTAGGGAGCCCTTAGATACAGAGGTTTCTGAGATGTCAGTGGATTAGTTGCACTGTCATAATGAAATAGTCCTGGTCAGAATGTCTACATCTACCTCAGGGTGATGATGGGAACCCCATTTTTTGCTCTGGAGCTACTCAGCACCATTTGAATGTGCTGCCTGGTGCCAGGCCCTCTGCCATGGGGCTTCTGGTGCTGTTGCTGGCTCCAAGTTCCAGGAAGATGTGTATCAAAAGTGTGTTGTGTCAATGAAGGGGTTGCTTCGTGGTTGCACCAATTGAGCAGTTTCTGGTCCTGGGGGTGTGAGAGCCTGTTACACCTGGAAAATCTGGGGCTGGATTTTGGATGGAGACAATTTTTTCTAGCTTCAGGCCAGGTAACAGAGGTGGGGAGATGCCAGTTGGTCTGGCCAGCGTGGCTCATCCATGCTAAGGAAGGCCTGGAGAAAGAAAAGAAGCTTCCCAAGTGCCAGGTCAACAGTCCAGCCTTGATCAGGAGATTCAGCACCTTGCCACAGAGTCATAGAGTATGGCCAACATGCATCTTTTGGGGGGGCTTGTAAAAACTCTTCTCAAATGAGCCAACAGCCAAAATCCTTGGTCAGGGACTTAAGTTCCCAGGTAACTTAGTGCCAAGGAAATGGTGCTTCACTGGCTGCTGGCCAGTGCTGAAGCTTGGGATGACACGTCAGAGCAGCAGGTTTTTCCTAATCTTCCCAGGAAGCGATAAAGTGAAAGGAGCCCAGGGAGGGCTCAGTGCAGAAGGACAAGTGTCAGATGGATTGGTCTCATCATGCTTTGGTTGGAGCTGTGGCTGGCTGAGGTTGGCCCTAGGCTGATGCAACCTTGGAGACTGCTGGAAGGGCAGATAGGGCTGGGCAGCCCTTGGGTTGCTGCTCTCTGTGTGTATGAGGTACTGGCAGAAAGCAGGGGGACTGTGAGGAAATGACTCTAAACAGCAAAGCAAGGAGGTCTCTAAAGTCAGAAGCTGCCAGCATGAGAGAGGCTGGGGTGGGGAGCATGGCCCCTGGGCCAGACCAGCACTGGTGGTTATTGTTTCATCCTCTGCGGTGTCACCTACCCAAGGGAGATCCTCAAGAATGGCTTGGTTTGTGGTGGAGAGAGGTCTCAGCCATGAGCACTGTCTGCTCTTGGGGTTTCCCTCAACATGGGTGAGTGCATCAAGCTCTTCAAACTGAAGCACTGATGCTCATCATGGCCAGACAGTAGTGTTCCTTGGTCCTTGCACAGCTTTATTGAGGCACGCAATTTAAAACAATAAATCAATCAATAAATTGGGTTGAGTCTTCTCTGCCAGCCCTAGCGAGCAGCACTTGAGCTGATACACCCATGGAGGGGGCTGAGTGTCTGTGGTGCTTCCAAGACATCATCAAGCTGCCTCCAGGAGGGACAGGGCCACGCATCCCCCGTCCCTCCAGCAGCAGCTGCCGCTGACATTTGAGTTGAGCCCATCCCGATCGGTATCTTGCTGCTGTCCTGTGGTTGGAGCCAGAGATGATTTCATTGCCTGCAGCTTCAGCCAGCTCCTGTTCTCCTGGTGACATGACCTTGTTTCTCAGCAGACACCTGCAAAGTCTGCACATTTCTCCTCTCTGTTGTGCTGCTTTTATTTTTAAAAAATTCCGCAGAAAGGCAGCATAAACACGTCTGATCTTTTTATGTGGCAGCAGCTTCCATTTGTTGTTGGATTTTGCTGTTTGGGGATTATTCTGGGGGAGAAGGAGAAACGCAGCTGCTATCGCATGGTGGATGTGCCAGGTTTTAATAAGGCCTCATTGTCGTTAGAGTGATGATCCTTTTTCCTTGCCAGCAACCAGTGTAGCCCCAACAAAAGCTCTGCGATGAAGCAGGCTGCTGTTTCCCAGGTAAATCTGTGCTCCCCACCATGGGCACTGAGTGCATTGCCTTCCAGTGTTGGTTGGGTGTTGCTCTGGAGGCTTTGAACCTTTCCTCTCCCCATCTTCCCCTCAGTGGTTTCACTTGTGTCTCTGCAGGATGGATGACATTCAGCTTTGTAAAGAAATCAGCCAGCTGAAAAAAGAGCTTCAAAAACTCATCGCTCTTCCAGGTAAGGCTTTGTAAAGCTTCAGGGAGCTGCACCCTGCTGCTGCACTCAGCAGAAAGGTTTCCATGAAATACAAGAAGCTCTTGAACGGCTTCCATCCTGGGATGCTCCCAGAGACACTACTGCTGCAGGCAGTGTGTCAACATCAAGAAACATGGTGGAGTCCAACCTGAGATCTTTCTTGGGACATTTGGTTCTTGCAGTCTTGCCAGCAAGTCTTTGTCCAGGCCTGGGCTGAAGGGCAGAGGAAGCAGAAAAGGAGTCCTTTGAGGAAGAACATCCTTTGAGGTCCTGTATAGGAGGAGGGCAGGAGCTGATTGAGGTGGCAATGAATGCTGGCACTGTGGGACCTGCCCCATACATCCAAACAAGTTGAGAGGACAAGCAGGGGACCATACCATAGAGGGACTCCTTTGGAGGTAGCAGGAGGGGCGATGCCTTCAAGGGCCTCAAGTACGTGAAAAGTAAAGAACTCTTGCTCTGGCCATGTCAGAACTGTGTGTTAGGGCAGATGGCAGCAGCTGCCAGGGAAGGATTTCTGGTTGCAGCCAGAGCAGGATGGGACGTCATGCCAAAGGGGCTTGGCAATGTCCCTGCTTTAGGTTACCTCATCATTCAGGATGTTGAAAAGGGGCAAACGCTCCAGGGCAACTTCTGTGAAAACTTCACCTGGGAGGAAATACTGTTCTTGTCACCCCCCTTACCATGACCAGTGACCCTCCATGTCTCTGTCACAGCCAGAGCCACCCTTGACCCTCCACAACCCTCATTTCTCTAAAGGATCCCCCTCAGCCAAAGCCTTCAAACGAAAGCAGACACCAAACAGCTCAGGGTCTGAATGAGAAGGAGCTAGAAAGTTGTCCCCACAAGCTGTGTCCATCACTGTTCCTATGGCTGTGCTTCTCCCAGGACATCCTCATTTGTGCCCCAGTAAGGACTTCATGTGTGTTCCCAGAACCAGATGGGACACATATCCCTGCTTATCTGTACCCATCCAAGCATTAAGATTTGGACCTCAGTTCTTTCCAACCACAAACATCTCTTTGAAGATGCTGCACTCACTGTGCGTAGCAGCGGGCGATGCCTGGATGCAGACCAGGGACGAGCTGTGCACGTCTGCTTCCCAGAGCAGCAGCTCAGCTCATCGGTTCCATACCCAAGGTTACCTCAAAGCCAAGAGCGGCAAGAAACCTTGACCCTTTCCAAAGCCATAGTGTCTCTGTGCTGTGTGTTCTTGTGACTCTTCCGCACGCAGGTAGAGCCCAACCGCTGCTTAACATGCAAGTCTTGATCAGTTGAAGACAACCTGTCTGCATCCAGAGAGAGCTTCAGATGGGGGAGGGGAGCATTCTACCATCAAAATGGGAGCTGCTTGCAAAACATCAACCTGGATCTCATGTGGGCTTTTAATTCAAACACCTTCTGGTTCATAAAACAAGAGTTGACCTAAACGATGGCTCAGGACCAGAGATAAGCTCGGCCTTTTCTGAAGCTGGAGAAATGTGGCTGGGTCTCCTTCGTCTGCTTTGGTCTTTCATTTTGAGCGTTTTCAGCATTCCCAGATTCGGCTGAGAGCAGAAATGCTGCTTGCATCGGGGATGCTCCTTTTGTCTTCTCTGTAACTTGACTCAGATCAGACTGTGCTGGAACAGTCCTGCAGGTCACTGGTCTGGTGGGACTATCGCAGCAGATCGCCTGTGAAAATGGGCGTTGAACTTCAGTTCAGATAAAGATTCAAACACGTCAGCGCTCACTCAGAGCTCAGCCAGATCAGGGGCTTGAAACCTCACCAGATCAAGGTGCCTTTAATCATTCAGAGAGATGTCATGGTCATGATGGGCTCTGACATCAGCCAGTCGAGAAAAGAGGTGCCGTGTTTATACAGCGGGGATGTTAATTCTGACGCACTCCAACTCGGGAATGCAGATTGTTAAGTAACTCCGAATAGCTGCTATGTTTGCGTGCAGCCTCATGTTCCCAACTTGCATGGCATCCAAATGACGCCACAAAGTGCTCGTGTTCCCACCAGGCAGGTGGGAGCTGCTGCACAGACACAGTGCCCACGGCCAGGAGAGTTTGCGTTAGCTCTTCATGGTAGAGGACCAGCAGCTGTGGCCCAGACCTTGGACCAGATCAACTTTCTCTACTACAACTGGAGAAGAAACCTTTGTTTGCTGGGGATATTGTGAACAACGTGATGATTATGAGAAGTTCCTCCTACTCAGAGCCCTGCAGCAGCTCCTCTGATCGATATATAGCAGACTGTGAACGACAAATCAATACATAGTTTAGGTCACTGCTGAGACCCAGCCTATGGGGTTTGCTCCATACAGTGAACTTTGCTGCATTTTTATGCAGCTGGAGGAAGAGTGGGGATTGATCCATCCTGTGCTGGATTGATTTTGGAGCTGGCTGCTGAATTCAGAAATCATATTAAATATCTGCAGCACATTCGGTCGTCGTTTCCACCGGAGGTAGCTCCCAGCTTCTATCTAACACCCCTTAGGCCTGTCTCTATCCTCTCCACATATCCCACTTACCATTACGTACCAGTTTATATAGGACATGATTTCATAGTGACGTGAGAGTTTTCCAGGTCTTCACTAACTCACTGCCCAAAGATACGTGGCAGAAGTGGGCCCCATCATGCTCAAGGTAGGTCAGGCTGGGGGTTCAAGGCAACCAAAGCTAATGCACTCAAAATAGCCTGGCAGACACTTGTGGTCCTCCTTGTTGCCGGGGTTGGAATGGGGCTGGCAGTGGTCGGAAAGGTCAGGTGTAGAGGATGAGACCACTGGGGCTTTGTTCAGCACGGGAATAAGGCTGCAAACCCGGTGGATCGTACTGGTTTTCATGTCCCTGTGTGTGTGTGGGATAAATGGTGGTGTGAGGTGCTTCCAAGGCATCTGGGCATTGTGGGTAATTCCCTATACACCTGAATCCCTGGCTGGTTTCTCAGCCATGTGGAGGACCTGGCTCAGAGGTCTCTGGACCCCTACCCTGCTCAGGACCAAGCTGAGACTGGCTGGGTGTGCTGGCATGGGAAAGGTGCGTTAAGCACATCCTGGCTGAAGGATGACATCTGAGTCGGACAGTTCTGAGCTCGTTGACACCTGGTACCCAGCCTCTTCAGTAGTGCAGGGTGAAGGTCCCAGGGAAGCCATGGTCATCTCCCAACAGACAGGTCATCTTGTGGAGGGGCCCGTTCTCTGCTCTGAAAACCTCACAGTTGTATCTTGCAGTGCTCAACCCCATGAAAATTTTGGGGAGAAGCTAAAAATTCAAAGTCTGATGACACCAGACCTGTCTCCTACCAGCCAGGGTGGTTTGGGATGGGGTTGTTGCTTATTTGAGAGACTCTTTCTGGATCCAGGTGCTTACTTTGGGTTGGCTTTTACCTCCACTCTCATATCTGTTCCTGTGTTGAGCAGAAGCAGAGCAAGCTTGGCCTTGGCATGGGTGGGATGGCCCCTGTTGGTGTGTTAAATGTATTCCTTGTGCTGCAGAGAACAAGAAGTCCAACGAGGAGAAGCAGAGGGAAGAGGAGCTAGTACAGCAGATACATAAGCTGGTGGAAACGCGGGATTTCCTGGTGGATGATGTGGAGTTTGAGAGGCTCAGGTAACTGAGTGCAGTTTATTCCTTGCACTGAGGACAGTGCAGTCTGTCCTCTGATCTTATCATGCCTTGCCAGATGCTCCTGGTTGCCTTGCTGCTCCTTTCCTGGGTGATAACCGATCTCTTTGTCACAGGGAAAGGGAAGAAGATAAGGAAATGGCAGAGTTCCTGCAAAGTAAGCTCTCCAAAAGCTACCTCCAGAAAGCAAGTAGGTGGTTGATGAGTTTTACATCTTGCATGGAACGTCCCTGGCAGTTTCCCTCCTTTCCTAAGCACTCTGTCTCCAAGGTTTCATTGCTCTGCATGGGGCAAGCTTACCTGGAGACAACATGTTGCTGGAGGACCATGTGGGGACATGGCAACTTGGGGATGCTGGTGCTTGAGATCACATTGTGGAAACATCCCGAATGGGTACAGATATTGTGCCTTCATTTCCCTTCCGGCATTTCCCAGCCACCACGTCCTGTGGGAATGGGGAGGGGTAGGTGTCCTTTTATGGCTGATGTTCTTCTGGCGCTTTCCAACCAACTCCTTACATTTCATCACGCCATTACCTAAGGTCACAAGTTGTGGTATCCATCCTGCCTCTGATGGCATGCTACCCTCTTCCTTGTGCCTCCACCATTGCTGGAGGAACACCTCCCCAGTGCGGTGGGAGGCATTTCCAGCCCAGGATCCCTGTGCCTGTGTCCCGGCTGCGGACACCCACAAAGTGCACATAGTCATGTGTCTCCTGGATGCGGGAGCTCATGCCCAGCTGTGGGTCTGAGGATGGGCAGCATCTTAGCCCCGAAAGGACCTCTAAGAAGAAGCGATGGGCCTATGTCCTTATCACCAGGCAGAAACCGATTTCTCTTTCCATAGCTCCTGTCAAAGAGAAGAAGATGACTTCCAGAGGACAGCAAACCTCCGCACCATACGTGACCAAAACAGGCCTCACCCTGCTCAAGGAGTGCTGTGGCTTCACCTGCTCCATCATGTAGGCCAGCCTCCAGCTCCTCTGCACAGGACATGACCATGGTAGTGTGTATGTCCCAGGTGTGCTGAAACAGCCAAGTACTTCTGTGGGGTGGGTGAACGTCAGTGTGTCACAGATGACATGCATGGCTCCTGGTGCTGCAGACGTGGGTTATGAGAGACCACCAGGCTGCAGCCCTGTTCTAGCGGGGCTTTCATGGGGGAAATGTGCTGGAGCCCCACAGAGTCCTGGGAGAGGGGCTGGAAAGGAAACAGCAGTGGTCATGGGTGGGAGAAGGACAAGAAGACAGAGGGAATTGGGTGGAGGAGGAAGAGAGATGGAGGGCAGGGAGGAGCAGGGCCAGGCACGCTGCAGGTAGCGTACCCTAGGCACCAAGTTATCTCCTTGTAAGCACGTAGAGGAGGGAGTTATCGGTCAAATGTTCCACTGCTATGCACATGTTGTGCTCATGGAGTTACCCCCCAATGCCTTTAGCTTCTCATAGTATCGTCTCTGAAAACCTAAGAAGCCATCAGGCCTTTCAGTCCCTGAGGATCCTCAAGTGCCTTCTCCTGCCTGCTCCTTTCATCAGGTTGCAGTTAAATCACTGTCATCTGCTGACAGCCACAGGTGGCCAACCACAAAGTGATGCATCTATTATTTTTAAAACAGTTTGCTAAGGGCCAGGCTGTGTCCATTGTGCAGGACCATCCTCTGCCTGCCGAGGGGCAACCGGCCAGTCCCCGTCCATTTGCCAGCGGCTTGAGACATAAACTCATTCTAAACGTTGTCACTTTGTAGAAGTCTTAAGGAGTGGCAGACCCATAGAGTGTGGCTTGGTGTGGACTTCCCCACTCTACTCCAGGAGGAGGCTGAAGCAACCAGGCTCATAGAGATGGTTGGCTGGATCCCCACTGGACCAGCTCTGCCTGGCTAAAGCTGCTTCCCTACTCTTATGCCCGTGCATGACAGTGCTCCACAGCACACACTGCCGAGATTGGTCTTTATGGGGTGTAGACAAGTCAAGGAAGGCCTAAACAGCTTGGTATGGGATGGAGCAAAGGCTAAACTGGTGATAGCTGGTGAGCTGAGCTCTTGCCAGCGTGTGGTGAGGACACAGGTGAAGCAAGTCAACAGCTAGATGAAGTTATGTCTATAAGGATGTGCTTTAATACAGTTGAAGTTAAATTCTGTACTCCAGTACCACATATCTGAGTCCAGACCTTAGAGGTCATCACAGGGCAGCTGGCAAGGAGGCGAAACCACCCGCCCACTGAGCTCCCACCTTCCTCCATGCCTGGGCTCCAGGGGGTGATGAGTGTGGCCAAAGTGGAATGCTAGGTCCTACCTGACAGCTTGTGTGACAGGCACTGTGTAAGAGGAAGATGATGGTAATGAAGGTCCAGTGGGTTGTAGTCTCTGTGGGAGGGAGACCCTTAATACTGCTGCACAGTCCCATTGTGGCAGGTGGCCTGACACACAGGACTTGGTCTTGTTGGCATTAGGCAGTCTATAACGGAGGGCTGGGTCTCTAGCCATTGGAGAAGGGAGGCACCAAGAGGATCCCATGGTTGCAACCCATGGTTTCCTCTCTCTTGCCTTTCTTGCCCAGGTCTCCAGCCAGAGTCCACAATTTACTCTCCTCTGAGAGTTTCAACTTCCCGTCATTGTTCATGCTTCCCACTGCAGCACCACTACCAAGAGACTTCCCAAGCAGGCTGGTGCAAGCTTGAATGATGGCATGTGTCCTTGGTGCCACGTCAACGGTCGTCTCCTCCATGACATCAACAAACACCAAATTCCACCCGAGCTCAGCTTGGAAGAGGTGTGTGCAGCAGCGGCCAGCGAGTCCATAGCAAGAAGGACTGGTTCAGTCCTCCACCTGGACAGAGTAATAAAAAAAGCACTGAGAGCTAATGTTGGAAGAACATTGTGCTCCGCCATCCAAGACATGCTGTGGCCACAGATGATGTCTCATTCTTAGCCTTGTACCACCTTGTGAGTCTCTGTGGGGTGACACCTGAGGACTCTTGGTGGGGAATATCTCTGGTCTGGGTTTCATTGTGTTTGCATCGATTTTGTTGCAAGGTGCTCTATGGCTCAGGGTAGAGCTGAGCACAGCGTGAAGGACAGTCCCCTGAGCAGGCTGAATGAAGGGCTAATTCTTGTGAAGTTATCACTTGAGCACAGACCTGGTGTGTTGAACTATGGGCAGATGAGTTGTTTCCCCCACCTCACTGTTACTGGATTTTCAACTTCCAGAAAAAGGAGGGAATTAAGGAGAAAAATTCAGAACAGGGCAACATGCAGAAGGAAATGAAAACCGAATAGGAGACTGGAAAAGTGCCAGGGAGGCAGAGACAGCACGTGAAAAGACACTCTCACTGACAGGACGGCATCCAGTCCTGCCCTCCAGTGTCCCATCCACCACCTCTGGGCTTGGCACCATGAGCTGGACATAAAGTCCTGTGCAGAAGATTCATGGCACCCTGAGGTCACCCAGTGTCTCAGTTCCTGTTGTCCCTTCTGAGCATCCACCCATGTTGAGGTGGCACAGCCAGAGCTGCTAATGCCCATCACAGCAGGACAGGCATTCTCCTTCTCACTGGTGCCTCTCACATCTCCCGCTCCTGCCCTGTAGGCTGCTATGGCTTCACTGGGTGTCCTGGGGTGGCCTCCCATTTGGGTGGCTGCACAAGAGCTCTGGCTGCCTTCTGGTCACCCTCTGGCCAAAATGCAGATTCCTCCAGCTCAGTCCTGGTGCAGCTTGCTGTAGGGTCTTGAGATGGTGTTCCTGTCTGGGCCACTGTCCAACATGCCCATGCCAGTGAGATGGTCACAACCCATTTGGCTCTTTCCATTGCACCTAATAGCACATTCATCCTTATAAAACACAATGCAGGTGTGATCCTCCCTAGTGCAATGCCATCAGCAGCTCCAAGTTCCTCCTGCACTGCCAGAAAACCCAGCATGTGGGAACCTGTTCTCTAACCTTTGCAGGGGGGTTTCCATGCACTTGTCCTTCCTGAGCAATCTCCTCCCTGTATGGATCTTACCAGCAGCCAGAAAAGTCCACAAACTAAACCAGTCCCTCTGTACGCTCACAGATCAGGGTGCAAGGCCCGAGTGGGCTGACATGACCTGGTCATCTCTAGCAAACTTGACCCTGCTTTGGTTCGTGTCACCTCTGAGTTGACTTCAATGGTCTCAGTCTGAAGCCTGGTTACTTTGTGCTGCTTATTGTTAATGTCCTGCAGCATCCTACAACCACCACCTGCCAGTTCCTGCTACTCCTCTTTCTTGGGGAAGGCTCCACTGTGGGCTGGAGGAAGCATCTTGTAGATCACAGGGGCAAATCAAGTCGCAGAGAGCTCCTCTCTGCTTTGCCAGCCCCATGTAATGGAGTGAGGTGCAGTACACAGGTGGGGCTGTTGTCCAAGCAGGGGTGACAGGCTGTCATCAGTAGCATCCTTCCTGGAGCTGACGGGACAGATTGGACCACTCACTCCCTGCTCTTCTGGAAACTGTCCAGTGGCTGTCTTGCTGGGTCACTGCAGTCACACGTGGTGCAATATGGGTGTTTGCTTTGGTCCACACAGACCAAAGGCTCAAGACTGAGAAGGTCCCCTCTCTGTCCTGGCCTTCCCCAGAGTCTTCCTGGGAAGGGTGAGTAACTAAGCCAGTTTGGTTGGCTGCACTGAGAGGGAGCCAAAGGCAAGAAAGAGCCCTTGATTCAAAACTTGCTCCTCTAACTCATCCCTACCTCCACCTCACAAGTGACCAAGACCCTTCAGCTGCTGAGGATGGCCAGGGGAGACGGGCAAGGTCCTGGCCTGTTTTGGTCTGTGGTTGCTGGCTGTGTTTGTGTCCCGTCATGGAGAAGGGGACAGGCTGCCGTCCTGGTCACACGATTCTAATTGGCCTCTGTCTTATCTGACGGCAAAGGTGCGCAGCACGCGGGAGCGACGCTGTTTCATGTGCATTGATTTCAACCCAAACAAATAAACACCTGTTGGAAGCTTGGTTCGTAGATATTTTCCCCACCTGGGATCTTTGCAAAGACATGTCTCAGGTGGTGTCACAGCAGGGTGGCTGAAGTGGAGCAGAAACAAGATCCTAAAAAGTCAGACTGGACTGTGGAGTTCCCTGGTATTGCAGAAGTACGGAGCAGCTCCTGATATCCAACAGCTCAAGACATCCAACCGTTCCATTTCTGGCTCGTGACATAACATCTCACTTTTGGGCCATACTGAAAACACTTGGAAAGGCAAGAAACTGCCTTCCTGGGTCCCCTCTCAGGAGTCTCATCATCCTTTAATGCTCAGAGCCCTGCACTCTTTTGATGTATTTATTCACTGGCAACAGTCCTCACCAAGCCTCAATGGGACTGTTTATAGAGGGGCTGTGGAACATCAAATGTCTTCTATATGTGACACTTTGCTTAATGGAGCACGGAAGGGGGTCTGGCTGCACCATCTCTTCTCTTGTCCCCTTGACTCTCCCCCTCCTGTATCTCACCCACCAGATGCTCCCAGGAGGACGAGACTGGCAGGCCTGCAAACTGTAGGGTCTCATGATTTTTGGTGTTTCCTGTCCTTGAGATGGGTGATTAAAGAACATAGGAGAGGCATCTCATGGTAGACATGCTGGAGAAGACAAGGAGGTGGGAGATGGTCTGAGTAGGAGCAGAAAGGCAGGACAGTCTGTGCTTTGCTGGGTCTTACTGGTTTTGTAGGTCCAGGGAAGCTTGCAGTCACTCACAGATGGGATGTGCTTTTATGCCAGCGACTGCTGAGAGGGGACCACAAGCTCTGGCACCCGCATCTTCTCTTGGCTCAGGTGGCTGGAAACTGCATGTTCAAAACCAACGTTCTAATTTGGGTTTAATAACTCCCATGTCTTTGCCATCTGGCACCCAGTGGTGCTTGGCATGCCAAGTCCTGGATAAGTGCTAATCACGGGGTTAACAAGCCAGTAAAGTCTTCTGAAGTCACCACTGAAGACAGTGGTCAGTGCTAGCACAGGGTTGTCCCTGTGCCTCCTTGCAAGGTACCTAAGAGGGGAGGTGGCGGGTCTCTAGGTGAGAGCACCCTGAGGGATCTGGAGCCCGTGCTCTGTGTCAGATCATGTCCCTGTCACTCGGTCTGCATGGTGGACACTTATGGGCAGAAGCCCCTCGGGATGGAATCCCACCATCGCTGCTGGGGCAGAGCTGCCCCACAGAGCAAAGCAGAGCAGTCAGCTCTGGCGTGGCTCGCTCATGCCCACGCTGATGGAAGAGCAGCCTGCTCTGGAGGACATGTTGACAGAGTCCAGATTAAACTGCTACTCACATCTCAGTGTGCTGGGGGTTTTCCATCAACAAGAGGCAAAACAGACTGTAGATTTAGCCAATACTTTAATCATCTCTTCTCTGTGCCAAGAGAAAGGAATCTTACCAAAAAACCCACCCAAACCCAAAAAGCACAATGCAGACCAATCCAAACCCTGCAATTCCCTGAGGAGAAGGCAGGTTATGAACACAGGAAACCTTGTTTATTACACAGAGCACCGCAGAACTGCAACCCTGATACCTGCTTAGGTAATTTTAGCCTTTGCTTCCATATCCCACGGCATCATGAGTCACACCAGTTTCGCTTTGCTCAAGAAAGTGAACAGAATCATAGAATGGCTTGGGTTGGAAGGGACTTTTAAAGGTCATCTAGTCCAACCCTTCTGCAGGGAGCAGGGACATCTACAACCAGAGCACGTTGCTCAGAGCCCCGGCCATCCTCACCTGCAATGGTTCCAGGGATGGGGCAGCGACCACCTCTCTGGGCCAGTGTTTCACCACTCTCATTGTAAAACATTTCCTCTTTTTATCTGGTCTAAGTCTCCTTCTTTTAGTTTAAAACCATCACCCTTGTCCTGTCCCAACAGGCCCTGCTAAAAGTCTGTCCCCAGCTTTCTGACAGGCCCCTTGAAGTCCTGAAAGGCCACCAGAAGGTCTCCCTGGAGCCTTCTCCTCTCCAGGCTGAACCAGCCCAACTCTCTCAGCCTTTCTTCATAGGAGAGGTTGTTCCAGCCCTCAGGTCATTTTTGGGGCCCTAGAACCGAGCTGGTAGGAACTGCATCTTTGCGATGCTCAGGACACTGCTCAGGCAGTGGGTCCTGCCATCTCCTCTGCTGGTGCTAAGCTCCCTGAGCCATCAGGAAGGCTCCAGAAAGTAAGAGAAGGGGAGCATGGTGGATAGTCCAGGAAAACCTGGCAAACCTGATAGTCCCTTCTCTGGAGCAGGTCTCTGGGACCAGCCCAGCCACAGCTTGGCATCTTCTGGCATCTTGCAAGTGATGAGAGCAGAGCTTGTCTCTCTGCTAGGATGAAGATGCCTTGGTTGGTTTTGTCCTAGCTTGGAAGAGAGAGTTTCCTTCCTTTCCCACTTCCCAAGGAAAAGGAAGAGGAAGAATGAAATGTGTTTCATAGGCTGGAGCAGCTACTCAACTCTCTCTCTACCACTATAATCCCTGGCTGCCCTTCCAGGCAAGCCTGACCGATGATGTCTTCACCCCAGTTATGACAGTGTCGGTGCACGCTAAAGGGGTCCCCTTTACCCCATAGGCACCATCTCTTGCCAAAGCTTCTTGAAGAGGCATCTTTGCGGGCTCTGAGTCGTGTGAGGCAAGGTGAGGAACTCGGGCTATTTAGACATCTCGTAGCCATCCAAGGCTGCAGAGGAGCATCCGCATGTGCTGCAGCTTCATGTTCAGCACGGTGAGGGCTGCTGGGGCTGAGCAGGGGCAGAAAGGACAACAGGACCAGTCAGGAGCACAGGTCTTGGCCTTGGAGTAGAGCTGTAAGGGACACGCTGAGTGTGAGGTACTGGCTGACAGATGGACAGTCAGGCCCAGTCTGATTAATGAAAGGAAGGAAATAGATCAAAACAGATCAGAAAGTGCTGGTTGGACCAATGTGTCTCACTGTCTTTCTGGCCTGTGTTGAAGGTTCCTTAGAAGAACCCAGCTCCAGCTCAGGCACCCAGATAAGAGATAAGTCTCCAAACTGGCCAGCACTCAGTGTCCAAAGGACTTCAGGAAACCTGGCCCATCAGTCTGTTCTCTCCATAAGACCAGTCTGGAGACAACCGTGCCCTCAGACCATCACCACCAGAGTAGCAGGCTCAGAGCTGCAGCCCCTTGTCTTCCTCAGCGGCTAGGCAGAGCTGCTCCTCTCCCATTAGCTCCCATTAGCTCCATCCTGCCACCAGTGAGACGCATCAAAAGGGGTGAGGGGGTGGCTGTGGGTGGAAGGAGAGGGGACAGCTGAGTCACCTCTCAGGATGGATGTAAATGCTCCCGGTCCCTTTGGATATGTCACTGCCGAGACAAGAGGCAAGGGCACAAACGCACAAACATTGTCTCTGCTGGGATGAGTCATGAGTTGACTTTTCAAGTGCAGGCAGCAGCTCTTGGTAGCATCACTAGTGCCTCTACAAGACATTTACCAACCTCTGGGACCCCTGAGGGCCTCAGCAGTGTTCACTCTCTCTTGCTTGTTTGCTTTCTCTCTCTTCTGCTGATGTGTGTTTGGTCTCAAAGAACAGTTAAGCAAGGCCAGCATCCAAGGATGCTGCTGACTGTGGGGTGAAGGCTCCTAGATCCAGCCCTGGCACAGAGAGCTGCTGTCTCTGAGGAGGTGACATGCTCCTCTTGAGGCCCAGTTCTGAGGCTGAGCACTGAATCACTCCATGCAAACAAAAAGTAATATATTTGCTTCCCATTGAGAAATCAATTTTCACTGGCCTGAAGTGCTCTGCACCACCTGCCTCTCAAGGCCACCTCCGTGGGCTCAGCCATGGTGGAGAGTGGAGCCAGGCTGAACCTGTCTGCTTGCTGGAGAAGGAGGCCCAGGCATGGCAGCGGAAAGAGAAGGGTGTGCCTTTCAGGATTTGAGGGAAGTTCGTCCCACGTGAGGAATCACTGCAGACCCACAGCCACCATGTAGGGTCTTTACCAAAGGCAAGGGACTGTGTCCCACTTACCCTTACCTTATCTCTTCTTCATCCCTCTTATACCCCCTGAGCATTTCCCCACAACCATCAGCTTCTGTCCCTAAGCCATGGTCCGCTCTGTTGATGTGGCAACTGAATACCTCTCCTTCTGGATGGCCAACAAGTAAGAAACCAACCTCTTCCCAACTCTGTCATTCACCTTTTGGGTGACCCTGGGCTCCTCTGTGCTGCTCCTGCTCCCAGACTGGGCACCTCTTTGGTGGGTGGGAGAGACCACTGGGCCTCTTCCTTGGCCCCTGTGGTCCTTGGAGCAAAGTCTGTGTAAGTACACACCAAGCAGAGCAGAGCCCAGCCCACAGTACTGGTTTCATCATGACTTTTTCAGGACGTGAATCTGGGCTCCTGCCACAAGAAGTAATATGCCTCTTGGCAAATGTCAGCACCGTGGGGCTCTCAACCCACTGGAAGTTGTTAATGTCAAGGCTCTCAGTGCATCCATGGGCTTTGCCACCCTGCCTGGAGTTTGGTTGCCTGTGCTCAAGGCCAGCTCTGATGTGGGACTGCCATGTAACCTGGGATCAGGCTCCTGGAAAAACAGGGAGTGAGAAGGTGCTATGTGGAGCCTTCACTGGAGCTTCCCCTGCTTTGCTCGGGAGCTGCATTTACGCTTAGATCCTTGCCCTTGGTCCTTGCCTTGCTGGTAAGCCTGTGCCCAGCCTTGTCCCTGGCTGATTCTCACTTTGTCTTGCTGACTTGACTTTCCGGCATCACCTTAGACCTGACTCATCACTGCAGACTAACGTAGGAATCACTTGACACAGCCCTGAAGTTTCTTACCTTTCTGGTATGAACCCAAACTTCTCTGCTCTTGCTCGCAAGCCACAGGCCAGTGTCCTGTGGGTGAGAACATCCTCCTGACTGCTTCGCTGTCACCTTAGCTCCTTCCCTTGAGGAGCAGCCCACTCTTGCCCCTCCCTGACAGTTATTATCCAAATGAACATAATACAATCATTCCAGTGTAGGCACATGGTGGCTGCGTAAAGTTGCAGCAGCTTTTACTTTTCCTTGCCAGCTGAAATGCAAACTGCCACTCACCTCCCACTGCTCTGGGGATCTGCTCAGAAGAACACAGGGCTCGTCGTGGCCTACACTGCATTTACATGTCAAGGTTTCCTAAAGAAATGAGCTCTTCTTTCACATATAGCAGCTGAGAAGCAATTACTGCCCTTGCCTCTGCAATGGAGGCTTTCACCGTTGTTTTCTTCTGCGCTGGCATCACACTGAGGACACTGCATGGGTCCATTTTCTGCTGATGGATGGTATCTCGCTAAGCTTCAATGGCCCAACATGGGTCTGAGCTCAGAGACCTGAGGGAAATGGGGTTTCCTGGAGGAGTGCTTGCTGAGACCTCACCTAAGGTACTGTGTTTCTAATAGCGTTTATTCCTATGAATCCCAGCTTGCAGAGACAGCAGACACAGAGGGAGCATCCTCTGCACCAAGTGTTCCCAACCCAAACTCATCCTCCCTGTTTCCCAAACAAGCACCCAGCACCAGCTCTGGGCTGCATCTGTTTTCCTTGCCTCTCATGAAAGCAGAGATCTGGGGAAGGGAAGGGGTTAATCTGTGCTCCCCTCACTCTTGGAGCTGCCTGAGCAAGCCCCAGGCATTATAAACATGGACCAGCCAGACTTGGGCTTTCCTGGAGGATGCATTAACTAAATCCATTGGCTCAGGTCAGGAGCAACTCCTGGAGAGAAGGGAGCAAGAGCATGTCATCGGTGGTCTCTTGCCTTAAAGCCTGTAAGCTTATGTCACTGGGTCCTTGGTGCATTAAAAGGTCCTCCCCAAAAGACCTTGAACTTGGCCTGAACTCCATAGTGTGTCTCCAGAGCCACTTTTAGCCAGTCCTCTTGTTTTGTGTTCACCATGTCAGCACTATGAGGAACAGCTGGATGCTCGGTGCAATAGCTTTGGCTGGTTCATCCTTCACTGCTATCCGTTCTCCACACTTTCCCCAGCAGCTTGAGGGGGAAGGTGAGTTTTAGTATGTAGCACATGGCTGTGCAGAGAAATCCACAGGTATGCTGGGTGTCGTGATGGAAACTCTCTAAAGCTCTCCCAAAGCACAGTCCCACCACCCCATTGTGACATCCCTCTCAAATAGCTCAGAGCTTAGGCTGAGTGGGACGTCCAAACGTGAACACTATTTCAGACTCTTCCTACTTGCAGGGACACTATCTCCTGCAGCCCAATGGGGTGAAGCTGTGGGACAGAGGTGCTCTGATGTTCCCAGTCCTCTCAGAAAATGAAAAAACATCATAAAATATTTGGTTATTTTTAATAGTATAAAAAATGTCAGGAACTGCGCAGGACAGAAGAGCCAGAAAGGTATTCATACACCTGTGAAGGTATTCATAAACCTGTGAAGGTATTCATAAACCTGCGAAGTTTCAGCTTCACAGGTGTAACCCATGGTGGAGTCTACAACATCTGTAGGGCCCTCTGTCCTCCTCTTTCCCTTCCCACCCTGCTGAGCCTTTACTGGCAGAGCAGGCCATGTTGTCACCTCCCTTATAGCCCTGTAGGCATAGCTGCTTTCTGGTGGTTCTGCATGTCCTTCTTGTTCACCTCCATAGAGATGTCTGCAAAGTCTTTGATAAACTGCTGAATCTAGGGTGGAGAAGAGAGATGACAGGGCTCAGAGCAGGGTTGGGAAGAGGAGGCAGAGGGGAGCTTGTTGGCCTTTTTTGGGGGGGGAAATTTCACCCACCAAACTAAGCAGGAGGATATGGCATTTCCCTTGATGGATCTGCACCACCAGAATGGGCTTCTGTGGGTGAGTCTGAGTTCAGGGCAAGGATGAATGAAACCAAACCTTGGGCGTGGGTTGATCTGCATCCCCTGCCCCAGACCACCTGGGTCCCACTCTGTCTGCCCCCACAGGGACCCACACCCTGCTCCACCTCCTCAGATGAGACAGGTTTGCCTGGTGTCCTCTGCCCATTCCCCATTGCCAAGAGAGCCCCCAGTTTGAAAAGGAAGGTGCTTGTTGAGCACATTGATTTCTCTGGGCTCTCTCCTCTCTTTGGGCGGCTGAGGGTTGTTACTGCTCCACTTTCGGGGCGGGGAGAAGGGGTCTGGCTTGGCTTTACCACGTTCAGCTGTCTGTGGCTGTCATCTGCTGGCACATTCTGGTTTGCTTTCAGCTTCATGCTCATGCACTGGAAGAAGTTGAGAATGGCCATCTTGATGATTCCCAGTTTCTGGGTTTTCTTGGCAGTTGTATCCTGGATGTTGGCCCAGCAAGTCTCCTGAGAGGAGAGAAGAGGAGACATGTAGCATGGGGAATGCCCCAGCAAAGATGCTGCTCCAGCATCTCCTGGCTTGGAGACCCTAACCTCTACACTCAGCTAGGAAGAACCAGGGCTGTGCTGGAGGTAGTTCAGCTTGGTGTGGTGGAAGCAGATCCAGGAACCACCACAGCTGCTCTTGCCCCACAAACCTCCTCATCTCTCTGCCAGCTCCTGCAGGTCCTCCCTGCAAGCCCCATGTGCACTCCCCACAGCAGGGCTGGCTGATACCCTGGGAGCAGCACATCCCACTGCCACTCTCCAGACCAGGTCCTTTCCAGCTTTGCCCAATGGGGCCCAACTCTTGGGGCATCCAGTAAGGGAATTTGGCAAGGCCCCCTCAGAGTGATGCAAAGGGAGCAGAGGGCAGCAGAGCTGAGGGCATTTCTGCAGACTGGGCGCTGGCAACACATTGACGTGCCTCGTTACAGCCCAGTTTACCACCAGTCTGGTCACTTTTGGACTGATAAGGAGGGAGGAGAAGGGCTGAGCCCTGGTGGGTAGATGCTGTGCAAAGGGTGAAAGGAAAGAACAAAAACCAGCAAAACCAACTTCACGCTGAGGCCTGAGCCATGAATGGTGGAGACCACGAGACAATACTACACTGAAGCCACATTCCAGGAATGATGCTGCAAGGAATGCTGAATGGAAATGAGTATGACCAGCCTAGACAAACCCAATGGGCACGTGGTGAAGTATGCTTGGGCTTTGTGTCAAGGCTGACATCCCCAAGGCCTGGTTAGCTGATTCCTTTTGACTATGAGTTCAAGCAAGACTTGAAAGACCACAACAGCTTTTTGAGGGCCTTGTTTTAACCACCAATGTAACCTGCTCCAGACCTGGTCTATCATTCTTCATTCTACAACCCCTTGGAGAGGCAAAATTAGGTATCTCCTCCAACCACAAAGGCTGCTACTGGGCCTTGCCATGACCTCATGGCTTAGGGGTGAACTGTCAACTGGTCTTGACAGAATCAGGCCTTGGAGATCTTCCCCTGCTTGCCCCATTTCCTCACCCAGAGGAGGACATCCTTTTGAGCCTGGTGAAAACGTAGCTGGAGCTCCACCAACTCATTTTTGTACCGCAGGATCTCAGCTTTTTTATTTCCTGTGTCCAGGAGCACCTTGGCTTGCTCAGACATTTCCTTGTGCCCCTGTTGTGTCTGCAGCAGGTCCTTGCGCATCCTCTCCAGCGTCTTGTAGTGCCAGATGACTTCCTGGATCTCCTCAGACTGCAGCACAAGACAGTAATTCCTGGTGTTAGTATTCTCCTTGCCCTTCCCTCATCATGATGGCAAGTCTCATGCTGTTTGGCACCAGCTGAAAGATCTTCCCTTCTTGACAAGACTATTGCCCTAGCTGGTTTGTGAGCATCAGCACATTGCCTGTATGATGACATCCCCCTGCACCAGCCAGTCCCAGAGCTGTCGCTGCCATAAGTGAGGGGAGATATTGCACCTCTTCCCCAGGTGAGCAGTGCTCCAACAGAACACAAAGCACAACTGCAACTGCCAGCGCAGGGTCACCTAGACATGGGGCAGCTGGGCCTGCAGGAGCACAAGTGATGCATGGAGTGATGCCCGAGCATTCTTGAGAGAGGAGATAGATTTTTTGACAACTACCTGAGTTCCCATTCCTGGGAAGCCCTTCAATTCTCCCAAACCATCAATGTGACATGGAACAGTGACACAAAGGGGTCCCCATTCCCCTCGGCCCTGTGCTTTCCCCCCTTCTAACAGTTTTCCTTTGGTTTTCTCAAGCCTTCACCTCCTTTTCTGGTTCTCCTCCCCTAATTCTGTTCCCCTTGACTCACCTTGGTTGCAGGGAGCCTTTTTCCATCCTATATGAGGTCTCTGGGCTTGACCAAGTGTTATGATTTCCCTGGACTTGCTTTATCTCCTCTAGGTTTAACACCCACGTAAGGCCCAACTCGAGGCCATGATCTGTCTCTCTCATGTCCAAACTCACCTGTGAGATCTTCACCACATCCTCCAGGTATCTGTTGAAGATGGAGTACTTCTTCTGCACTTTGTTGCAGAGTTTCTGACGCTTATTTCTCATGGCTTCCAGTTCCTTCTTGGCTCTCAGAAGCTCAGTCTCCTTTTGCATCATCCTCACTTTGCTGACTTTATTCAGAGCTTGGATTGGCATCTTACAATTTTCCTGGTGATGTTTCCCACACCAACACCACACATACACACACACAGAGGGAAAGGAAGGCAAGAGAAGATGGAGCTAGGTCACTCAACAGCACTGGGAGGAGATACCTTTACAGAGGAGAAACCATTACTGGAGCACCCCTGGGAGCATTTTCACCCCCTGTTCACCAGGGCCATTCCTCTTGCATTGACCCTTCTGTCTTGGAGATAGGTCCCTGGGAGGGCACTCTGGTTTTCAGATCTATTGGTATCTGTCCCTGGAAGACACCTGAGTGTCAACAGTGGGGACAGGCTGAGACCCTTCTTAGAAGATGTCTGGGGCCCTCAGGAGATCACACTGGTGCAGGAGAAGCTCTCTCCTGCCCAAGCCCTACCAGGGCTTTCCATATCCATGGTACAAAACCCCGTGCCCTGCCAGTCCTGTTCCTCACACCTCCAGGCTCAAGGGAGGCTTGGACAGATGTGGTGGCCCAAGACTGTCTCTCCAAGGGAGGGGAGGAGGTGGTGGTGCAGCTCAGGGTCACGTCAGCTGAGCTGATCAGGGGCAGGTGTACCTTCAAAATCCTTTCCAATTTCTCCATGTGGATTTTCAGCTGAGCCTCCTTGGCATGGAGGTCCTTCCACCGGCAGGTTATGTCCTTCATCCTCATCCTGAATGCCTGACAGCACCAGAGCAAGGGTGACATGGCTGCCTGCACCCTGAGCCAGTCACCTGCCCACTGCTGCCCTCAAAAAATCCACAAGCCCTCCCAACCATGCCGCAGCACCCTCCCATCTTTCTCACCTCCTCCTTCATCTCCAGAGCCTTTCGCATCTGTTGGGCTTGTTTCTTCTTCTCCTGGAGGTGAATAAATGAAGACACGTAGCCCTCCTCTGTCAGTTTGAGTTTCCTGCCAGAGAAATTACCTCAAGTTTCCACACTGGGTCCAGTCCGTTGGCAGGGTGTTGGGTTGCTCTGCACAGTCCCAGGTAGGGGTGGCGAAGCAAAGCATCCTAACACTGTCTCAGATCCCAGCTGGCAGCATGGCATCCCCAGTCCTCCCCAGTGGGGATCCCACTGACAGAGCAACGGGGTGTTACAGGGAGGAACAGAGCTGGGGAAGGGAGGTGCAAGAGGAGACTGAAGTGGTGGAGATAAGGCTTGGGAGTTTGCCATGGTGCGAGGGGGAGATACATGGAGGAGAGGATGGAGGGTATGGAGGTGGGTGGAGGAGCCCCCTCACCTGAGCAAGGACAGGAGGTTCTCCCTGTACTGCTTGAGGAAATAGGCCGACAGGTCCTCATCATCCATGGTGGCCATTGCTCCAGCCTGACCAGCAGGGCCCAGAGAGACCAGGTCCTCCTGGCACTGCTCCTCTCCCAGACCAGCCCAGGAGCTGCCCTGCCAGACCAAGAGTTTCGTGATGCATAGGAGAGGCAGCTGGCCAGGAGATCAGCCTCTGGGTGCCTCTTGCCTCTGCTTTCCCAGGATCTTTCCTGCTCCAGTCATACCTGTGGCCACTGGCTGTTTGTGGCCAGCTGGCATGGAACGGTGACCAGGGACACCTGGAAGATGCTTGGGCGGTTACTTGGCAACTGGGGCAGAATGGTGCCGCCACACCAGGGAGGGGACTCACCACCATGTCCAGGGGCAGGACCCTTCAGCACTAAAGGAAAGCTGAACATATTCACATTTCTTGCCCTTCCTCTCATTTTCTCTGGTTCTTCCTTTGCTAAAAATCAGCCTGTGTGTCCTGTGGCCTCAGCTGTCCTGGGCAGGTATTTCAGTGGCCCCGACATTCACATCCTGCTGTCTCAGAAATCGGGGCAGGAGCTTGCTCCTTCTCTCCCAAAACACCAGATGGAAAGACAGTTAAACTGAGGCTCATCCTCAGGGATATGTGATCACGGTACTGCCCGTGGTCCCCTCTCTGCGTGGGACTGAGGTCTACCATTCACTCAACATGAATTGATTTTTTAAAATTTATTGTATTTTTTTTCCCAGAAGGCAGCATTTGAAAATGATCCATTAACCAAAATAAAGGAGTGATATTCATGGAGCAGATGGGGGAAAACCTACAGATGACGGTGACCTTGAGATCTGTTCCTTCCCCAGGAGACTTCCCCCTCTGATGTTTGCTCCTGTCAGTCTCTGGCTGCCTCACTGGCTTAACATAGGAGAGCATGTCTGTGAGCTACTGGAGCTGAAACCTCCCTGGATTGGTGGAAAAGAGAATGACTCTCTGGGGGGAGAAGTCTTCATGTCTGATATAACCCTGACTTGCATCAGGGAAATTGTTCTCAGGCAAACGTCACTGCTCGCTCGTTATAAACCAGTAGGAGCTGAGGAAAGTCTGCCAGATCCGTCTGGCACTTTAAACGGCAAGAAGATGTATGGCCCAGGAAGGGACCATTTGTTATGTGAGAGATGCTTCATTTAGAGACAAATGACCCAAGGCTAAGCAGTGAATACGCCTGGCTTTTATTACTGAGGTTCAAACTGGTCCTGTCAGTGATAAGTGGCTTCCTCTTTGTCCATCCTGGGGTCACCATGGGGCTGTCCCCACCCTGACAGGTCAGGGATTTTAAACCTGGTCTTCTGGAGTAGTTCCAGGACCTTGGCAGGGACACGTCTTGCCTGGGAGCAGGGCTTGTGCCTGCTTGAGAGGCGAGATGAGGGGGCTCAGCCCTTCCTGCACCAGGGATCCACTCTGGAAAAGTCCTGCCGACCCTTGGATCCCCTGGGCTGAAGGAGCTGCTGGTCCCCAGCAGAGCACGAGAACGCACCAGGAAGTTCTCAGCATGTTTAAATTTCAAGTACTTGCTGCAGAGCCGGGAGTTGAGGCAGAGTCTGTCTGAGAAGCGATGGTGTCCTGCTCTTCCACACAAGCAGAGCGGTGGAGCCGTGTGTGTCCTTGTCCTCTCATGGCTGAACTGTGCTGCCTGAAATTAAAAGGATCCTACAGCTTTGGGGAGAGCAGCCGAGGCAGGTGCTGGGCACCAGGATCAGCACTTGAAGCAATTAAAGTTCATTATGACTAATTGGAGACAGACATCTCAAGGGGGAGCACAGGATGACTTCCCCGTCTGACTGAGAATTCCCCGTTATATGACATTGTCACTCAAGTGAGAGGCTCCAGGGAGCAAGTGATGTCATCAGTCACCCTCCTGCTTGTTAGGCATGGATAACACCAAGGGGCTGCCCCGTCCCTTTGGCTTCACCGTGTTTCTTTGTTCCTGAGGAGCAGGAGGTGCTGCCCTTCCGCAGCAAGGATGGAAAGCACAGCCCATAATAACCCCCCTGGGGTTCTCCCTTCACCCATAGGTAGCCGTGGGATCCTCCCTCTCACTGAACACTCTGAGCAAAGCAACTGCTGCCTGCAGGCATAGGAATAGAGAAGTCACCACTGATTATTCTTACTGATCAGTAGAAGTTGTGGCTGAGTCCAAGGAGAGTCAATCAAGTGGTAGAGGGCTCAGGGGGTTGGGGGATCTCCCAACACTCTTGTGCCCAGGGAAAGCCTCCTCCTGCACATCTTTTTCACCTCATGCTGGCAGTGGGGAGCTGCAGTGCCCACGGGTTTAGCACAGCAGAGCCAAGCTCAAATCACTTCTGTTGCTCTCAGCCAGTCTTGTGTGGCACCCCACAGACCAGCCATCACCAACGTGAGCTCATGGATTCCCTCTGCTCCTGCCACCAGCTCCCCTGTTTTGCCAGACAGCAGAGCTGCTTGGATTGGAGATCTTTGTGTGCCCAGAGCTGCTTGGATTGGAGATCTTTGTGTGTCCCATCTACACAGCACCTTGTGACATTCGCGCCTTGTCATCATCACGATGACCAGCATAAAATATGTGTGCAGCAGCAAACAGGTCTGATGGCATTTTCTGAGGTCAAGAGTTTCCAAAATGTTATTCAGGGGGGTCATCTTCTGTGTGAGACAGTGAGCTGGCTGAGGACAGGACTGTTAGGTCCAGAAGATGTGGTGTGAGATGTTCTGTTGTTACCAGGGTACCAGTGATGTCTGCTATGGTGTTGGGAATGTGCCCTGGAGAGCAGCCCCCATGGACTCGCCTTGATGGATTTCCCATGTGGCATATGGGGCTGAGCCTCTCCTGGGACAACCCCAGGAGAAGCCTGGAAAGGGCAGCCGGGTCTGTCTGGGTACATTATTGTGGATCCCTGATCTGCCGTTGTTTTCTGAGTTCCTCTGTGTTTGCACTGATGAAGCTTGTATGTGCTCATGGCTTTCTGTGGTGGTCCTCAGCATGGCTGAGCCAGGGGTCCTCCCTGTCAGTGTTTCTCTGGGCTCTTCCATGTTTGCAAAGATGATCCTTTTCACATATTATCCAACAGCCATCTCCAGCACATTGAGGCTCTGATGGAGCCCTTCATGTTTGTATTGCCCAGAACAGCTATCTGCTGTGGAGAGGACATTCGGGTTCAACATCTGTATCAGAAAGATTAGTAAGGAGTTAAAAGGGGGACTAGCACCGAGCAGGCACTATCCTGAGGACACAGGGACAATCTAAGTTAGGAAAGGCAATCTCAGCCCTCGTGGTTGTGAAGGGAGGAGGAGGGAAAGGCGGTGCTTGGAGGAGGAAGGTTTGGGATGGAAAGAGAGGAAACACTGTGGTGGCTGGCGAGGGAGAAACATGGGTGACCACATGGGTCTGCAAATACTCCTTGTGTGTATTTTCCCCTGAAGGTGAAAGGCTGTTGGCTGGCCTAACACAGAGACACCTGAATTGTAAGTACCCAGTGCCACGTGGGTTCCCACCATGCAACACCACGGTGCTCTGGGCATCTGCACCAACTCCCACCTCTGTCTTGCAGCACCCTCATCCCCACAGGATGGGTGAACCCAGCCCATGAGTCACCCAAACCCACGTGCTCTCCTGGCTCTTGCCTCCTCCGAAACCAACAGACCCCATCAGTGGGCCCACCCCGGTGCTGGACCCTCCTGGGTTGGTGTCCAGCAGATGGGAAATCCTGAGCTGGGATCAATCCTCTGCCCAGCCAGAGAGAAGCTGAGCAGGGTGAGATCAGACCTTGCCTTTCACAGCTGTGATGGAACTTCTTGCAGACAGCTTTTTGGTTTTTTTTTTAGATTCCTAATCACCATTTGCCGCTTTTATCCTCACACGGAGGTTTTATCTTCGACAAACGCTTTCCTCCTCAACGCGCTATGCATTAAAAAAGAGTTTCTTCCTATTATGCTCTCCATGGCAACCGCATCAGCTTGCCATGAATAAATTACCTCTGACTTGACATCCCTTATTAGAATCTAGAAAATGCCATTTCTGAGTCATAGCTACCCAGGAGAAACCTTTTCTGTTCATCTCTTAGGTGCATCTCCCATCTTTTTATTCTGTGAAGAAAACTGCTTTTTTTTATTTTTTTTTTTTCCTTTTAAATCTCCTCTGCTTTTGAAGCCCCTGGAGTTAAAGGCTGATGGAAGGCTGACACAGACTTTACCTCCTGGTCTTCAGAAGCTCCCATCACAGCACAAAACGCCCTTGGTGATAGCTCGTTCCTCCAAATCGCATTGGGCTCTGTATAGGCATGATTTGAACGGCCAAATCTCTTCCCAGCATCTTTTCCCAGTTCTTAGGCCCCTAAGGGACAGGCTTAAGGGAGAAGATAAGCTTCTATCCAGGGAGACCGTGACGCTGTATCTTGGTGGGCACATACAGCACAGGGACGTTCAAACACGGGATTTTCATTGAGTGCCCAGGGCTTCTTGGAACTGGGGATGTCTGGAGCCAAGGGAAGGTCCCTGCCCTGCTCCAGGAGTCTGTCCAGCTTGAGATCCCTCCAGTTTGCTGAAGCACTTGAATTTTCTGTGGGACATTGTGGCCATGGCCCAGGAGAGGGAGCACTTATTAAACAAGTGTGTGGTCCCAGATGCGGTCCCAGTCTCCTTGCCCTGGGAGAACTCCAGGCAGCCTGGAGGTGGTAGGCAGGGACCTTCTGCACAGCAGGCCTTTCCTCTGCCCTGTTCCCACCCCAGCCTGCCCCGTGGATGGGAATGCAGTTGACGCTGGTGGCAATGCAGGATAAAGGTGCTGATGTGTGAGGGGGACGGGATGGGGGACGCTGAGTCACTGCTCGGGGACTCTCTACCCACGACACTTTGCTCCCCTGCTACCCTCTCTCTGAGTCATCCAGTACAGCAGAATTTTGGCTTCACCTCTAGAAAGCCACGGCTGTTGGAGATGCCCATCTCCTGTGAGAACCTCAGCGTCTCTTGGGCAGGCTGGGCTCTGCTCTGTGGAGCAGATGTTTTCACTCTCCCGGGGTTCCCTGACGTGGATTTGTCCCAACATCTGTACCTGCACCCCAATCCAAAGGGCACCTCAGGGTGCACCTCCCACATTGTGGCCTGGGGGAGGAGAAGACTCAATCTTGGGGGCTGATGCAAGAAGCAGCAGGTGAAAGAGCTAAGAATTGGTTTCCAAACACCAGATTCTCCAAGTATTTGTGAACTAGCACAGCCTTAAATTCATGTAGTCATCTCCAGGCACTTGAGAGACAGCATGGGCTAATGGGAAGTACAGGGCAGCTCTGCTCTGCCACCAGACAGCCATGCAGCCACAGGAGATCCTCGCCTGCCTGTCTCTGCCATTTGGGTCAGGGTGGAGCTTTTTGCCATGTGGCCTCAGCTTCCAGCATTAGCCCTGGCCCCAGAACTGTCCTTGGGGTTCCTGCAGGGCAGTAACAGGCTGCCCAGGGCAGTGGTGGAGTCACCGTCCCTGGACATGTTTAAAAGTCTTGTAGACATGGTGCTGAGGGACATGTTTTAGCAGTGGACTTGGTAGAGTTAGGTTAATAGTTGGACATAATGATCTTAAAAGTCTTTTCCAACCTAAACGATTCTATGATTCTATTCTGAGTGCAGGTGACACACTGAAATGAGAATTGAGTTGGGACCATCAACCTTACCATTGTGGTGGTGTCATTTCAGGAAATTTCCATTACGTGAAGGTTTCACTGGCAGTCCCTGAGTGTTTCTTTAGGGACTTCTAGAGCCTGACCTCCTGGAGTCATGGGATTATGCAAGGCACTTCAATCTCCATGAAACAGAAGTTTCCCCTTCGAGAACAACTCCCTGAAAACTCATAACCCCAAAGGCAAGTGCATAGGTAGGACAGGACAAGTGCAGGACACCTAGTTTTTTCATCCTATAAGACCTGGCTCACACAGGCGTAGGGGCCAGCCATCCCCAAATGCTATGGTTACACCATCAGTTTTGTGGTGCCTCCTGGAATCCCACCTCACTGTGTGGCTTCGAGCAGAGCTGCCTGCTCTTCCCACCTGTGCCAGCAGGAGATGTTGGTTTTGGCTTCCCTGGCTGCTATGGTGGCTTTCTGCGTGCATCAGGCTCCACTATCCAGGCAGCAACCTGTCCAGGTTCTTTCTTGCAGTAAATTCTCTCTGCTCTCACCGAGCTGCATTGCAAAGAAGTAGATTGAAGAGCCTGCTAATGAAACAGGTGTGTAGGCTTCATTGGGAAGGGTTACTCCACACCTCCCTGCCACCCCTGGTGCTTCATCTGCTTGTTCCCGTCCTGGCAGGGTTCAGCCTGTTCAGAAGGAAGGTGCCTGCGTGTGGCAGAGAAGCAAGGAGATGGTGAGTATTTGCTGCCAGCTCTCAATGAAGAGACCCGCAGCCCAGATACTTGGGTGAATATACACTCTCCCATGGGAGACGGTCAATTCAACACAGGTATCCAGGGATGTTTCCATTCTAAGACCTCATTTGGTGAGTAAATCTTTAGAGCAAGTAAAAGAGATCATAAAGGACAGTTTGCTCTTTCAGGCACTGCGTGGTCCATGAATCAAAAAGTCAGGATGAAGCAGCAGGAATAAGAAGCAAACGATGACTCAGTGTCCAGACAGCCTTGTGGCAGCAGCAGGCTCTGGACCGTGGTGAAATGGCTCATTCATTTGCTGTGCCACGGGGAGGCTGCAATAGCTGGAGGAGGAGGGGGGCCTGCTTCCAGCCTTCAGATGTTGCCCATTCTCCAGCTTTCAGAGCTGGTCCCCAGGCCCACACATCTGGACACAAAAGCAAAGCAGCAGCAGACATTGCTTTTTCTGGGGAATAGTTTGCTGCCCCTTTTTTTACAGCCTAAACTGCTCAGAAGATGCATTCCCACCAGACAATGGTGAAGGCTCACAGCTCTGCCCCAGGGCAGCTGCAACTACCCCTTCCCAAGGGTTTCGGGGCAGCAAACTGCTGTTTCAGTTCAAGTTGGGATTCAGACTGTGTCTGCAAAGAGCACATTTAAGGATCATCATCCATCTTCATGGTAGATGTCCTGAATGGAGGCATCTCCGTGAGTCAGGCCATCCCAAGCTCCCACAGTAGCTGGTGGGAGTGATAAGCACTCCTAGGGCAAAACGTATCTGATTTCTTAAGGCTGAATGAACTTCTGGAAGCTCCATGAACTATCCAGGGCACCTACCATGACCAGCTCACATCAACATATCCAATTTGGCCACCTTGAGCATCCTTGCCAGGCCCTGCAACCCCTTGGCCTGGGACCTGCCTAATCACTGGACTGAGCCCAGTCTCCCAGTTCCAGGGTTTGACTTGTAAAGAAGAGGTCTGAGGATGAGAAGAAGTCTGCCTGGCTGGAGCTGTGCGCTGCAGGGGTGAAGGATGATCTGAGGGTGTGGGCAGACTTCATGGATAGCCTTGCTGGAGGCAGGTCACTACATGTGCCCAGACATCAGTCCTTGCCAGAAGTAGATGCTGAGACTCCTAATTTGGCTGTGAGCTCTGCTAAGGATGCGAAAGTAGATTTTCATGCACCAGTTGGACTTCCTCAGCCTTAATAACATGATCCCTTCCCAGAAGCCATCTGACACTTCATGTGCATGGAGCGGGCTCCTGGAGGCAACCACAGTTCAGGCACTGTGGTTTAACCCAGCCCACTCCTGCAAACTGCCCTTAAGATGGCCCACCTCCAGCTTAGTGTCCTCTCCAGGAGCTGATGGAGATTTGGTCCTTGGTGGGAGCATTGAGGCCACAGGGTTGGGGACATGGCACTAGCCCAGGCAGTCAGAGCTCATTCATCACTTACAGCGATGCAGCATGGGCTGCTCACACCTCCAGGATCTCTCTCCGAGATGGGTTTCATCAGTAGCTCTGCCATGGCTCTGGAATTCCACCTGACAGGGACACCCAGATGTACCATAAGCCCCAAATCATCTGAGTTCTCCTTCTGTGGAGCAAATGACCTCAAGCCCATGACCATCAAATGAACGGTTGCTTGCCCGGGGAGCTCTGACAAGCATGGCCAGCCTTGAGGAAACAGCAGGAGAGCACTGGAGGCACCAAGGTGAAAAGAAAGTTCCTCCTTTTTTGTCTTAGATTTTTTTTTGTGAGGGTGAGGCAAGTTCTAGGATGTGACACCAGTCTGAAGCTGTTCTGATACCTCCCAGCCTGGGGACACAGATGGTGACCTGATCCCCAGGGTGTGCCTGGGCAGAGTTGCAGCTCCAGAGAGACCTGCCATAAATAAATCCTCCCAGCTCCAACACTCAGCTGGTTTCAAGCACAACAGAGAATTTTGGAGATAATGAGCTTCCTGCACTCACATCAGTTGAAGCTGTCTCATCTGCCACAGCTGCTGGAAAGGTCTTGCCCTTCCTTTCTTCCCCTTCCTCCACAGGAGCTCAAATGTACAGCAGGCTAATTGCAAAGCTGGAGGTATTCAGAGATCTTGGGCTAGATTCAGCTCTTTGGTAACCAAGAGGAGCTAAAAGCCCTTTTCCAAGCATTCAGTCCTGGGTTAGTTCTTACTCTTGGGCTTTGAAAATGCTCCTGCCAGGCCTGGTGGCACCAGACCCTGCATGTGACTCCACTGAGCCCATCAGAGGTGACCCAGGCAGAGATGGCACCATGATGGTGAACACCAGGGAGATGGCAGAGATGCTGGGCAGGAGGAGAAATGGGATCCTGCTGTGGTCAGAGCCCAGAAACCGTAACAGAGGGATGTCTGAATGTCTCAGCTGTGACCATGGCTCCTGAAGAGGACTAGATCCGAGAAACATGAAGCCCCTGTGGGAAGGCTCAAATCAGCAAGGCCAAAGAGCACAGATGAAGTCCAAAGCTGCTCACTCATGCTCCTTGCACTGGGCAGAGGCCATCCCAGCCTGCAGCCAGGGCAGAGCCTCCCAACCCTCACTGCTGCAGCAAGGACCAGGCTCAGAAGTGAGATCAGCTCTGGCCTTCGGGTTGGACCACATCGCCTCATCATAAATGCGCCAGGCCAGAAGCTGAGAGGTACCATTGCTGCTCCCAGTTGCTGAGGAGGGAACATTTCCGTGTGCAGCTGGGATTTTCTGAGTGCTGACTCAGCAGGCATCACGCTGGGCCAGCAATGCCATTTCCCTGGTATTGCCTCATCCTTGGTTGCAGCCCAGCATAGGTCTGACTCCATCCCACAATGCAGGATCTGACCTCAGGAGAGGGCTGACACAATGAGATGGGAGCTGCTCACAGGGTGGGCTCACCTCTTGAAGGAGCTGCTCAGCTGTTTGTTACCCTCTGGGAGAGCAGGCTTTTCAGTACAAAGCCCTGCGACAGCGCAGAAGCCTCCTCAAGCCCTTTCCTACTGCTCCGTAGTGGTGCACCAAATCCTTCCTCGCTCCTAGAAACAAACAAAGCCTGATGAAATCAGTGAATGACAGGAAGATTGGCTGGACATTAGGAAAAAGTTCTTTGATATGTTGGTGGTGGATCACTGGCCCAGGTTGCCCAGAGAGGTGGTGGAGGTCCCATCCCTGGAGTCATTCAAGGTCAGGCTTGATGGGGGTCTGAGCAACCTGACCTAGTTAGAGATGTCCCTGCTTATTGTAGGGGGGTTGGACTAGATGGCCTTTGGAGGTCCCTTCCAACCTAATACACTCTATGATTCTATGAAGATTTCAGGATTAGACCTACCTCGGTCCAGATTTGCCCAATTTTGCTTCTGGGCACTGTAGACTGCTCTTTAGCCCGTGACTTCCCCAGCTCCCCCCTGCACACACACAGCCTGGACCCACTCTGGCTGTATCACCATCCCCACCCTGTATTCACGCAGCCAACATCTCCAGGTCTGCATTTCACACCCTGAATGCTTGCACCCCTAAAGCCCAAATCCACTGATGTTACTCATGCATTCGAGCCACACCACCTCAACCAGGAGGGAAAACACAGTCCAGAAATCAAGGAAGAGTCCCAACAACCTCCCTCAAGCCACTCCTGCAGCCCGACAGTCACCCAGCGAGGGGGGGGCTGGATTTTGATGAACGTGTTAAGCTGCCATAATCCATCCATGCCTCCTGGAGATGCAGCCTCATCCCTCATCCCCAGCTGCTCATTCCCAGCCCTTCACACCCGCCCCGTGCTGACACAAGTGTTGGGGTAGCACTGCCCTAGCTCGGTTCAGAGAACCAACTGCCTGGGAAGCATGATCAACATCAAAGAGCCCTTCAAGAGCCCATGGAGCACTTGTGTGGATGAAAACTTGTTCCTAGGAAAGGGAGGGTGAAGCGGAGGGCATGGTTTGCATCCTGGTTGCAATGCTGTACACTGATCGCCCCAGCCTGAAGATCTCCTTCAAGCAGGGCTACAGTCCCCTTTGGAGATGCAGGGCAGCCCAAAGCGTTGATTCATCTCATAGCATCACTTCTTCCTTGATATCAGGCCATCAGTCCTGTGAAAAGAGGACATGAGGCTTATCTGGTGTGAATAGGTTGTAATAATGTTTATAAACCACTTAATAATTCACCCTGATTTGGTCCGATATCACTCTGGTGACGGGTTGATAATCCCTCCCCTTTTTCTCTCCGGGTTGGTTCCTCTCTGCCCCATCTCCCTGTTCTCTCCAGCATCCCCAGGAGCTCTCCCAGACCTCCCGCCCTGAACACACTCCATGCATCTACATTCTCCTTTATCCCACCTCTCCTGTTCTGGCCTGTTTCCTCACCTCCCCTTTCATTAACTACCTGGTCACATCTGGATTTTTATGAAGATTAAAGCTAAAAAAAGAAACCACTGAACTCCTCTGCATTCCCTGCATCCTACTCTGTTTGTTCTTCCCCGCTGAGCAGCAAGCTGAAGCTCTTCCTCATCTTCCTCCCTGCAGATGCTCTTCATTCTGCCTGTGGCGCAGAATGTGTGGTTCCCATCAACATCCCTCTCGCCTGTGTTATCCCTCCAGGTTCAGCCTTGCTCATGAGCTCTTCTCTTCGATGCTCTGGTGCTGGAGGGCTTGTGCAGCCCTCCTCTCCTCTCCTGGCAGGGCCTGTGTTTCTCTGTGCTGTGAGTATTTCCCATGGAGCTGAGATAGAGCTCTGCTCGAGAGCTACCAGCCTTCCTGCTGTCCTTGCCCTCAAAGTTCCCTTGCCATGTAGGTCCCTGTGGGCTGCTGCCTGCTTTTTTCATTGATGTCCATATCGCACATCTTTTGTCCTTGTGTTTTGAACCCTCATCCTCCAGCTGCGTGATGCCTGAAATTTGCTTTTGCACCTTTTCCCTGGTCAGCCCTTCCTTGAAGCTGAAAAGGAGTGAAGAGCTCTGATTTAAAGATGGCATCTCTTTGTTTTCCACCAAACCAAGCCTCATCCACACACCCTCACTCTGCAGGGCACAGCATGACCACAGAGGACATTGAAAACCATGAGCTTCCAGCTCCTCGCCACACTTCCAGAAAAATGAGGAGGTGATGCCATCCCCAGGCTCTGGGAAAAATAGCAGAGGGTTTGAACAGCGAGAAGGAGATGGGCAGCCTGAGCACACACCTAGGGATGGTGGGCACCTGGGGTGAGGAACCAGCACTAGTTTCCATGGCTGTCTTCTCCATTGTACAGCCCTGGGCCTCAGCATCCCCCAGCATCGCACAGGCTCTCTGTAGAGCTGCCAAGTGTCCTTCAGGAAGACTGCCTGGTCTGCAGGGACACGTAGCTTCTTTTGCACTAGTTGCTCCAGGCTTGTGCCCTCCCAGCAGACACTGGTGTGTGATGGGAAGTCCTCCAACACCCCCCATAGGTCTGTGAGACTGTGCAGAGCCTCTGAGGACAGGTCTTGAGTTCAAGCTGCCAGCCCACAGGCTGAGGTGTGACCTGGACAACTTTGGCCTGTCCTGAAGATGGAGAGGGAAGGTAGGCTGATGCACAGTGGTCCATGGAGACTGCTCTTTTCTTGTCTCTGAATTCACACTTGCCCTCTGGGGCACCACCTCTCCCCAAGGGCCACATTCTTGTCATAAAGGTATCTGAACAAAAGGACAAGTTTCATCTGGGCCAACTGTTTTGTGCTGCTGCCTTGGGAAAGGAAAGATGATTGAAAAGCTGAGAAGTCCAGAAGCAATGAGGCATGTCTGATGCTGGCTGGTGTGCCAGCCTCTCCCTCTGCATGGTGCCAAAGTCCTGGAGCCTCTGAAATGAGCCGTCCCTGGGCTCCTGCGGAGGGAGTGAAGGTTCCTGAGCCTGAATGCTGGGGATGGGAGGCCAGGGAAGGAGGGATCCTCAGGAAGGGTGCCCATCCCTGCTGAGCATCCCCTGGGGCAGACAAAGAAATTGCAGCAACTGCCCTGGTGACTGGCAAACCTGCCCATCATCTTGGAACGCTGGATGACTTTGCACAGCTCGCCTGGTCTCTGTGGTGTGTTTCATACTCATTTCAGCTCCATGAGGGCTGGGGATCCTATGGGGCTAGAGCTGTGAGGATGCAGGGCCTTCACTGGCAGCTGCCTCTGCATTTCTCATCTCTGCACACATAAATAAACCAGGGGCCATGCTCAACGCCCCTGGCCAGGGGCTCCCCACATCTCCTTGGCTCCTTCCCTCCTCAGCAGCTCTCCACTGGGAGGATGGACATGTCTGTGAGATGTGAGCACTTGAAATCCTGCCCAAAACCAAAACGTTTCCCATGTTAGAGAGCCAAAAGAGGCAAAATGGCCAGTGCTGTCCTGGGAGCAGCCAGCTCAGAGTGCTGGTCCTGAGACGGATATAAAAGACAAAGCTGGGGGAGAAATTCAGCCTGGGTTGTGTGCCAGAGGCCACATGGATGCAGGTGGGCTGGGAGGGGAAACCAGTGCTTGGTCCAGTCCAGTGTTCCATCTCTCATCTCCCCCAGGCGCATCTTCTTCATCACAGCAGCTTTGTGCAGGAGCTGCTCTGGTCCAAGCTGGCCTGGGGACAGTGGGGTTCAGGGTGTCTGTGACTCCCATCCCATGAAAGTCAAGGTGTGAGGTGGTACCTCCACTGCTGCCTGTGCTGGGGAAGGGCAAACAGGTCAGGTTGCACGGGGGGGAGGTGAGGGTAGCAATGTGGCATGGATGTGCTTCAGCCACCCCAGGGCTCCTGCCACCACTCTGGAGGAGGTGGTCTTGTCCCCATGCCACCAGCTGGGCAGCAGGCAGGGATGTGCCAGTAACCCCCCAAAGTCTTGCTATGGTCTCTCTGGGGTGGCATCTGAAGCCTACAAGGAGTGTGGAGCTATATATGGCCTGGGGTCACTTATGCAGGTACTTTTCTGTGGGAACAGCTGCCCACTGTGCCACCTTCCAACTGTGAGAGGTCCTCGGGAAGCCCTCCAGGCACTCACGGAGGTGTCTATGCTGCTCAGGGAAGCAAGGAGTGCAAGGAAGTTGCATCCCTCAGCTTCCACAGAGTTCAGCATGTCCCCTGAATCACAACAAGGAAATTCAAACTATGCACAGGGCACAAGAGTTCAGGACAAGCCCAAGTCCCCAGCTGGCCGTAAAAGTCTGGCCAAGACGAGGCAACGCAAAACCTAAACATTCAGGCAAGCAATGGATCCCAAGGAGCACAGCAGCTCTCGGAGATGGTGTCAGCTCACTTCTGCTTCCCTGATGAGCTGTAGTCTGGGGACAGCGCAGGATGGATCTCCATAGGGTCCTGTATGGGAACGTCAGCTCTTGGGGTGGTGCAGGCAGCTGAGATCCCTCTGCACCCCACAGCACTGGCTGGTCAAGGCTAGGAGAGAGCCACGGGAAGGGTAGGGGCCTGCCCCCGATCTGCTGAGCTCTGGAAGAGCCAGATGCTGAGATGCAGCCAGAATTTTCCCAACCAATCCTCACCAAGACCAGGACCTATTAAGACCCCTGAGCTGATGCTGCCTGTATATCCCTTTGGCTTTCAGCCCACAGGATTGCCAGAGGAGTTATAGGAGATATATCCCAGGATACAGGGATAGAGGTTGTCTAGGGAAAGTGTCCTGGAGAGCACAAGCAGGGCAGCTGGCTGGAGTCTAGGGCAGAGGAGAGGCAGCACGAGGTGCTCCATGCTCCTCGCCTGCTGAAGGGTTTGCTCCCCTCCTGCCTCTCCCTGCCACCTCCTCCTCACCTCTCCGCCTTTCTTACTGTTGAGATTCCTTCTAGCTGCTCAGGACTGCCCCAGGGTTGGGAATTGCCCTTCCTCTTTAACCCTGCAGTGGTGCGCAACCTGCAGCAGCAGGTGCAAAGGGTGGCAAGGTGCTGGCAGAGCCCCGATGCCATGTCAGGTCCTTCCCCAGGGCCTGAGATCCTGATCCTCGTGGGAACTCCCTGCCACCCACCAATTCCCCTTCTTATTTACGTACAGCTGCTACTCACAAATGGGAAACCTCCGGCAGCTTTTCGGAGTGGAAAAGCATGTGAAAACCTGCCACGGTGGGCTGCCTGCGAGGCAAACGCTGGTTTCTGCAAGGCTCATTCACTCCCTGGCTCACCACCTGGATTACCTGCAGCAGGAGAGAAGAGAGCCTGGGCCACAGGAGCCCTAGGCTGGATGGCTACTGACTGTCCTGTGGAGCAAAGCTCCTGCCTGGCCACAGGCACCTGGGTCTGGGGCACATTAGAAGCCAGAGCTCAGCCTGAACATCACGATGGCCCGTGGTGGAGCAGGAGACACAGCTCTGCACATGCATGGCTCAGCTGTGCCCGTTGGGTCCCCTCCGCTCTGTTGCTGTGTCCCCTCTGTGGGATGAAGGGTCTCATGAGGAGCAAGAGGCAGTGCAAAGAGCTTGGCAGACGCCTGTTCCCAAGCTGAGGAGCAGGGATCAGCACCGGGGCTCAGCAGCCCAGCACAGCATCTCCCAAGCCCACCGAATCCTTCAAGCAAGGCTGCAAGGCCAGCCAGGAACGGACATGCCTAGGAACGAAGGGCAGATGAGTGCGGTTCATGCCTCACCCTGCCTTCAAGCAGAGAAGCAAGACCTGCCTGGTGCTGCTGCCTGTGGTTTCCTGGCAGGCGGTTCACGCTCTGGCTGCCTGCCCGCGGGCAGCATGGCCGGGCTCGCCGGTCACCCTTCGGCCACCCTGGGAGGCTGCGCACGTACCGGGTGGGACCTCGCACGCACAGAGGCTGCAGGAAAAGCAGCCAACCCTTCCCTGAGCACGTGGGCTGCCAGGGTCCACACAGGAGGTCAGAAGCAGAAGGAGCCCAGGAATTCAGGAGAAGAATGTGTTTGTTGTTTGATTTTTCAGTAATGGGTTCTGGGTTGTGGCTAAATCCTGTTTGCAATGTCCCGAGCCTGTTGTGAGAGCCAGGAGCAAGGTGGGGGAAAACCCACGGCACGTTCCCGTCTCTCCTGTGCCTTCTGCCTACCCCAGCTCGGGAGGGAATTGCTCCAGAATGTGTAGTGGAACTGGGGATGGACCCAGGAGCCCCAGGGCATGTGGTCCCCTTGCATGATGGGGAAAAGACC
Organism: Eurystomus gularis; assembly: GCA_013400335.1. Lineage (NCBI taxonomy): Eukaryota > Metazoa > Chordata > Aves > Coraciiformes > Coraciidae > Eurystomus > Eurystomus gularis. The sequence goes on along the minus strand of VZZY01006369.1, from coordinate 197,647 downwards.
CACAGCAGGAGCAGAGCCCATTCCTACCCGAGACATCTCCCCAGCATCGCCCCTGGGATGGTGTGAAGCACGCTGGAGTCTGAGCTCCTGAGATCACATTTCCAGCAGACTCCCACTGGTTTGTGGGAGCCCAGCTGGAGGCACAGGAACTCCCTCCCCAGTTTTCAGAGGGTGCTGAGCCAGAACACCTGCAAAACCAGCCCTGCCGGGGCTGGGATCCTGCATCGAGAGCTGCTGCTCCCAGGCGAGCAGGAGTCAGAAGGCTAATAGGTTTTTAAGTGGCAATGTCACTTCTAAGCCTGAATCAACGCTCACATTTCCCTGGGGACCCCAGCAGTGACATTTTCACTGCATGTTTTCTGGAAGAGGCCCAAGGAGGATGGGAGCCAGTGCAGGGAAGGTGGCCAGACTGCTGGGCTGGTCCTGGTCATGTGCTGCAGGGCCCCGGGGAGGAGAACAGCCTTGCCCAGCCTTGTCCCGTGGCCAGGGGCACATGGCACCATCATCCCATTAAGTCATAGAATCATAGAATACCAGGTTGGAAGGGACCCCAAGGATCATCTAGTCCAACCTTTCAAGGTAAAAATATGATTGAAATGTGATGGCCCAGCACCCTGTCAAGCTGAATCTTAAAACTTCCCAATGTAGGGGAATCAACCACTTCCCTTGGGAGATTATTCCAATGTCTAAATGTTCTCACTGTTGCTGGTGTCCTGGTGGGACAGCTGAAGTGAACCACCCTCTCTTTGCTGCCAAAAGGCACCTCTGAGGGGCACAGAAGAGTCCCTGTGCAGCTGTGGCTTCATCACAGCCCATCTCAGCCTCAGTGGGGCTGTGTGACATGATGGAGTGCGGAGGAGATGACCAGGTTCAGGATGGGGTTGCTGTGTTCCTCTGTGCACAGCAGCTGTGAGTCCAAGGAGAGTTACAAGGAGCTCTGAGAGCTGCAGCATCCCTGTCTCCTACTGCAGCACCCCAGGCCTGCAGCAGCCCTGTCCTCCATCCCCGGCCAGGGTCCTGGGTGCCCTGCAGAGGCAGAGGGCCACAGGACAGGCTTCTCTGGACTCAACCACGGCTTGAAACTCTCCACCAAGTGCCCAACATGCCTCCTCTGGCACTGCTGGAGGGGATTCATCCTGCTCTGAATCCTGTGTCCTCCTGGGGTCTAGAGAAACCTGGCATGGAGAAGCAGAAGGGCTGTCCCAGGTGACCCCTGGCTCTACTGGTGACAAGCCAGCCTCCCCTGTGGCCCCAGACCAGCCTAGCCTGCTGGTTATCTGTTCCTTAGTGGAGCTGGACAACGCTGGGAGAGCATTCCTGGGTAGAGGCTTCCCTGGGAATGGGAACTGTGTGTTTCTCCAGAGGGGTCTCCAGAGTCACTCCCTATTGCACAAGAGCTGCTTTAGCCAAGCCACTCTGAATCACAGAATGCCAGCATGGTGGGGGTTGGAAGGGACCTCTGGAGATCATCTCGTCCAACCCCCATGATCCAGCAGGTCACCCAGAGCAGGGTGCCCAGGATCGTGTCCAGGCACATTTGGAATCTCTCCAGAGGAGACTCCACAACCTCTCTGGGCAGCCTGGGCCAGGCTTGGACACCCTCACAGCAAAGAAGTTTCTCTTCCTGTTCAGATGGAACTTCTTGGGTTCCAGTTGGTGCCCATTGCCCCTTTTCCTGTCGCTGGGCACCACTGACAAGAGTCTGGCCCCATCCTCTTGCCCCACATGGGCCCTTTAGCTCTTGATCAGCATTGATCAGATCCTCTTTGAGTCTTCTCAGCTCAGCAGCCCCAGGGCTCTCAGCCTTTCCTCAGCACAGAGATGCTCCAGTCCCCTCAGCATCTTCAGAACCACCACTGGACTCTCTCCAGTAGTTCCTTGTCTTTCTTGAACTGGGGAGCCCAGAACTGGACCCAGGACTTCAGACGTGGCCTCACCAGGGCAGAGCAGAGGTGGAGAAGAACCTCCCTCAACCTGCTGGCCAACATACAGACACCCGCCCAGCTAGGACACCTACCTCTGCTGGGACACTCAGCTGCCCACAGTCCCTGGACTATTTTAGAGAGGGTCGGATGTTCACAGTCACCATGCTCCTCAGGCTGGGACAGCTGGGCACGGTCAGGGCACATTGGTTGCCACAGCCCCAGCAAGCCAAGGGACGCTGTGGCTGCTGTCCCACCTGCCCACCTCTGAAACTCTCCACCACAAATGGCTGGTTTGCTTCTGCAGCTGGCTTCTCCTGAGGGACACCCACTGCAGGGTGCTGGGTCCTGGATCAGGGAGCAGGGCAGCCCCGAGGCTCCCTCGCTGGTGTCCCCACACCCCCTCGGCCCCATCACATGGAAAATCTCCTGGGGAGAAGACTCAGGGAGCAGCTGCTTCTTAGAAACTCTGTTCAGAGCCCTGTTCTACTCTTTCCTGAAGCTGCCAGACCTCTCGCAATAAATCAGAGGACTTTCCCAGCACAACACTCCCACTGCCAGACCACAGCGCTCCGCTTGCGCTTTTGTCTCTTGTTCCTGATTGCTTCCCTCCTGTTTGCTTTGCTGTGGCCTTTGCCCTGGCGCTAACCCCCTTTTTTCTCAGGGATGTGTCAGCAGAGCTGTCTCAGAGCCCTGGCCCCCACACCTCCCATCGCTGCGTGTGGGTTTGCACGGCTGAGGGTGGGAAATGCAGGTGGGTGTCAAAGCCTTGCCCACTGGCATGGGGGCCTGGCTCAAAGCAAGCACTTCCAGGAACAGTGGCTAAATTGTCCAGTTTTGGCTTCAATCCCCATGAGTTTTTAATCTCCTCTGGCTTTGAGGCATCCAGGGCAGCCTCCATGCCCAGCCCCGCGTGCCTGGCAGCACTGGGCAGGATGCCGGGGCTCTGCTCCTCCGGACAGGATGGTCAGCAGGCAGGGAGAGCTGGAGGTCATTGAGGATGTCCCACAGCTTGGTAGGCAGATGAGCGATTTGGGGCATGATCTCTGCTCCCCTCTATCTTCACCCAAGCAGCACCCAAGCAGAGTTTACAGCTCTAGGTGCACAGCATAGATCCAGAGCTGTTCTGGAGGCACTGGTCCCCTCCCTGAGGGAAAGGACCCCAAGGAGGGAATGTGTCATCCCAGGACAGAGCAGTCTGAGCTGTAGCAGCCCTGTCCTCCATCCCCGGCCAGGGTCCTGGGTGCCCTGCAGAGGCAGAGGGCCACAGGACAGGTTTCTCTGGACTCAACCACAGCTTGAAACTCTCCACCAAGTACCCAACATGCCTCCTCTGGCACTGCTGGAGGGGATTCATCCTGCTCTGAATCCTGTGTCTTCCTGGGGTCTAGAGAAACCTGGCATGGAGAAGCAGAGGGGCTGTCCCAGGTGACCCCTGGCTCTACTGGTGACAAGCCAGCCTCCCCTGTGGCCTCAGACCAGCCTGGCCTGCTGGTTATCAGCTCCTTACTGGAGCTGGACAAGGCTGGGAGACCATTCCTGCTCCATGCAGGCTGATTCACTTCTTCAGTCTGTGGGGAGGGAATTCACCTCCATGTCTCTGTGCTGGTAAGAAGTAAGTCCCTCTGAAGTAGTGCAGGTAGAAATCCTCGCTGAGGTGGCATCCTTCCCCAGAACCTGCTCCAGCACTGCAGTGCATGAGACTTCAGAAGAAGTATTTGCTCCTGGTGCACTGCATTAGGGAGAGTGTACAGTTCAGCATGGGTGAGGACTTGGTCATGCCCAGACACTCTCTGCTCCAGAGGTTTGTCATAGAGAGAGGAACCAAAGAGTCTGGATGGGGATCACTGTAGCTAAGGGGCACAACAGGAAAACTTGGAACTAAAAGCCCTCTGTCAGCTCAGAGCCTGCCATGCCCCTCCAAAATCTGAGCTTTGTTAGCAGTGAAGCAGCCGGGATAAGAAAAGGTGATAGGCTCCAGCAGTTTCTCTGGAGGACAGCAGCTTTGCAAAAAAAATGCTGGCCATGAGGGCTCCACCAGCTGCACCCTGCTCCGACCAGGAGCCGTTCCCAGTATCTGCCTGGGTTTGTGATGAGAGGAGACAAAGAAAGCACGACAGAAGCAAAACAGTCTGCTGTCCAAGGTTCCTCCCACGTGAGGTTCAGCAGAGAGATGTCTCTTGGCACTGCAGTTCGGTTTTATCCCTTGGGAAGGGCTCTGACATGGCGTGATAGAAACCAGAGCAGTCCTGAGACCTGCACGGGTGGGCGGGAGCAGGCTGGCTGCTCGCTCTGCCCCAGCTCCACACCAGCAAATAGGCACCATGCTCAGCAGAGGGGAGGATTTGGCTCTCCCACCCCATGGACCATTAATATCCCATCTAGGGAGGTGGCTCGCACGTGCCCCAGGCTTGCATGCCTTCTCCTCTTGCAGCAGGTCAACTCAACCTGGTGGTCTGACCCAGATCCCATTGCACCAGTTGACATGTCCGTGAGTGGGCCTGGTACCTCCTTCCCATCCCCTGGGGCTGCAGGGTGCCTGCTCACCAGCATTTCTGAGGTAGCTGACAAAACTGGACCCCCCTCACCCTGCCCAGGGCCTCTCCCTTGCTGCAGCTCGGTCATTTGAATGAAGCCCAGGTGGCAACAGCCCAAGAAACTCAGACATCTTGAGGGAGACACAACACGAGGGGCCCTGTGCAATGAGTTGGTGAACATGGGGGTGAGCCCCTTCAGCAGAGAGGGGAAAATCCACTGCAGGCTCCAAAACAGCTTCAGATTCTTGGAAAGCTGGCAAGATGGGAAAGGAAAAGGACACACAGGCGACTAGGGAGTACTGGACTTTTTGCTGTTAAATAGAAAGCAAAGCAAAACAGTCAGTGTTTCCATTTCCATCAGTGTTCTGCTCCTTTGGCCTGGCTTTTCATCACAAACTGGGATGAAAATAGAATTCCTTTGCTGCAAGACATCTCACACTTTTCCATTTAGAGGAAAGTGTTGAGCCTTATTGACGCTGAACTGGTTAAAAGCAAACCACCCCTGATGCCCTCCCTTTGAGAAGCTGGCTTCTGAGTGGTGTGTGCCAAGGTCCCTCATGGTGCTGTGCACTCTTGTGGTTACTAAGAGACTCCATACATGTAATTGAGGAAGGCTGGAGAGCATCAAGAGAGGGAAGGAATTGTTCTCCTCTATATGGCACTTGTGGAGCCACTTCCCTATTAGCTTTGTCCAATTTGGACTGTTGTCCTCCAGTACAACACTGACAAACTGATGAGGCCCAGTGGTGAGGCTCAGAGATGGTTAGGGACCAGGAGCACAGGACATATGAGGAGAGGTTGAAAAATGTTTGTTTCTTCAGCCTGGAGAAGGTGAAAAATTGGCCTGATGACCAGCTGTCTTCAAATCCCTAATGGGAAGGTATAGAGACAACAGCAACAGTCTCTTTTCAGAGGTGCACAGCAAAAGGAAAAGCAGCAACAGGATCTGATGAGATTTAACAAAAAAACTCCTTCCGTATGAGAGCAGCTGGACCCTGGAATAAGGACCCAGTGAGGCTGAGGGATCTCCATCCTTGGAGGTACCCTGGTCACAGTCCTCAGCTAGATGATCTGTGTTGGTTCCACTTGGAGCGCAGGTTGGACCAGAGATGCCTCTGAACTTCAGATCTTGTGTTTTGAGAGCACCAAACCTTGCTCAGGGGAGCGTTAAAGGGACTTGTCTCTCCTGCTGACTTCCATGGCCTGTGAACCTCCCAGAGGCCAGGACTCACAGCAGGGAGTCCTCTCCAGGAGCTTGCCATCAACAGCCTTTGGGTGGAAGAGTCCAGACTGATGCCACCTTGCCTGGAGATTTGAACCATGACTCCCTGGTTGTGTACCTGGCTAGTCAGAGCTGTAGCCCCAGAACAGGTCCTGGTTTGGAGACTGGAAAAACATTTGGATTTGTCCACACGACTCCTCTCAGAGAAAAGGGATCAGCACCCAGGAGTCTCATTTAGCAACGTGTCCAAGTCCTTCCTCAGTTTCCCAACAGCTTTGCCCTGTGTGTTTACAGCTGCTCTTCGGTGTCTTTGCTGCAAAGAGGTTTGTTGGCAAAGGAAGTGTTGGTTTCCACCCAGCCTTGCCAGGAGGTGTCCTCAAGACAGAAAAGGGGTTGAACTTGGCTTTTAGCTGTTTCCTAATCTCAGTCTTTAGCCAGAAGACATGGCAACACCCAACTCCAAGGGTCCAGGCCATGGCGGACAGAGGGGTGTTGGGCAGACAAGCAAAGGACAGAGACTCAAGAAGGGTGGGTGGTAAATACAGTCACGTCCTCCCATCCTGCTCATATGTGAGACCTTCCTGCCCACCTACAGAGCACCACATCCTGCACAGGGCCAGCTGCAGAGGGCTCGTGTCATGCCACTGGGCAGCCAAGCCTGCACCAGCCTTTGAGCTCAGCATCTCCCTGGAGCACCAGACTGGCCACACACTGGAGAGGGTGAGATGGTCATTGCCCGGACATGTCCCTGCTTGCTGGAGGTCAGCTGATGTCTGCAATGGCAGAAGCAAAGCCCAGCGCACAGATTCATGGTAGGAACTGCTTTCAGCCAGCAAATGGCTGCTTGCAGATGTAAGGAGACAGGAAACATCTGCATTGTCAGAGCTGGCGGCTCCTCCGTAAACACAGGATACATCCATTAAACAGCCCGTTTCCCTTCCCGCCTGCCGGTGGGAGCCAAGTGGGCCTTTGCTCAGGTGGGAAAAGTGAAGCTTCATAAGCTCCTCTCCAGCTTTCGCCTTTTGGCTGAGGGGGCCTGGCAGGGGGGCAGCCCCATGCCAAGACCACGTCCCACCGTGCTGCCGGGGATGCTGGAGCTCAGGGTGCTTCCTGTGCACCAGCTCTCAGCCCTGGTACACCCAAAAGGGGGAAAGGTTGGGCTCTGCATCCAACTCCTTCCATGGGGGACATGGCTGCTGATGCATGGTGAGCAGACAGATGGACAGGAGTCCCCACAGCTCACGTTTGGTGTCCTGCAACACCAAAAACCTGCACAGGCTGCTCTGTGGAGTCATTCACAAAGGAGACTGCAAATGCTGGCACAACACCCCAGAGCTGGGCATGAAATGCTGTGCCAGAAAAAGGTGTTGCGCTTGCTTCCTTCCTTGGTCTTCTGAGAGGGAGCAGAAAAGGATTCCACCATCAGCAAATGTCTCTTTTCCCTGCTGTCTTTAATACCATCTGGGGGTCCATCAGACAGGGAGATTTGCTTGCAGGAACTCTGTGGTGAAGGGGAAATGGGATAAGGGAGATGAACAGGGAAGTTTTACTGAACACATCATGTTCCAGGCTCCTCTTTCCCCAGTATTCCTACAAGCTCAGGTAGATGGTTAAAAGGACTTTTAAAGGAATCACTCCTCTCAAGATGAAGCAAAGCTGATGCCTGCACCAACCACAAGCCAAGCTGGCCTGTTGGTCATCCTGCCACGATGGTGCCAACACTTTGCACCCGCTGGGCTGGGTTTCCCATCACAGCTCGGTGCCCTCCCTCCTGGGGATGCTCCAGATTTAAGCTCCCTATCCTGGCCAGTCCGTCCACAGAGGAGCGATGCAGCAGAGGGGTGGCTGCACGGCGTGCACAGTTTGTCCTCTTTGGAGATAAATGGAGGACTCTCAGTGCTAAACTAAATTAACCTTGAAAAATTCATGTCACAGCTGACTGCAGCAATTAGTTGCTTTTAATGAGCTGCTTCACCCAAGCTGATGTGTGAAGGTCCTGGAGGAAATCAGCATCTAGTGCACATGCCCCCGACAACTGATAGGAACTGGCAGCCACCTCCCAGCCGCTTCCCAGTAAGAAATTCCCACATTTGTGGCTCCAGTTTTCTCCACGCAGGTTTATAAGCCCAAGTGCTTAGGTGGAGGCTCCCAAGCCCAGCACTTTGTTGGCGTGTTGCTGATTTTCAGGAGAACAGGTAAGGCAGATGTTGGGGAAGGACAAAGCATAACACTATTTTTGTCTCAAATTCCCAGGAAAAGAGCAAAGAAATAGTGTTGGAGCTGCAGCTTGATGCAGGGATATGCAACAGCTCCCTGACCCTGCTGTGGTGCTGACCACATCTGAGGAGGGTCTGGCACTCCAGCCAGGACCTAGCCTGGCAGGAGCCGGTGCTGTGACCCTCCAAAGGACTTTGCCAGGGAAGGGCAGTGTGGCTTTGCTGGGCCCCAGTTGCTCTTGGCCCTTAGCCCCTGCTAAGGTGGATCAGCTTCCCAGGGACATCCCACACTACGCTGTCCTGGGGTCTCTGCCCTGCTGGGAGACCCCTCTCCACCATCCAGCCAAGCCTGTGTTGCTGAAACAAAGCAGCAGCCTTGATCCTGGAGGTGTGGAGAGATAGCAGGCATTGGTGGAGCACTCTGCAGAAGATGTGCACCTCATGCTGTGCCCTTGTTCTCATTCCTGTGCCTCTACATGAGGAATCCAAAGCACACAAGTTCATTAGGGACCTGCAGTGGTCTGGGATTGCTGGGGTATGCCAGGCTGTCCTGCCACCCTCCCAGGTGGGACATCACATCAGCGGGCTGTAAGCATCTCTGACTTTCCTCCTGCCTGCGAGGAGCTGGTGTGACACCATCGCCTTGTTTCGGGGAATTCACCAGCCCACGCAGCCCCCGGCACTGCTCTGTGGTTAGTCTAAATCCACTTGCAGGCTGCAGATCAGCTTCAACGGATGCTGGACCAGATGTTTGGCTCATCTTCCCCTGCTTGGGTCTGCAGTTCATTGCTCCCACGCTGCACTTCCCTGCCTGCTCTATCTCTGCGCCCCATCAGGGGCCCCATCACACCCCCCTGAAGGTAGCTGCTATTTCTCACTGTGTCCCTTGGAGGGTCCTCTGAATCAAACCTGACCTCCAAACATGCCTCAGCTCTGGTGGGCTCCTGTCCTTGGCGTTGGGCTTTGGGCTCAGACACGCGGCAGCAGCGATGCTCTTCAGGCGCCAGTGCACATGCCTCAGAGCAGCAAGATCTGCTGCCACCAAAACACCACGTAAGCCCAAACCGTGCATTTCGGAGTCTGCAGGCCCAGTCTGGACCCAAGTGGTTTCTAGACATGCCTCGGGTTCTTTCCCTGGGTCTCTCTTCTCACTATGACTTGTAACCTCTACTCGTGCGAGCCCTTGACTTAGCACAAAGGCTCCCAATTTTCTGTTACCCCGTAAAACATCTTTTGTACCAAAAATTCCAACCACATCAATGTTTACTCATTAACCGCTGGAAGAACACCAATGTTTTACTTTCTTCTCCCTAGTGCAGTTTGCTTAGCTCCGGAAAGTCCCTATTTTGAGCTTACACCTAAGATTGTGCATTCGAGTATTCAAAACCCATCGACTTCTACCGGGCACTCCATAAGCAGTGGGTACTGCATGTGGCTACGGCGACCAGACAAAGCTTTTCACCATGAAAACGGCCTCATCCTACAGCCTCCCTGGTGGTGTCCATCCACAGGTCACTGCCAAAGAAGCAGAGGACACAGCCCCATGGTGAAAGTACCACGGGTCAGCAGGAGCTGCTTTCTAAAGTCACCATGTGGCTGTCAGCTATAAGCTTGGAAGCAGCACCATCAAACCCAGATTCCTGCAGCACGGGGCAAACCTGGATGTAATTGAGCCTTGGAATCTGCTGCAGTGTCCAATTTTCATGCCAGAAGTGTCAGAGAAACGAGAAGAGCTGTGGCGGGATGTTGTGTATTTTTGCTGTGATTCAGCAAGCCGCAGGAAAAAAATGTGCACAAGGATTCGAAATGGACCAAGCCAGAGCCCAGCCCGTTTGTTTCTTGAAAGCTTTGTCATTTCCTGGACAGTATCATTAAAGAGGGATTGAAGAGCTCAAAACCTACTCCGAATGTGGTCGATTTTGCAATGCTCCCCCGGAGCTCTTTCTATGCATGCACGTGCTTTGCAGGCAGAGTGCTCTGAAAAAAGGACAAATCCTTCTAGGTTTGGCGTCATTTGCTCTGATCTACTTCTCAAGAGTCGCTTGCCCACCACACCACTTCCCCAGCATGTATCTGTGTAGTTGGTGCTACCTCAGGTTCTCATGATGGCTGAGCTCAAAAGGGACTTGTCTGGCATGGGGAAGCCATGAAGGCTGGAGCACCCAGGTCTGAAAATTACTCTTATCCCCCACCAAGCCCTAGAGGCATCTCAACTCTTATGCTTTGATAGCCTCAGACCTACAGGTCTCCTTCTTCTGCCTTGAAGTGCTCCTGGACTAGAAAGGAGCAAGTCAAGTCTTGATCAAGTATTGGTCTAGTACATCTTTCAGTTTTGACTTGCCTTAAGTCTAGGGAGGATCCTAGGCTGGTGGAGACCTGCTGGTGACACAGCTGTGTGGCTTATGCATGTACACACATGAGGAACGGCTCCTCAAAACCAATCCTTTCCCAACATCCTTGTAAGTGTTAGAGCCCAGCCTAGGGGTCAAGGCTCCTCTCCAAGCCAGGGACTGCTGCTCCAGGCTGCAAATCCCTTCCTTTCCCTCCTGGGGTGCAGCACATGGTCGGGACCCACACGTCTCACCCCACACATCCCACCTTGACTTGAATCCTGCAGTCCCACCAGCCCTGCTGATCTCAAGAGCTTCATGCCTGCAAGGAGCTCTCCTGTGCTGCATTTCAGGACTGTGCTCGTACCTCAAATAACCTGTGGTATGTGACCTTTGTACATTATTTGGGGGGGGGGGGGGTGTGTCTTTTTGATGTCTAGCAATGGGGCTGAGCTCACGCCGAAGACTTTTTCTTGATGGCAGCCCAAGTGTGGGTCTCTCTCTCCTTTCCCAGATTTTCCTGCAAGAATAAAACATTGTTGACATTTTAATGTCTCTGTTGAGGCTGGTGGGAAGTGGTCAGCACATTCTAGCTGACTAGAGGCAGCAAACAGGCCGGCAGAGACAGCAGGATAGTTTAAACCTCTGTCATAAAAGTGTTTTTGGCAAACGTTTATAAAGCAATTCTCCCTTACTCAAGGTTTTTTCTGGATCTTGTATCTTTATGCCATAAAAAAAAAATGGGCTCTTTATGCCAATAAATATGGGTTTATTAATTGTTTAGACTTTAAGCTCCTTGAGGCAGAAGGTGTTTCCTATTCAGGGAGTTTAGGACCAGGAAAAGTCAATAAATCCCTTTGTTTGACCTCCTATGGTCATTTTGGTCCTGCAGCTACTCTAATGTCTAAGTGACACCCTCAGCAGGGTATTCCGAGGAGGGGACACCACGAGATGGAGCATCTGCCCTTCCCCCAGCCCGCTGTACCTGGCTTTAGCCACCCAAACCCTGCCCTGGTCCAGACAGCTCCAGTTATAAATGCAAATCAGTTTGCCTGGGGATTATCCAAGGACATCAACACCAAGCCTCCTGGCAGCCTGGATGTCTCTGAGACCTCTTCTCCTTGCAGTGCTCCCTGGACTTTCACTGGGGCAGGTAGCTCCACAATGTCCTTCTCTGTCTTCACTGGAGGTCCCAGGCTGCATTTCTGAAGGTCACCCATGCCTGATGCATGAGGATCTCGTCTGTTTTGTGTATCTATCTGGTCCACGTCCCTGCTTTCCAGTGTGGGCTCCTGCTCTGACCATACCCCTGGAGGGACTAAGGCTGTGAAGGTCCTTGGCTCCTTGTAGATGAGGACACCTTAGACTTGGCCAGGAGGAGAGTAGAGGAGCTGGAAACAGGGTCAGCAACCAGGCAAAGCTTTTGCTCCTGAGACACCACAAGGCTTATGTCCCGTCTAATTCCCCCCAGGGCTCAGGAGGCTGTGAGTGTTGCCAGGCTCTGCTGAGGCAGATTTCTCCTCAGACATGGAGGAGAGCCTAAAAGAGGGTAACTGGGAAAGTCACTCTGGAAGAGCAGCGCCAGGCTGCAGGTCTGCAATGACCCATTCATCCAACCCTGGGGAAGCTTTAAGTGGCATATCTGGAAGAAGGGAAAGCTCACGAAGAGCTGCTGTAATGGCTGATACCATGGAGGCCCCAGGCAAAGGGGATGGGATGGGATGGGATGGGATGGGATGGGATGGGATGGGATGGGATGGGATGGGATGGGATGGGTGAGCGTGTGTGGCTGCTCTGGCTGTNCCGGCCACAGGAACAAGCCCAGGGGCTCTGGTTGTGCCTGGGTTACACAGCCTGGAGATAAGCCCCCTCTGGTATGCTGATTCTGCAGAACCTTCACACCATGCGTGTCTCATCAGCCTGCAGAGCCCCAAGTACATTCTTCAGGATTTAATCATCCTGATGAGGGGGGAGCAGGTTCCCAGGGCAGCAAGGGAGCCTG